>OZ057398.1:55586820-55921820 GCA_964056695.1 Melieria picta | reverse complement strand
AATCTAGTGGAAATCTATTTCCCAACCATTTAGTTGCGGCAATCGCAGCCGCATTTCACACTGTCCTGAAAAAAGTGTTTGAATTTATTTTTAGCAGTGCGGCTAACAGAAGCGTCACAATCAAATGTCCCAAATGTTAAAAAAAAAATTTGAGACATGCGTCAGTTTAGCAGAAAAACGGCGCAATTTGATGCATTGGCGGCATTCACAATATGTCACAATAGATGTGAAAAAAATAACGAGTTGAAAAAATATTTAAGCTTAAGTTGTTTCAAAATCAGCTGTCCTGTTGTTTTCTTTTAACATGAGGCAGGGTTGCATTTAGTTCATGCACAAGTGCACAAGTGGCGCAAGTGTTTTGAAAGCAAAACAACTCAAAATTTTATTAAAATATTTCATTATTATTTGAAAGTAATTAATTATTTTTTCAAATATTTTTAAATATTAAATATATAATTTTTTGTCATGCATTGTGATTGCCGCATTTAACTGAAAATTCATTTTTATTTCCCTTTCGACTTTAATATGCTTGTTTCACTTTATACGTCTTTTCGTTTTCAAGTATGATAATTTTACTTTTATTTGCTGCTTTTGGTTGGCGCTTTTCTGACGTTTTGAGCTCATGACCCAGAAATCAAGCAGACATTGCGCACAGCAATGCCGCCAAAGTATTTCTGCCTTCCCGGCCGCTGTCAAAGACCGACAGCATCTTTGCTTTTGCTCTGCAATTTGGAGCTAAAAGTGAAGTCTTTTAGAACTAAAATAAATAAATACGAAAGAAAACCCAACAGCAACGCTTCGAATGCTGCTTACGTGCGAATGACAAAGTATAATAAAATTGCCAGCAAACAGTTCGCAGCGGTCGCGCACGAGATGCTGTTCACACGTTCGGCGCTTTAAATGTCAATTAAATGCGACATTCATTGTCACGTGATTTGTTGCTAAAAGCGTAAAGTTCTATTTGATTGCTGGCGTTCGCTATCGAAAGCAGCAGTCGAGGCTTTATAAAGTGTGATCGGCTGCCAGTGATAGTGCAACATAAATGCCAACAATTTGTTTTATTCAAAGCAAAAATTTATGAATTCTATAAGAATGACAAAATAGAGAACAAGAAAGAACCCGTTACGTGGATTTTGTTGTTATTGTTAATGGCAAAGTAATTGATTGCCTAAAGATCACGAAAGTACTGCAAATTGCCACTAGCTGGCAGCACTGGCACCATTTCAAGTCGAATCGTCTCCGGCACCCACTCGGTGTGTCGGAAAGGCTTAACCCTAAAGCGGCTTATGTGCGCTAATAGACGCCAAATGCGTAATAACTGGCACTTTTACTTTAATGCAAATTTAATTACATAAAATTACAGCATAAATTTGTGCCAAATGCGAATTTGACACGCAATTTTTACGCTTTCAATGAGGGAGCGCAGATAAATTGGATTTTTGTTTTGTTTTGCTTTTTTTTGTGATGTTACATTAAAAGTGTACGAAGAAAATTCAATGGAAATTTGCGTTGACTTTTCCAAAATTGTTCTGTAGCTCCTAAATAAGGAGAGCTAGTGATTTATTTTAAGGACGTTTTGTAGTAGAAGTCTTCAGCTTTTAAGAATGATTCCAAAGTCTACAATGTTCCATGGGAAATTCGAGAAAATCAATGTTGAACGGAGACTTTGGGAAAAGGTGACTTCTTCAAAATCATTCAACTGCCTCTAACTTGTAAACCAGAAGAGCTATCGGCCGATCTTGTGGCTTATTTTGTAGTAGAACTCTCCAGCTATCTTCCAATGGGCTTAAAGATCTCGCCATTCCACCGAAAAGCTAAAAGAATCTATGTTGAATGGAGACTTTTAGAATAGGTGGCTTCTTCAAAATCATTCAACTGCCTCTAACTTCTAAACCAGAGGAGCTATCGGCCGATCTTGTGGCTTATTTTGAAGTAGAGCTCTCCAGCTATCTTCCAATGGGCTTAAAAATCTCGATATTCCACCGAAAAGCTGATAGAATCGATGTTGAATGGAGACTTTAAGAAAAGGGGGCTTCTTCAAAATTATTCAACTGCCTCTAACTTCTAAACCAAACGAGCTATCGCCGGAAGTTATGGCTTATTTTGTAGTAGAACTCTGCAGCTATCTTCCAATGGGCTCAAAGTTTTCGACGTTCCACCGAAAAGCTGAAAGAATCGATGTTGAATGAACACTTTAAGAAAAGGTGGCTTCTTCAAAATGTGGCTTCTTTCAATGGGCTCAAAGTTCCCGACATTGTTCCGAAAAGCTAAAAGAAGGAGATGTTGAATAGTGGAATTGGTGGTGGGATTTCTGAAGTACAGAAAAATGGTCCATATTTTGAAATCGGTACACTGCATGTAACTTCTAAACCAGAAGAGCTATTGACCAATGTTATAACACATATTGTAGTAGAACTCTTCAGCTTTCTTTCAATGGGCTCAAAGTTCCCAACATACAACCGAAAAGTTGGAAGAATCGATGTTGGATGGTCGGCTTTAATAAAGTCGACTTTATTATTTTGTAGTAAAACTTTTAAACTTTCTTTCAATGGGCCCAAAGTTCCCCATATACCACCGAGAAGCTAAAAAAATATACATTGAATGGTGGCTTTGGAACAATAGATTTTTATTTTTTAATATTTCAGCTGGCAATAACTTCTTAAGCACAGGGGTTAACGAACTGAAATATGGTTCATCTTGAAGAGAAATTTCTTAACTGTAGATAAATTGGCCAAAAGTGCCCAATATTCTAGCTGAAAGTTGAGAAAATGTATGTATATTGGGACTTTCAAATAAACAAATACGACTTTAATAAAGTCGATATTTCTAATTCGTTCAACTGCATGTAACTTCTCAACCAGAAGAGCTATCGACTGTTGTTAAGGCTTATTTAGAACTAGAACTCTTCAGTTTTCTTCTAATGGGGTTTAAAGCTGAAAAAATCGATGTTGAATGGTGACTCGGAAAACAAAAGACTTTTTCAAAAATATTTTAAATGCCAATAACTTCTAAGCTAGAATAGCTAGCGACCTGAAATATGGCTCGTCTTGTAGTAGAACTTTTCACCTTTGAAGCATGGTAAGTTGAAAGTCCTGAATATCCCACAGGAAAGCCCATGTTTATTGAAAATATAGCTTTAACATGCCCCAGTTCGCAGTTCGCACACACCTTTCTCCGTCACGCAATGAAAATATAACAACTTGATTTCGCCTCAATCAACCTTACTTTCCAAATCGCACCATATCTCCCCACCACTTGCAGTACTCACTTCCTATAGAATTTGTTATGCAAATGACAAATTGACATGCCCGGCGCACATTCAGCCATAAGCCATTTCAACAGTTGGCCGCTTCCGTAAGTGTGACAGTGGAAACAGTGAATTTTTTATGTGTTTCCGTTTGTGCGTGGTGCCACCCACTCACTTGCTGACTGCCAAACTGACAGCGTTATTAGCAGCAATGCCAGGAAAAAAATATATTCAATAAAAGCGTCAATTTTGCTTTCCAACACGCTCGGATTACACTTTTCGTTTTTTCTATATTTTTTTCTTGTATTCTTTTTGACATTTTTTCTATTCTGAACATTCTCACATTGCTTTGTGCTATTTTCATATTTCTATTACGCATTAATGTAGAGAGAAAAAACTGTCTGTAAAGGCAGCCGGCTAGTTGTCATTTATCACAAGTTGAGTGCTGCCAGTGAAATTTGAAAAATTGAAAAAATTCTATGAAAATGTCAAACATCACAATGACAACTTAGAAATGGAATATGTCGAAATGTGACAGTGTTTTGTGACAGTTTTATAGTTATATTTTTTTAGCGCTCTATTGTGTTATGGTAAGTAATGTTGGGGTGATTTGTGATGAAGCTATTTGAGTTGTTTGACTGTTTGGATTATTTGACGGATTGTATGTTTGGTCATTGATTTGGCTGGTGGAAATATGGATTTTTGGAAATATTTTTGAATAAAAATATAGTCTAAGGAGGATTGAAATGAATAAATGAGTTTTGTGTAGAAGTAGTTTTGGGGCGCAAATAAAGATAGTAAAATTAGCGTAGCATTATTTGATCAATCATTCATTATCAGCAAAAGTTGTTGTCCTAGTTGATGCGACATGTATGTAATTTTTTTAATCTTTTATTGATATTTGCAATACATTCACAATATTAATTAAAATAAGAGACAATAGCGCAGCAAATGAGCTATTAAACGAGACATTGCCAAGCAGACAATAAAAGTCGAAAATCCAAAAACATTTGAAAGCAGACAACAAAAGTCGAATATCCAAAAACAAGCTGGTAATTAAATTCGAAAATCCAAAAGCCAACTGCCATTTCAGCTGAACTGACTAATTCCATTTCCTATAAGGTTGGGAATTTTTGCCCACAACCAACTTGCAGACAACTGAACAGCTGACTAACTTCTAATTTTAACATCATGATTGAGACAACAAAATGACAGCATGAATGGTTTGTTGAAAGCAAGTAAAAAGAAGCTTAACTTGCATGAAATTGAAATGTTAAGATTTTAATTTGTTTACATGTCAAATTAGAATGAAAGTCAAAGTGCAATTAAATTTAATGAACACTTCGAACACTCAAATCTTAGTTCTTTATTTACCATCGCTTGTTGCAGCTTTAGTGCAATATTTGCTTTAAAAAAATGTTAAAATATTGAAGTGTAATTTTTCATAAATTTTCACAGCACTGCGCAGTTTAATGTCAAAATTGACATTTTTGACATATTGACAAATTGCACAAACGTCAAGCACGTACTTTGTGTATTGCATGGCAAAACTTTAGTTTCAACGCTGCGCCACTGCGTTGTCAAATGTTGGCTTGTAAAATATTTGAAAACAACAACAATAATAACAACAATGTTAAACTTAAAAGTGCCTCTGGCAACAAGTTGGTGGTGTTGTGATAGGATTGACAACTAAGATGGCAACACTTTATGCAGAGGTTTTATGAGAGTTGTTGAAGAATTTTAAAGTTATTTAAATTAACTTTTGAAAGTTAAAATTTAAATATTGAGTAAAAAATTAAAAACATAATAGTTGAAACATCAATAAAATCAAATAAATCTTAAAAAACTTGAATTGTAAAAAAAAACACAAACAAAAGAATAGAAAATCATAAAAGTTCAAATAAAATATGTATATAAAATACAAATTAATAATAAACATTTTTTAATTAGCTTAAATTTAACTCAAATTTAGCAAAAACATAATAAAAATATTCATAAAAATTACAAAATTTTAAACAACTTGAATTTTCTATTTTACGTAATATAAATTTGTTTTTACTTAATATTCAATTTTAAATAGTCAACTAAATATACAAAATATAATAAATAAAAAAAACAATAAAATAAAATAAAAAACAAATAAAATCTACAAAAATATAAAATATTATTCTTGAAAAGGCTAAACTAAATAGAGTCTAAAACAAATACAAAATTCGCAAAAAAACACAAACAGAAAAGAAAAAGAAAAAAATAAAACAAACTTAAAAATATTTAAAAATAAAATTAATGAAAACATATTAAAAAAATTAAAGCTGAATTAAATTAATAAAAACAAACAAAAATTTAAAATTATATTTAAAATATTTATGAACTAAATATTTAGTTTTCAATAGTCAAATAAATAAAAAATTTACAAAAAACTACACATAAATAATTTTGTTTTATCAAAAAACTTGCGATCGCAAAAAATATGTGCAGCGTAAAAATAAAATACAAAATTCATTCAAAAAAAGAAAATCAAACAAAATTAAAAAAATTTTTAAAAACAAAACTAATGTAACACATTAAAACAATTAACACAATTTACCAAAAGTTTAGGAAAAATTACAAAATTTAAAGCCATTTAAATTTTCTTTTATGTTTTTCTCCTTTTTTGAAGTAAATATTCAATTTTGAATACTCAACTAAATCCAAAAATTTTAAAAAATTATACAAAAGTATAAAAAAATAATAAAATTATTCTTTAATCTAAAACTTTGCAATCGCCTGAAATAAGTTGAGCGTAAAACTATACAAAGTTTACGAAAAAAAACTCAAAGAGAAAAAGAAACCAAAGGAAAAAAACTCGAAATAATATTTAAATTAAATTAACACAAAAAAAATTTAAAAATGAAATTAAATTAATTAAAACAAATCAAAATAAACGTGAAAAAATATTAAAAAATGAAATTACTAAGAAACATTGAAAACATTAACACGATTTAACTAACAACATTAGCAACATTTTAAACAACTTTATTTGATTCTTGAATGTTTTTTATCTCTTTTTTGAAGGTAATTTTCGGTTTGCAATAATCGAAAAATCTAAAAAAATATACAAAAATATAAAAAAATAGTCAACTAAATCCAAAAACCTAAAAAAATATACAAAATAAAATAAACAATAACTCTTTAATCTTAAACTTTGCAATCGCCTAAAATAATTTGGGCGTAAAAATAAAATACAAACTTTACTAAAAAATAAACAGAAAAGGAGAAACAAATAAAAATAAATTTAAAAAAAAACTTAGAAATAAAATTAATAAAAAACAAGTTTTTAAATTAAATAAAATAAATTAAAACAAACAAAAATAAATTTGAAAAATATTTAAAAATAAAATAAATAAAAAAACATTAAAAAAATTAGCACAATTTAACTAAAATTCAGTAAAAAACACTTTTACTCTCTCTTTTTTAAACTGAATATTCAGTTCTCAATAGTCAACTAAATCAAAATTCTAAAAATATATAAAAAAAATATATAAAAAATATATAAAAAAATATTTAAAAAACTTAAATCTAAAACTATGCAATCGCCCAAAATAGAAAATGCAAAAATTCACGCTTGTCGCGGGTAAGCTGCGCTCAATTCAAGCGCATCCAACACTCGAATACAAACAAATCCTACACGCCGATTTTTAACGCTTAAGCCGATTACTCGCTCGCGTACTTTGCCAACAATGACTGACTATTCGTCAACTGACGCAAGTTGTACAATGTTTTTTCTAATTTTCTTTTTTAGTTATAAGTATCCATACAACATTTGATTCTTTTGGTTGTTGCGTTGACGGCGTATTGATTGAATGCGTCGATTTAAGCAATCAGTTTTTATTTTAATTTTTTGTTTGCATGTTTCGAATTTTATATTTTTGACGGCCACTACACACATTGAGCATTCATTTCATGCATGCAATGCACATACAAAAACTAAAACTTAAAACACTTTAAGCTAAGAATTTATAACTTATTTGTGGCCTTTTGTGGCATTTCGAGGCTTTTAATTGCCACTGAAAAACAAATATTTTGGTCGCAGTCAAGGTGACTTTTGGCTGGGGCTGAGTGTTGGCGGGTGTTGAATACTTTTTGGTAGCGACATAAAGTAATAAAGAAACTACTTGAAAATAAAATTGTAAGTGTTGATGATGTATGACGCGCGAGTTGGCCTTGAAAAAAGGCCGACTTTAACAGAATTGGGTTCGGGTTCGTTTGGGTGGGTTGGTTCGTTTAAATAATAAGGAAGTGGGAGGGGATGTTTGAGGCTAAAAAAATATTTGATGAAGTAAGACAAGCTGCTTTCGACAACCCATGAAAGTAATAATAACTACTTATCAGGTATGCCATAGACAGAAAGTTATAGCCCGGTCCAAACTATGAGGTGGATGCATAAGAACCTTCCCACCAAGCTCAGGGAGCTTCTGGTGAGTCACTATCGAACAGCACAACATTTCTGACCATCAATCCTTGCTTGACGCTGTTCAACGGCGAACATTTTCACTCTCGTGATTCCCTGTCATTTTCACCAAACGGCAAAGCCTTTCTTACCATCAATCCTTGCTTGACGCTATTCAATCACAAACGTTTTCACTTTCGTGATTCCCTGCCATTTTTACCAACCAGCAAAACTTGTCTGACCATCAATCCTTGCTTGACGCTATTCAAACACGAACATTTTCGCTTTCGTGATTCTTTGTCATTTTCACTAAACAGAAAAACCTCTCTGACCATCAATCCTTGATTGACGCTATTCAACCACGAACGTTTTCACTTTCGTGATTCCCTGTCATTTTCACCAAACGGCAAAATCTTTCTGTCAATCCAGGCTTGACATCATTCAGACCATTCAAACTGTCTGAGACGTTTTTTTAGTACAAAATCTTATCTTTCTAACGGCATTCGGCGTAACCCCATAGCATTCACACAACGCGAGATAGCGATTACTTAAGGCATCCATCGAAAAATTCTGCGATTTCTTTTTACTGCTATTGAAAGACAATTTTATAAAATCTTCAAAAATATTTTTGTCTTTTAGCGACAGCTTGGAACTTCAGACAACGTTTACAAATGATTAATAAATATATAGTAATTATTAAAAAAAAAATTCTCAAATAAATTCAGGTATTAAGGGACAACTTTAAACTTTAAAAGACACAAAAAGTCAAAGCTTTAAAGCACAAAAAGTCAGCCAGCATTCCATTTTCCTCCTCTTGATCGAAATTTCTTCATCAATCACAACTTTTCAGCTTTATAATCTGTCCAAAAATGGCATTTTAAAATTCATGGCATTTAAAATTAAATAAAAATAAATAAAAATATAAAATAAAATGTATATAAATATTATACAAAATATAATATAATGCTTTAAAAAATATTTTCGACTTTTAGCCACAGTTTTGAACTTCAAACAACGCTTTAAAACGATTAATAAATACGTAGAAATTATTTAAAAAAATTCTGCAATAAATTCCGGTTTTAGGCGACAACTTTAACCTTCAAAAATCACAAAAAGTCCACTCAGTACCTAACTTTCCTCCTCTTGAGCGTAATTTCTTCATCAATCACAACTTTTCAACTTTATATTCTACCCAAACATGACATAACAAAACATCTCCGTACTTCTTACCCATTTCAATTTATTCAATTAAAATTCTGCACAAAATTTAGTTGGAATTTTTCGCATAAGTCTTTTCTGTTGTTGTTGTTGTCGATTACTATACTACGTACCGAAATCAAATCCCATCCATAATTCATGCAAAATCTCACATTGATTTTGCAACAACAACACATGTGACAATAGAAAATTGTTGTTGCCATGAATCGTTGGCTGGTTCTATGCTCAGCTTCGACTCATTGCACCTCAAACCAATCGATCGGCTGTTGCTTCTTCTTCTTCCTCAATCATTGTGGGGTTTTCTGTTTTTTGTTAGACTTTTGTCAAGTTGGTTTGTGTTGGTACTTGATGAAACTTTTGTCATCATTTAGCTGAGCTTAGTGTGTGTGCCAAATTAAAATTCACTTACCTTAATGGCGAATCGATGTTCAGGCGCTCAATGCGAGCAGACAGTAAAAAATGTTTGAGGGTCGAAAATTCTAGAAGGTAGAACGATACTGTGTGCCTAAGTAATTGAAAGAAAATAAAGTGGCTATGCACAGTAAGGTTAAGCTTGACAAGGACCCATGGAAATGGTGTCAGCCTGTGTGGTGCACATGCACAGGCGACAATATCAATTTATTTTTTTTTTATAAATTTAATGTAACTTAACAACTGTGTGCGAGTTTTTTGTAAACATCTGTGTCACACTTCATTGTGGGCCAGCGATTAAAAATCAATTTTGTAATGCAGACAATGCAGAAAGAATGAAATAAAATGTGGAAAAAATAATGCAAATCTGATTTGAAAACATGTGTGAGCATGTGACAACGTGCTTGGCATCTGAATATTTGACAAAAGCAAAATTTATGCGCGCGCACACACACACACACATACACAAACAGATGTGATGTAAGCAATATGAAGCATTGTGCTGGTTGTTGTTGGCAGGACATCCCTTACATGAAGACGTGCCAAATGTTCAAATGCAGTGAACACCTAAAAAGCATTTATGGGTTAAGTACACGAGGTTAAAATGTGTGTGGAGAGAAGTGAGGTGCAGAGAGCGACGGAGAGCACAATTGTTGGGCATGGGGAAGTGAAGAAGACAAGTGGTTACATAGGAAGTGAGAGAGAAGGCAGTGTAATGAGAGAGAAATAGTGTAGAATGTGGAGCTTAGAGCTTCAGACAACATATACAAAATATTAGGTTAGGTTAGGTTAGGTTATAGAAGGGGAGAGCCTGTTGGATCTAATGTGATTCCCTTTATTTTGTGAACCAGTGCCCTTTCCTATCTCTTCCTTTCTGACCATCAATCCTTGCTTGACGCTATTCAACCACAAACATTTTCGCTTGCGTAATCCCCTGTAATTTTCACCAAACAGTACAACTTTTCTGACCATCAATCCTGGCTTGACGCTATTCAATCACGAACATTTTCGCTTTGGTGATTCCCTGTCATTTTCACTAAACAGCAAAACCTTTCTGACCATCAATCCTGGCTTGACGCTATTCAAGCACGAACATTTTCGCTTGCGTAATCCCCTGTAATTTTCACCAAACAGTACAACTTTTCTGACCATCAATCCTGGCTTGACGCTATTCAATCACGAACGTTTTCGCATTCGTGATTCCCTGTCATTTTCACCAAACAGAAAAACTTTTCTGACCATCAATCCTGGCTTGACACTATTCAATTACTAACGTTTTCGCTTAATGTTGTCGTTAGTGAATCACTTTTCAATACCAGTCGAAATACACAAATATGTAGAAATTATTTTGATACAATTTTTAGTTAAATTCTGACTTCAAGTCACTGTTTTGAACTTTAAGACTTTTAAAGCGCTTTCAGTCAACAACTGTTTTGTCATTTGCAAAACATGCAGACCTGGCAAATAATTGTGTCCCATTCAGCCGGCGCATCCTTTCAGCAATGTCACCTCAACAACTAAATAGCCTAATTACCAACTTTCTTCAACCACTGTCGAAGCTTGTTGCCAGCGTCAGACATTCATTCATTAGCATCCAATGCGAACAGAACAACATAGCATCCAATGTTTAGTATCCTTCAATTGTTGATGACCTTTTCTGCGCCTAATTACTTGACTGGCTGTTTGTTGTGCAGGCGCACAGTCGCCACGTTTGGGTTTTGCTATGCAAACCGACTATTTGGAACGCAGGTCGTCTTCACCTAATGACCCAAAAAATTCTTCTGTCCCCGTACCCACTCGCTGTCGGAATGCTTTAGTTGTTTATTGCTTTTGTTTTGCAAAACATTTTCCATGTTTTTCGATTCACTCTTCAACGAGCGACCTATGACAACGCAGCCAGTGCCGACAGCCACCCCAACAACAACAACTGGCACACAACACTTTTGCACAATTTTTAGTACAGCACAAGTCGGTAAATACTCATGGAATGTGTGTATATAGGTATGGGTTAAAGCTTTTCTGGTTGTTGTTGTTGTTTTTGTTGTTGCTGAACGCATTCTAATGGCCTTCAAAGTTGCTGCGGGCTGTTTATTTGTTGTGCGAGCCTTTTGTTGTTGCTACTATGAAAAACACGTTAATAAAGACAACATTATGTAGCTTGCTGGAAACTGCCGCTCCCTCCCGCCCCCTGAACTACCCTTTGTCTGACAGCGTTCTGTGTTAATGCGCTTTTCATTGGCCTGCGGGCAGCGGCGCTGCTTTTCCGCCTTTCGTTTTCTTTTTTTTTTCATTTCACACTAGTTGCAGTTATTGTTGTTGTTGTTGCTGTTTTTTGTTGCACTTTTGCAGTTTTATGCTTTTCGCTTGCGTTTTTTGTGCAACTGTCAAGTGTCAGTTGCGCGACTGACAGTCATATGAGCGCTTCAATGCGGTCGGTCGCTGGTTTCAGTGCGCCCAATTGTGGCATAAATGTCACTTCTCAACAAAAACAACAACAATCGCACATAACTCATGAGCATCAGCAGTTGTCTGTCTGTCTCTCTGTCTGTCTGTGTCTCTCTGTTTTGCTTTTCTTTCTTCATATTGTGCACATTTTTGTCGCTGTCCACTGACATCAAAGCCCCTATTTGTTGTTGGCTTTTCTTGTTCTTGCACTTTTTGTTTTTGTTGTTTTTGCCCCCCAAAGCCAAAAGCATTTTTTGTTTGTGCCCTTTGGGTTTTCAGCCATTTAGCTCGAGTGTGCTGGCTGCTCGTATTTGTTTTTATGCGCTCAACTGTCGTTTCCCTTCCCCTCCCTCACTTGCACCATTTTTTCTTGTTCTCCTTTGTTTCCTTTTGTCATTACTAGTGTCCGACCGAAACCACTTTTTTGGGCCGAAACCGAATATTCGGTTTTTTTTTATTGGGTGTACAACTTTGCTTCCGCCGTTTTTTTCCAAAATTAAAAGCTTTATTGCGAAAAAGTGCTTACAGATGTATTATTCAAAGTATTGTCCGTCGCTAGCGACAACTTTCTCCCATCTTTCCGGCAATTTTCGGATCCCGGCTCGAAAAAAGGAGTCCTCTTTTGACGCTATCCATGAAGCAATCCATTTTTCCAATTCTTCGAAGGATTGAAAATGTTGATCTGCCAGGCCGTGTGCCATCGAACGGAATAGGTGGAAGTCAGAAGGGGCGACATCTGGGGAATACGGCGGGTGGGGCAAGACTTCCCATTTCAGCGTTTCCAGGTACTTGTTGACCACTTTTGCGACGTGAGGCCGAGCATTGTCGTGTTGGAGGATGACTTTGTCATGTCGCTCTTGATATTGTGGCCGCTTTTCTTTTAGCGCGCGACTAAGGCGCATCAGTTGCGTTCGGTAGCGATCTCCTGTGATGGTTTCACCCGGTTTTAAGAGCTCGTAGTAAATCACACCGAGCTGATCCCGCAAATGGCGAGAATTGGGCACATAAACGGACATTTTCGAGCGTGAATAATACGAAAACAAGAACAACTGTCACTGAAACGGCGATGACAATTCGTTAGGCACTGTCCACACTCACTTTCAAGGCATTACCATCTATGTATTTCAACCAGCCTCAGCCGGTACAGCCACCTATCGGAAAACGGCGGAAGCAAAGTTGTACACCCAATAATATTCAGCCGAAACCGAAACTTTCTAGTTGAAATAAAATTCACCATATCAAGAACTTTTTTCTACAAACAAATTTTGCATTAAGTAAATAAAGAAGAAACAAACAAACAACATATATAAATAAATACTTATTGTTTTTATTTATTCATTTTTTAAAAACGTAAACATGAAAAAATCACCCTTTCGTACCTTACTCGCTTATATTCAAAATTAAATAATTTAATATTATATGCTAAAAAAAGAAGTTTATTTACATTGCTGGCATCTAAATTACTCCTCCTTCCACTATATATCTGCTACACAACAAAATGTAGAAAATATTGTAGAAAGTTTCGGTTTCGGCTATTCGGCCATTTTTTGGCCGAAACTGAAACCGAAACCACTTAGTTGGGCCGAAACCGAAACCGAATATTCGGTCGGACACTAGTCATTACGTTTACACTCGTCTACGTCTGTCTGTCTGCTTGTAATTTCTTATCATTTTTATTGCCATGTTTTTCCTCTGCACGTTTTCCCTCAGTTTTTGTTGTTGTTTTTTTTTTAGAAATTTTTGTTTTGATTTGTTTGTCGCTGTCAAAATGCAGCCGACTGACAGCTGATTTGTGCGCTCGTCTTGCTGCTCGCCACAGCTGTTTGAGCTGAGCCGTTTGACAGCATTGAAAGCATTGTAGGAAAATATCGAACTGTCTGTCTCGTGGTGGCCAATGGGAGTACGAGCGACTGTTGGGCGTTTTGTTGTTGTTTTTCTTTTTCTTGTTTGCTTGTTAGATAAGAAAAATGCTTTGAATTGCGGTGTCCCCCAAATAAATTGACAGCAATTTGTTGCAATCGGCTTAAAGCCCGTTAAAGTGGCACGTAATTGGACAGAATAACGGTTAAATACCTAAGTGGCAGTTAGTGAAAGGTGTTTGATGTTTGGTGGAGGGTTTTGATGTTTGGTGGAAGGTGTTTGATGTGTGAATGAACAATTTTGACAGTAAAATGTAAGGGTTGTGTAGTATTTGATGCATGTTTGATGAGTATTGAATGCGTGTTTGATTGTTTGATGACCTTGCAATGGAAACATTTTAATTTAATTTATATAAATGTGATATACTTTTTTATATAATTAAGTATGTCTGCGTTTGAGCTGTAGTTCCTTGCTTTATTTGATTATTGAAAATTGTTTGATGCACGGAAATAAGTTAAAGCATAGCAAACGATAGCAAATGAAATGCTTTTTGAAATGTAAAATATGATTTGAAGCCTTAGAATTTAAATTTCGGTTAATTGTTAGAGAAATTTGATGTATTGTTGTATTTTGGCGCATGTTTGATGAGTATTGGATGCATGTTTGATTGTTTGATAACATTGAAATGGAAAACATTAAATTTAATTTATATAAATGTGATATACTTTTTTAAATAATTAAGTATGCATGTGTTTGAGCTGTAGTTCCGTTCTTAAAGCAACCATTGAATGTTGTTTGATGCATGGACAGTAGCTAAGCACAGCAAACAATAGCAAATTAAAATTTTTTTTTAATGTAAAACATGATTGAAGGCCTTCGAATTTAAATTTCAGTTAACTTATGGAAAATTTTGATATGTTGTTTTTCTTGTGCATGTTTGATGAGTATTGAAGGCATTTTTAATTGTTTGATGACTTTGAAATGGAAAAATTTTAAATTAATTTTTATAAATATGATTATTACGCATATAATTAGGTTATTATGCGTTTGAGATGTAGTTCCGTACTTTAAGTGACCATTGAAAGTTGTTTGGTGCATGTCAATTAGTTAAAGCCCATCAAACAATATCAAATGAAATGTTTATTTGAAAAGTAAAACATGATTGATTTTTAGGAAAAATTTGATGTAGGTAAACAAAGTTTCGGTATTTTTCAACGTCCTCAATAGCCTCAAAAAGTTGTTTGATGCATAAATATGAATTTAAGAAGAACTGAATTTAAGAAAAACTCCAAATTGAAAGCAGTTTGATGTTCCAAATTTTTTTTTAGAGTTTTCATACAAACATATTAGTTCATCAAAGCCCATAAACGTTAAATTCTTTTAAGTTGTAAGAGCGTTTAATGCATAAATATGAGTTTTAAAGCAAAACTCTGCAGCAGTTTAATGCTTCAAAATTTCATTGAAGTTCTTATGCAGCGTATTTGATGTATAGAAAACAGTAGAGGTATAAAGTTTTTGATGCGTGTTTGATGTTTCATGATATGTTTGATGTTTGATGGTGAGTTTGAAGTTTGATTATGAGTTTGATGTTCGATTGTGTCTTTGATAATATGAAAATTAAAAACTGGATTTGGCAAATAAATAGTTAAAAGCCCCCTACATCGATATATGAGTTTGATGTATCAAAATCAGTTCAAACTTTAAGCTTTTAATGTGTGTTTAATTTTTTATTGTGTGCTTGATGCTTGATGTGCTTGTAATGCTTGATGGTTGTGTGTTTAAAGATATAAAAACTTAAAATTGAATTAAGCGAAGATAGTAATTAGTCATACACACACATTTGTCACATTGTTTGATGTGTAAAAATTGGTTCAATAAGTTTTTTAATGTATGTTTGATGTTGTTTTTTTTTAATTACATGAAAATTTAAATTTGATGCTAGTGGAGATGGAAGATCGGGTTTAAATGATCGAAATTCATTGAAAAATAATCCCACTTGCTTTTTTCTAACATAACCCAATACTTTATTTTTCAGTAATTTAATTTATTCAAGTTTCAAAATAATTTTTATTGAATTTTAATTGAAATTTCTTATTTCAATTATATAAACAATGCTGTCACATTTTTTGTGACAATCTCCAAAGCTTTACTTTATTTGATGCAATAAATTGCTGTGGGTTTCTTTGCGCTCTTCGTGCATTTCTTTCACCCACAATGCATTCAATTCGATTTCATCTTAACGCTAAGGCAACAAAGTCTTTGTTATTGCTTTTAGCGCTATCGGCTGTGGCATCACTGGTGCTCCCGAAACGACAACGACATCAATGTTGCGTGGGTGTGCGTATTTGTCACAAAGTGGCAGTTCTGTTTCGCCTCCTCACTCTCAAACATTTCTTTGTCTGCTGCTTCCCACTGCTTCTCGCTTTTTCCACTCACTGTTTCTTCTTCTTATTGCGCTCACTTGAACTCGAATGCTAAAGTTATGATTTATGCAAATTTATGACTTCCACGTACGGCTGAGAAAGATTTTTATTATTGGTAACGGTGACAAACGTTTGCGCCGCTTAGCGGCAAATACAAAGAACTGAAAAATGCAAATGTCAACTTGTCGCTTCGGCGAAAGAAATTGCATTCCGTCGTGGTTGTGGTTGCGACAAGGAAGTGCAGCTTAAATTTCACGTTGCCACTTTGCGCGACTTGTAGCCAACTCATTAATGTCACACACATGCTCTGACAGCGGTGTGTGACAGTGTCAGCTGATTGTGTGGTTGCGTTGGCCCAACTTTTTTCTCAGCCAAACTTGCGACCTTCGTCAACGGAATTGGGTTAATGCAATTTTATTGCACATGATTTACATTCCTGAATTTCAGCATTTAAACGCCAGATAACTGATCTTTTTTCATTCTTGTAGTATCCACTTTTAGTTGTCACAAAAAAAGGCGCCTTTGTGTAAAATTCGCTAATGCGTTTGACAAAATTTACGCCAATTTCATTCCGAAATTGATTTGCTGCCAATTTACGCTTACTTTTGGCTGATTTGCTTATTCCTTTAAAAAGCGGCTTAAACCCACTTATCCGCTTTGCGTGTAAAATGTGAGGTTATGGTTGGCTATCAACTAACAGGCGCTGCCTCGCTTCCCTCGCTGTTAATATCTGTTTTCGACCTTCCACCTTCTCATTCTCGCTTGCCAACTGACAGCAACGTGCAATGTCGGCTAGAGCGCGGCGCCCGGAATGAGCGGCGCCAAATTGCAACATGGAATGTGTTTTAGGGCCGACTGCCGCATCAGGAAAGCAGCGCCGCATGGTGGGAAGCACAACCGCAAACCCGACAACGACACATTGCTCTATCGAACCGGTATTGACTGGCGTGCACTACGTCAAGCAGCGGCAAACAAACGCACAGCGACTGAAATGACCGAGCGCTGTTCCACGGCTGAGCGCATTTTTGCGCCATCGAATTACAATGCGTTAATGAGAATCAGTAATGAAATGGACCCAACCTATGGTGGCGGGGATTTTCGACTAAAGAGTTTTAAAGACTGAATGACTAAATGTTGATGAAGAGTGTTTTGTGTAATATTGAAGTGGATGATGGACATTTTTTAGGACTTCTAAGTAGCGATTCTTTGGTATACAACTTATACATGAGAAATAGTCGTGCGGATCTCCGGAATGGAAGACATTAATTTGATCTCTTTTTCCATATTTTTTCGGTATATATTTATGAAGGAGTTTAGAAATAAATGAAAGGCACTTTAAGTAGATTAAGAAACCCTTAGAAGACAGACTCACCTGGGGACAGCTCATAGTACTAATTTGAAGAAAGACAGATTTAGAAAATTGACAGCTATCTTGGTAACAGGAATTTACGGCCCCCTATGAACGTACTCTTCGTTTTGCTTCACTGGTTGAGCTCTTGGCGGAAATTCAATGCCCAGTGCGCTGTGTTTAAGCTGTGCGGCTTAACGTAATCAATCAACTCAGACCTAGTTTGGGATATGCTAACATCCCTATTAATGGCTGGGCCCACGAATGTTGACTATATGTGCCCCTTCGTAGATGTTATGAACCCCTTTCTACACTTCAGTCCCTTCCTTGACTTCATGGGTTCCTTTCTTGACTTTATGTGTATCTTCCTAGACTTCACGTGTCCCTTTCTTGACTTCTTTCCCATGAGTTTATGTGTACCTTCATTTATGTACTTTATGTGCCCCTTTCGAAACTAAATGAGTCTCTTGCTTGACTTCATGGGTTCCTTCTTTGACTTTATGTGTATCTTCTTTGACTTTATGTACCCTTTCCTAATTCGTGTATCCCTTTCTTCACTTCCCTTCCTAGACTTTATGTATACCGCCCTTGACTTTATGTGCCCCTTCCTTGATTTCACGTGCCCCTTTCTTGACTTTCCTTTCCCATGACTTTATGTATACCTTCCTTGACTTTATTCCTTGCCTTTATGTGCCCCTTCCTTGACTTCACGCGTTCTTTTCTTGACGTTATATATCCTGATTTTGGTTTCATATGTCCCTTCCTGGACTATATGTCTCCTTTCCTTGACTTTATGTGTCCCTTCCTTGACTTTATGTGTCTTTCTTGTTCTTTTTATTCTTTTTCTTTTTTTTTATAAATTCCCTTATTTGATATATTCTTTCCTTTGACTTCAATAATAAATTCTATACTTCTTCTTTAGTAGAGAGCACTGTATCGAAAACAAAGGGTGTCAAGATACATGAAGTTAATTCATGTGTCCCTCTTTTGTCACCATGTGTCAATCCCTTGATTTATGTATCCCTTCCTTGACTTCATGGGTCACTCCCTTCCCTTTATGTGTACTTCTTCTAACTTTATATGTTCTTCCCCTCACTTCATGTGTCCCTTTCTAGACTTCATGTGTCTTTCTTTTGACTTCATGCGCCCCTCTTTTGGCTTCATGTGTCTCTCCCTTGATTGACGTGTCTTTCCCTTGACTTTAACAATAATTTTACTTTTCATATTCTTAGTACAGAGAATCGAAAATAAATGATATAAAGTCACATAAAATGAATTTATATGTCCCTTTCAGGACTTCATGTGCCCCTTTCTTGACTTCACGCGCCCCTGTTTTGTCTTCTTGTGTTTCTCCCTTGATTGATGTACCCTTCTCTTTACTTCATGAGTCACTCCCTTCACTTTATGTGCCCTTCCTTAAATTTTATGTGTCTTTTCCTTGGCTTCATATCTCCCTTCCGAGAGTTTATGTGTCTTTTTTTGACTTCATGTGCTCCTCTTTTGGCTTAATGTATATCTTCATTGATTGATCTGTACTTCGCTTGACTTTATGTGTCTATCCCTTGGCTTCAAATATCCCTTCCTGGAGTTTATGTGCCCTTTTTTGACTTCATCCGCCCCTCTTTTAGCTTTATGTATATCTTCCTTGATTGATCTATGCTTCCCTTGACTTCAATTATAAACACACTTCTAATATTCTCAATTGAGAGGACTGAATCAGTCAATTAGGATACTAAATGAATGATAGAATATTAAAAGTAAAAGAAAGACAGAACTTACTATAAAAGCAAAGCAGTAGGAAATTGGATGAAAAAAATGCAAAAACTGAAGAAAAATAAAGCCATGCATTGCTAAGTAAATATACAGAGAAACGCATAAATAGGAACAGCGTGAAGAGTGTGTGAAAAGGTAGAAAAACTAGCTGCCAGCAAGGTGGACATACGCACGCAAACAGAGAACTACGAGATGGTCAGAGCTATAGAAAAAATGAAAGAAAAGGCATTTATTGGCGGACAAACAGTCAAAGCGATGAAAGAAAAATATGCAGACAGAGAGACAGACAGACAGATAGTCAGACAGAGAGACAGTCAGACAGAGTAATGCAGCTCAGTCAGTCATTACGGGGGGACGAGCACAGCCATAGACCAACCGAGCAGTGACTGTTGGATGACATGAAAACCAAACGACTGACATACAGTCAGACTGCATACTGTGTACTGCAAATTATAAATGCATTGGTTAATGCGCTGACAGTGGAGCGGCGCAGTCGAGCTGCCAGGAGCGGCCGGCCAATGATGGGTTGGGTGCGTCGAGTCGTTTACTCAAAAGGCAGTAAATAGTAGTTTTGTAGCAGAGCTATTGTTGTTGTTGTTCGTACCTGTAATTGCAAGGCAATGCTGTGGCGAATGCTGGGCTGACTCGGCGGGAGACGGCCAGTTGGTTGGTTGGTTGTTTGTTTGTGTGCTGTCATAGTGGAAAGGCTCCACTTACCCATTAATTATAAAATTTGCTATGCTGAGGTTGTTGTTGTCGTTAGTGTCTGTTTTGTTGTTGTGTTGCTAGCGTGATTCTTTTTTTGTACTTGCCCGCAGTGCTGTGTGTTGCCGTTGCCGCTGCTACCCATTGCGGTCACTTTTATGCAGTTGTTGTTGTACTGCGTTGTTGTTGATTTTTTGTTGTCATTGCTGCCGCCATGTCATTGCGGCGACCCGCACAACATTGGCCGCTTGTTGTTATTGATTAGTTATTCATATCAAAAGCGCCAATCAAAATGATATGTTTGCTGATAGTTTTGCTGAATTTTTGTTGCCCTTTCCATCATATTTCGTTGTGGTTTAGTTGCCAGTATTGTTGTTGTTGTCATTGCCGCTGTCGATTGTTTTGTAGTAGTTGTAGTGCTGTTACAATTTTGCAGCAAATTATTTAGAATGTACGTGGCGGTGGCCATGCTGAGTTTTTCTGGTTTTGTTTTTTTTTTAATTGCAATTGTTGCAAGTTGCTCGTTTGGTCTTTGCTAATGGCTTTGGAATGCACAGCAATGAGCAATGAGTCGGTGATTTATTGCCGCTTTTTCGTGCTGTGCAATTTTGTCTTTTGTATTGTGCGGGCATGGAATCGTAGGTCGAAAGGTAATAAATTGAGAGTTTCAATACGATTTTAATTGCTATCGCAGTTTATGCTTTTAATGGTAAAATTATATATTCCGTTGGAGCACGTAAACTTTATGCGGCAATGATAAATAATTCAGTAAAAGTGGTGAGCGCGTTTGCAAGTCAAGGCATCAAAAAAGTGACTTTTAAAAGTTCAAATGTGACTTTTAAATGTTCAAAATTGCTTTTGCAAGTCAAGGCATCAAACATGACTTTTAAAAGTTCAAAGTCTGTTTTTTTTATTTTGATTAATTAACCTTCTAGTTTGATACTGAAATCTCTTCCTTGAAATTTCCTTGAATTCACTAAACTCCTTCTTAACTTCGTAATGCTTCTGCTAATAGATTTTGTTTCCATTTCCAAACTAAATATTTTGTTTTGCTTTTTTCTACTTTCAGCCTTCACATTTGCTGCCATTTGTGCTTCATTTCGATTGCATCTTTTTTCAAGGTCTTTGTGTTAGTTTCTGTCTTCGACTTACTTACTTATTTCTTCATCTTCATCTACTTTTACTGTCTGCTTCCATTTTTTTCATTTGCTTCAATGTCTTTCTTCGGCGCCAGACAGCGCACTCAGCTTTCTCAGCTCAAGTGGCAGCCGTTACGCCGCTTGAACTAAGCGTTGCACGTGTTGAATGCTAACAGAAAAAAAAATCTGCAGACCTTCACTTGCAGCTTCAATTGCAGCAGCAATTGCTGCGAATCTGAGCAATTTTTTGTGCTGTGAGTAAATTTGTAAAGTAAGTAAAAATGTTGCAGAAAACCAACAGTCAAAGAAAACAACGAAAGCGCAAGCGAACAGTCCGTCGTAACAGACATTGGCGCAGACAAGCATGACCGTTGCCAGGTGGTGGAGGGGCCAGGGGGAGGAACTATGGGGGTAATAATTAAAAAAATTCTTCACGCTGTTGCGGCTTAAATTGGCGAGGCGTTGTAACGCATTAACTATGGCAGACGAGATGAAAGTGATGCTACAACAACAATAATTATAAAAATGTATATAGAAAAAATTGTGAAAAACATGTTTTGTTTTTATAGCTTTTCATTGTTGTACTTTGTGCAAAAAAAAGGAAAACCGACGCAAAGTTAAAGCAAAAAGTGCAATGTTGAACTACTGGCAACTGGTTGGAGGTGGACATGTATGAAACAAGTAGACATTAATACATACATACGAGTACATAATGCTTATATATATACCTATGTATACATATCTGTGTATGTCACACTTTGAAGTCAAGTCTCAGCTCACTTATTTTTACTATATTTATTAGAGCAGCTAGTATAAAGTGTTGTCTCATTCACACATACACTCACACACACACACTCTCTCTCTCACTCTGAAGCTTTAATTGTGAATTCTTTGCGATAAACGCGATGGTAGGTAATTTGTGTTATGATTAATTACAAAAACACCAACAAAAGCGTCTTGGCAGTTGATAAAGTGATTGTTGTTGTTGTTAAGAAAGCATACAAATGTATGCTACAGCGTTAATGAGTGAAAATTTTTACGAAATTTAATTAAAAATTAAAAGAGGAGAAAACAAATAAAATATTTAAAAATTAAAGGAAACAGAGGCGCTAGAAAGACCCACAGCGGTAGATAAGAGTGATCTGGAGATAGACAGTGCCATTTGAAGATGACGACTCCTGTAGACAGAAAACGGCGCCTAAAGGCAGACAGAATTATTTACAAAGAGACAGAGGTATTTAAAAGTCATATATAAGGACCTGAAGAAAGACAGAGATATTTGAAGATGTAGAAAACCATAGGCAGAAAAAAGTGCTAAGAAACAGATAGATTGATGATAGATCTGTAGGCACAAAAAGGCGCCTAAAGGCAAACAGAATTATGTAGAGGAAGGCCGAGCCATTTAAAAGTCAGATAGAAGGACCTGGAGAAAGACAGAGACATTTGAAGAAAGATGGAGAAAATGGTAGGCAGAAAAAGGTGCTTAGAAAGCGATAGATTTATGATAGATAGTAGATTAGGGATCTTAGCTGAAGACATCTGAAGAAAGTTAAAGGCATCTATGCGTAGAAAAAGACGCCTGAAGGCAGACAGAATTATGCAATGGGTAGATAGAGGGACCTGGAGGTAGACAGTCGCATCTGTGGAGGTAGACGGAAGGTACTTGAAAGTAGATAGGGGCATCAGGGTGAGGACAGATATGATGCCAGCCGTCTGCAGGAAGACAGGAAGATATTAAAAGGGATCTGGCAAAAAACATAGACACATGAAGACAGGCCTTCCCTACGTAGGCGTAGCACTCGTATTCCCTAGAATACTCTTGGCAATCGTTGCATCAAAAGACAACTTAAACTCAAAGGAGCGTATGAGTAACCTCTAATTGGATATGTTGAATATTTGCTTCTCTATTACAGCAACAATTTAGTGTTTCATATTCAACAAAAATGCATTAAAATGCTTACGAACATTTAACAAAATGGTGTCACACTGCTGCACAGTTATGCATTTTTTCATATTCACTGCCTAACAAACTAAGCTCAGTCTACTTCGACTTGTTGCATTTTTCTTACTTTTCTTTAAATTGTTTTTTGAGTAAATTTTTATCTTCAAAAAAATATTTTCTTTCGTCTCAATTGTATTTAATTACGCATTAATTATGTATTTTCTGCGCCGCTGACAATTGTTGTTCGTCGTTTGTGCGGCCACTGTGTGCGTGTTGCATTTGTTGGCCGACGGTTTGAAGTGCTGGCGTGCAGATGCAATGCTTGAATGCGGCTGTAGTTAAGCAGAAATTGTTTTTCTGCTGATTTTTGCTGCTTGTTACATGCCACACAGCACAACAGCAAAGCCACTGTGCATTTTTACTGAATTTTTTGCATGACTTGAAATAAATTGCAAACCAAAAACAAAGTTTGCTTTAAAATTAAAAAGCAACGCAAAAGAAGCGAAAAACAATTAAAATTAGTGCGCATAATTGTTGGAACATTACATATCAGTGCATGTGTGCAGAGGCAAACAAACACAACTACATGTATAAGAAAAATGTGCAGACATATGTACGTGTGTGTGTGTGTGTGTGTGTGTGATTCTGAGCGTGTAAGTGCGCAGTGGACGTTGCGCTGGCGCACAAAGCATTTAAGCGTAATTAATGCAATTTTAATTTGTATTACAATTAAAAAAATATAAAAAAATAAAGCAAAAATATTAAAAAAATATACCAGTTACAATTTTCACTTTTGTTATACCCAATCATTGAAAGTTGCCTTCTGCCGCCCTCCACCCACAGCAACTCAGTGGCTATAATTCCATTGAAATTATAAAATGGAAACATTTCTGCGGCAACTTGTGAAAATCGCATTTGGAGCAGAAACGTTTTACTTTGTTGTTGTAATTGATGTTGTTTTTGCGCTACAGACATTGCGTGTTGACGATTTCGCGTAAAGTTGCGTGGCACTGTGTGCATGATTTTTTTTTATAAAAGCAAATAGCATTGCCATTGTTTTTTTTTATTGATAATCGTAAAAAGTGCGTGTGTGAGTGTCTGCCTGCGACGTGTTCCATTTTTAAGGCGCTTAATTTTTAATTATGCTCGTGGTTTTTAATTTTTGGTTGCTACTTGTTTCTCCCGTTTCTTGTAGTTTTGAGTTTCTTCTTAAACAAAAATCTGCTCTGCCTTCCCCAGCCTTCAAGCACACTGCAGACGTCACACGAGTTGTGCCTGGACTTGACCTTGAACAGTTTTTGAAAGCAAACATTCACAGAAAATGTTTATTTTATTTGATTTTACTCTATGTTATTTTATTTTATTTAATTTTGTTTTATTTTATTTTATATTACTTTATTTTATTTTATTTTATTTTCTTTGATTTTATTTCATTTTATTTAATTTTTTTTTTTATTTTATTTGATTTCATTTGATTTTATTTGATTTCATTTGATTTTATTTTATTTGATTTGATTATATTTTATTTCATTTGATTTTATTTTATTTGATTTGATTATATTTTATTTTATTTTAATTTATTTTATTTAGTTAGTTTAACATTAAAATTTGTTTTTAATTATTGTGTTAAATTTTCAACATTTTTTGTCTCTTAAATTGTTTGCTTTTAAAATACTTCGTATAATTTCTACCGTTGCGTTTGGTGTTTTTTTTTAGTTTATCTAATTTAAATGTGATGTGTGTGCTTTTTTAAATTTTATCTTTTTGGCACATTTTGCTGCGAAATCTACGTCATCATTGTACTTCTACATGATTCTAAATGTTTTTATTGTTGTTTTGCACGTTTTACGCATTTTCCCTTGTCAGTCAGACAGTCAAATTGTAACATTGTTCATGCTGACGTACAATTTGAGGGGAATTTGCGACTATCGAAATATGCAAATATGACGTTCAGTGCTCACGATTTGTTTGATTAAATGATAAGCCGAGCAAAAACCTTGAAAAGTTTAGCGTATATCTGAATTTCATCACAAATTTGGATGAGCGCTGATGAGGTATTGCAAATTTTTTTTCTACGCACAATCAGTGAGTGAAAAATTATAAGGAAAATAAATGTCTCATAAATTCTTTACAAAACATGTTTACACAGTAACGATGAGAATATTTTTATATTAAGTCATATGGAATTTTTTCTATTAAACCATGTAGATTTATATACTCGTAAGTATGTGTTATGTCTTAAGTCATCTTAAATCCTTTAGAATCATGATGTTTGAAATTTTCTGAGTACTTACCACTTATTTATCATCGGTTGCTGGGCGCATATGTTGTCCTTTTTTTAATATTAAGCTGAAATAAAATAAAAGAAATACATTGCTTAAACGTTGTTGTAAATATATTAAGTATAAATATGATCTTTGTATATGATCTTTGGCGTTAAATCCTTAAACTTTTTTTCAGTTTTGACTTATTTCTGGCATTCAAGTAAAATTTTGAGCTTTAATGTATTCAGAGACCTATAATAGAATTTTATGGCAAATATTTTTGTGGTACATTTCTTTCACAAAAGTCCTGTTTTAAAGTACATTTTTGGCATTTTAAGGAAAAAGGGTCAAATTTACTCATAAAAATAGAAGCTAGAGGGTTAAGATGTTCCAGAAAAATATTCTATGTAGTATTTTACATCAAATAGCTGAACACATCATATACCTAAAAATGTAAAGTCACATGGTTTTCGAACCATGAACCTTCAGACGCGAGTCACATACACCGAACATTTGAATGAAATGATCTTTAAAAACTAAATGGGATGAACTGATGGCTGATAATAAAGTTTTAAAGTACTTCCAATGAATTTCCTTATTACTTCCGTAATATTATAACGAACTTCTGATATTGATTTGATTTCTGATTGATTTTGAATTAATTTCAAACGCGCACAGCTTATTTGCCCTTCCGGAACCAACGCAATGCTTCGCATTAATAGGGGTCATCCCCTGCGCGTTTGTTCGTGTTAAAAAAAAAAAGACAAATATCGATTGTAAAGTGTAAAAAAAGGTAAATTTCTTCAATGCAATTAATAAGCTTTTATCAATGATATATTTTTATTGTGAGCGATGACCTTTTTCTATTTTTCTGGCAACTGGCATTAAATCTTCCGGGGAATCATTCCTCGTTCATAGAAATTTTGTTCAATGAATAAAACTTCTACGACTTCTGTCGGTTATCTTGGAGTGAAAAACCTCCAGAGTGGTTTTTTTTCTTGAGGAATTTACTTCTGGCAACTGGCATTCATTTTTTCGAGGAATCATTCCGCGTTTATAAAAGCTCTGTTCAATGACTAAAACTTCTACGACTTCTGTGTGTCGTTTATCTTAGAGTGAAAACCCTCCAGATGGTTTTTTTTCTGAGAAACTTTTTTCTTTCAACTGGCATTTATTCTTCCGGGCAATCATTTCGCGTTCATAGAAATTTTGTTCAATGACTAAAACTCTACGACTTCTGTGCGTCGGTTATCTTGGAGTGCAAATCTCCAGATTGAAATTTGTTGGGAGCAGTTTACTTCTAAAGTAAGTTAACAGCGACATCTATGAAATGTCAAAAATTTTAAGTTTGATAGAAGTCGCGTTTGGGCGCATGAATGCCACTGAATCATGTAAAATTTTCATTGAAATTTACATGCAAAAGGAATGAACTGTAATTCTCATCTTGTTTATAAGTTTTGTGTAAGAAGAGTTAAGTGGGTTTGGTAGTAAAAGTTCAGAGCAGTGTTGCCAGATCAGGAGATTCCCTCCTGGATTTGGGAGATTCTAAGCCTTTTTGGAGCATTTTTGTGAGGAAGAATTTTTTAGGAGATAGTTTAAGAGATTTTGATGGTGATACATCATTAGTGGCACTGAAGCTTTGAATATTGAAAAAGAAAGTGTCTAATTTCATCTAATTAAATTTTATGCCTCAAAGTGTAACATTTATGCAATGAATGAAAGAAGTTTACAAAAGCGAATGTCATACTGATCTAATTTTCTAT
Source organism: Melieria picta (assembly GCA_964056695.1). NCBI lineage: Eukaryota > Metazoa > Arthropoda > Insecta > Diptera > Ulidiidae > Melieria > Melieria picta. The sequence goes on along the minus strand of OZ057398.1, from coordinate 55,894,853 downwards.
ATGTTTTGTTTATGTAAAGTTGTTGTTTAGCTGAAGCTGAATGAATAAAGGGGCTGTTATAAGAAATACTAAATATATTTTTATTTTTTTATGAGAAGTTTAATTCCTTAGTTTATAATCACAAAATTTATACAAAAATTTTTGTGAGATTTTTTTAATTTTTGAGAGGAAATTTCAGTTTGTTTTAAGAATGATTAAAACTATACAAAAATGTTTTGGGAAATTTTTAAATTATTGGGAGGAAATTTGAGCTTTTTTTAAGATTTAAGGGCAAGTAATTTCAGGTATCTGCTTCAAAGTGTATAATTTAATTTATAATGTATAAATGAAAGAGGAAGTTAACAAAACCGAATTTCATACTAATCTAATTTTTGTTAAGTTGTTGTTAAGCTGAAGCTGATTGAATAAAGAGGCTGCTTTAAAAAAACTAAATATATTTTTATTATTTTATGAGAACTTCATAGCCTTAGTTTATAATCATAAATATTATCAAAAAAAAGTTTTGGGAGATGTTTTTAATTTTTGGGAGGAAATTTAAGTTCCTTTTTGAAAAATAATTAAAATAATACAAACATTTTTGGGAGATTTCTATAATTTTTGGGAGAAAATTTCAGTATTTTTAAGGATTTAAGAGAAAGGTTTGGGAGATTTTTTTTATTTTTGGGAGACAATTTCAGTTCATTTTTTTAAGAATAATTAAAATTATACAAATATTTTTGGGAGATTTTTTTTAATTTTTGAGAGAAAATTTCAGCTTTTTTTTAAGATTTAGGATAAAGTCCTTTCAGGTATCTGGCAGCACTGGTTCCCAATTGTGTAGTGAAGAGTGAGATTCCCCATTGGGTTGGTGTCTCTTTGGACAGTCCGCTTTGGAGATCTGAACTCGGCGAGCGCAATTCTTTTCAAAGCTAAGCTTGCATAATTAAAAAAGATTCTGCAAAGAACCAAAGTGGTGACTCCAACGTGATTGCAATCCTCTGATCTGATGGAACGCCTTCTAACGCAAAATGTAACTTTTTGGCCAACAAATTATTTTAGTTTAAATAAATAACAAAATTAATTAATAATAAAATAGTTTAAAAAAACTTTTTAAAACATAAAAACAAAAAATATAAAAATTTTAGAAATCATCAATTTTGTACAACAAATTTTCTAGCATTAACCAAAGTGATTTTCTAGTCTTGTGCGCATTCGGTACAGGGAAGTTTGAATGCATACATCAGTTCATTGTTTAATCTAATCAAAGTAATTAGTCATACTTTAATCTTGTTTAATTTTCAGGTTTTGTTAAATGTATACACCACAAGCGGTTATTAATTATTTCCCCATTAATTATTAAACTAATAATAAATAATTATTTCCCCCCAGCCTATTTCCTATTGCACTCTGGTACAAAAAATTAAAAACAAAAATAGTCAAATACATACCGACGACCGGAAGTAGTTGGGGAAAATTCGACGAAACGACAAAAACGCACATCTTAAGCAATAACAAGCGGCGAACATGAAATCAAACGGCTGACTGGCAGCGGCACTAATTACTAACAACATGTGTACTGTCACCGCCACTTCCCACTGTTCGACAAGAAACTGCGAATGCCACTTTCTACCCCACTCCTCTCACTGGCCAACGTTGCTGGGAAGCTCTTAATCCCAGTACGGTTGCCAGCCACGCCACGCACTCGACTGCTTTCGAGCCGCCCACTCACTTCGGACCAGGCTTTTGTTGCTGCAGACGTACGGCTACGACTACGACACTGGCTGCCACTACTCGCACTGACTGTTGCCTGTTGAACTGTGGCACGTTTGGGCGTCCGCTGCTATTTAGCCATGGAAACGCGCAGCCATCATTAAATCGCCGGCCAAGCAGCGAAATTGTTGTTATCTTTCAGCAACGCTGTGACCTTCTGAGTCTGTCTCTTTGTGTGTGTGTGTGTGTGTAAGATTTCTATTGTGTTTTCACTGGGTAAATCTGCAGCGATTTATTTGTAGAGAGATTCTTACGCTCAGGCAGCTATAAGCTGCCCCATGATAAGCGGTTATGCCATAATTTCTGCCTGCTCCCGCTTCTCGCCACTTAATCTGTTGTTGCTTGCCAGCAGCGACGTTATTAGTTGGTAGCGTACATTTTTAACGCTTTATTGCGCATTAATGAGCGGCCAGCAGGCGCAGGAAAGAATGAAGGAAACAAACCACGCAGGCCGCGGCAACAAGGAAGCGCCGCCTAATTTAATGCGCTTATTAACATTTTATGACATTATTGGACCCGCCAACGCATAAGCAGTCTCTCGATCGGCCTTTCTACGCGTTGTACATGAAATCAGTAGTGTTGTTGTTGTTGTTATATGATTATGATGATGAGGATTTTCGCGATGTGGCTGCTGAGCGCGAAATGGTTTCTGGCTGCTTTAGTTGGCGAGCATGCGGATTTTGTTGTTGTTTTTGTAATTAATTGCCAGAGTGGCACTTCGATGATGTGGCGCTTATCACTATTTCTGCTGTCATGTTTTGTCGGAGTACGTTCTTTGGCGTTCAATAATCTGCACGCTGCCAGCACTGGACTTCATTAAGTACTCGTTTGGTTTTTTTTCTAGTCTGAGTGTAGTGAGGCGTCGATATTTGTGTTGAAGTGGGGAGTAACCATTGCTGTAACCCAGTGGACCAACTGGACTCTCCTAACTTACTTCTTTGACCATTAAAGTTTATATATTTTTATTAATTTCCATAAATATTAAGGAACTTTATTTATCAAATATTTATAAAAAAATATCTGTAATAGCATTTTGGTTATTCTTTTTTAGGATAACATCTGGTAAGTCCGATCTTAAGCTACCCTTCCCTGAGGAAAAAGAAGAACTTGGCCTCCTTAGGAATGTAAGTTACAACTCCAAACTTATTGGTTCTTGGTTCAAAAGCAGATCCTATTCTCCTTTGGGTTGGTAAGTCTTTAATTGAGCTTTCGATACCCGAAAAAAAGAGAGGAATTTGTGTGAAAAACTTGTTTTCTTTTAGGATGTCATCTGGTAACTCTTCTACAACTCTAAAGTTCCTGGTTCTCGGCACCATCTGGTAACTCTTCGCTTGAGCTCTGGGTTTCCGATGAAAGAGGAGAATGTAAGCCCCTTTCTCTCCTACAAGTTGTAAGTTCCTGGTGCTCGGAGAAAAAGTAGAACATATACTTTTTTAGAATACCATAAGGTAATATTTCCCTAGACCTTAGGGTACACCTTTAAAAGAGGGAATATTTATATGCTTCTTTCAGATGAGCAAATCTTCTCTCAGGATTTTCTCTTCCCATACAAATATTATGATATTGTATGTATATACTTCTTGAAGGTACTATCTGATAACTCTCTGAACTCCAGCAACTCTTCTCTAAAGTCAATGTTTATAAATTTTTTTTTCAGGATTCCCTGTTCCCTTATTTAGGGTACTATCTAATAACTCTTCCCGAAAGTCTCCGGTTCTAATGAACATTGAGAATAGTATCCCAACTCGAGTAACTCTTTCCTGATGTTTGTTTTTCAAATTTGTTTCAGGAATTCTTATTCTCCTACAAAAATTATAATATTTTATATACTTCTTTAAGATACTATCTGAAAACTCGTCCCTAAAGTTTGCGGTTAAAATGAACAATGAGAATGATCTCTGATCCGAACTCCAGGAGCTCTTCTCTAAAGTTTTGTTTGATGCCCGATGGAGAAGAAGAACATATCTTAATTTTGGGATACCTTTAGGGAAGTCATCTCTAAAGCTCCCGGTTCCAGAAGGAATTTAGATCCAGTCTGTGGTAAGTCATTTTATACAGTCTGGACTCTTATAATCGTACTCAAAGCTGGCAGTTGAGGCACTTTTCAAGTTCTTGTTCAGCACTTTTACAGTCTAACTCTAAGCTATCAGTTGAGCCCATATATGTAATACTTCTATATTGGCACTAACCTATCTTCACAATGTGTTTTCATTCGGAAATCAAAGGGAGACAAGCGATGAGACAGAAAACACGAAATTCTATGCGTGTATACATGTGCACTTCTACACATGAACAACTGTCAAACTGCTCCAGGGGCGGTTGAAGAAAAAGGTAGTCTTTTCAGTCAATTTCGACAAATTTTTATTTATTTCCAGTAAATTTTCACCGCACCTGACTTTTGACCTATGTCAAGGTACATTCGTTTATACGCTTTCTCGCTCATATTTCACTATTGCTGTACTGTGATGTTGGCGAATGTACCTTGAGCTTAGTGCCAATATAGAAGCATTACATATATGGTTGAGCCACATTTCAAGTTCCTAATCAGTGGCTGTCTTTTTTCCTTCAGTTCTATGTTTGTCTCAACTTGAATGACTTCACTTTTCGTGGGTTAATAATTCACAATGAATGTAGATTGCAAACAAGTCGTTCAAGATTAACTGACATTACTTTGGTGATTTAAAATTGTGCTTTTATTCTCAGCTCTACGCTTCTCCCTTCAATATTGAATACTGATTCTGAACCCTCGACACTGCGCCCTTTTCAAAGTTACTACGTTTTGCTGTTTTCTCATCAACACTACTCATTTACTGTTCATTAACATGATGTCTGTTTTGTACATTTTCTTGTTGTTGTATGCGTTGTGCGCACTTTTTTGCCCCCAACACGCCTAATGATGTCCACCTTTGAACGCGTTGCTATGGCGTTGGAAAATTGAAAATAAATATTTCTACTAATTTATTGTTGTTGTTAATATGTATCAATTTGCTACGCAATGGACCGCAGGTCGTTGACTGCTTTTTTTGCTGAATTATGAAATTGTTTTCGATTTTTAGGTTTTTTACTTATTCACAGTTTTTACTTGTTAATTTTTGTTTTTGCTTTGTTTAATTTAAATTGTAATTTGCTGCTTATTACTTTGAACTTCATTATTTATGCATTAGTGGCTAATTAGAATTTTTTGCATTATTTTAAAATTGTTTTCATATTAATTGTTTTTGTAATACAAATTGACTGCCTTTTAATGCGCTGAGCTGAGCGCTGCGGCCATCTTTGTGTTCATTTGTGTGTGTTTGGGAGAATATTTTCATAATTAGCACAAACGACAATGCCATCTAAACCTATTTAAATAGTTCTATAGTGGCCTTTGTTACTTATGTTGGCATTATTAATTTTCGTACTGGTTGCATGCCACATCAGTGCAACCCTACGCGGCCGTTCGTAATTGCTTTTAATTGCGCTAAGGTCGCTTTTGTGTTGCGCTTTTGTGGCGCGTGTGTGCCCCACTCGCCCAATAACGTCATTTACAACACTCTCCCATCACATCCATTACCGTTATTATTGCTATCGATGTGATTAATGACATAAGCGCTCATAAGCCGCGCTCACAAGGCACCGCACAGCTTAGTTGCTCGCGTTTATTGCTCTACGCCGCGCGCCGTTTGCAAAATGAAGTTTGGCGCATTTCTGGGTAAAAGTGAAATTAATCGCACACACACAGACAGACACACTGCAACGTGCGATTATTGTTATTAACTTTGATGGCAACTCTACGCTGCTCGCTGCCGGTGTTCAGGTAATTTAAAGGCTGCAGCGGTGCTCTAATATTTGGTTTTCTAATTCGTAAGTGTGAAACTTTTCAGTGATTGATTCACTGTCCAGAAAGTGCGCAGCTTGTGTGGTTAAATTTATGTTTTAGAAATTCTATATTTAAAGCTTTAATGCTTTGAGAACAAATTTTTATAAAAATTTCATAAATATAGGTCGCATGACTAGAATGCAACTCTGTAGAAGGAAAATGTGACTTTTAATGGCTGAACAGAAACAGGACAGAGACACGTTTGCCACTCAACTTAAATTTTTTTGTTACTTAAATGTTCCCCAAAAAGTCCCACAATGGGAACGAAAGAACCAATTTTTATTTTCGAGAAATTGTTTTTTTAATACAAAAACAAAACATAACTTTTCTATCGAAATTTTGACCGATTGGCCTCAAAAAGTTAGTAGTTTTTTTGCTTACACATTTTTGTATAAAAAAGGCCCAGATTATACAAAAGCGGCCCAAGTGAAATAAAAAGGTCCCACTTTGGGTCTAAATGAATAAAAAGTGGCAACACACTTGACAAAGCATATGTTGATTTAACGGTTCTTTTAAAACAGCAAATAGATTTCGGCGTAACGTAAAAGTACAGACGGGAAAAAGGTATTTGGAAGAAGTAAGGAAGGAAGGAAGACCGCACTGCATTGAACATAAAATTTAGTTTGAGTTTAAAATCAATAAAGTTGAAATTAAAATGATAGACTAAACATTTTGAAATTAAGCTAAAAAGTGTGAATTATAGAAGAAATATTTACTTAAAAGTGTGAATAATAAATAAAAATTAATGCAACACAATGGAACTTGGAGCGCAAATTTCTGCTTTCATAAAATTTGTAAATAATTTTGTTTTTTTTATTTTTGTTATTGAGATTACTTCAGAAAAAACATGTCAGCAAAAGTTAAATGAAAATTTTAAGCACTTAGTCTGCCATAAAAAATCCGTTAGTGGTTTATGGATTAATGTAAAACTTTGCTACAAATTATTTGCATAAAAAAGTAGAAAATTCTAAATGGGGTCACAATGGGGTGCCTCTGTAAGAGACACACTCGGAGGCCATATGTGTTACCACATATTTCACCCGTTTTTAAAATGTGTATGAAATACAGTCTAAAGTCAATCTTATCAAAGTTCCAATTAGTTCTATTGGGTTGGTAAGAAAGTAATTTTGGTTTTCACAAAAAGATGGCGTTCGGTTTATTTAGCAGGACTTCTGTCAAAGTTATAATTTGTCACTTTTAGTTCACTTAACAAAGAATGGCGTCTAATTTTGGTTTTAGTTGTCAAGTCAATGTCATTTCTAAATGGAGTGTAAAAATTAAAATTTTTCACATATTTTACTCTTTTATACATATGATTTATGGCAAGAAATCTACTGAGGCTTAGAAAGAGATAGGTGAAGTTAAGGGTTAATTGCTGAACAGAACGCTAGGAGTTTTATCACTCCTAGATAAAACAGTTCTGGTTCACTTTCAAAACGCACCAGTGTTGCCAGATACTTGAAATTACTTTTCATAAGTCTTAAAAAAAAACTGAAATTTTCTCTCAAAAATTTTTAAAATAAAAAAATTGTATAATAAATTTAAAAAATTAATTAAAAAAATACAAAATTTTTTTTTAATTTTTGTCATTATAATTTAAGGAAGTAAACTTCCCATAAAAAATATTTTGACATTCATTCAGCTTCAGCTTACAAAAACAACAACAACAACAAGGAATTAAATTTCTCATAAAAAAAATATATTAACTCTTTTTATTGCAGCCTTTTTATTCATTCAGCTTCAGCTTAACAACAAATTAACAACTTAATACATACAAACAAAACATATAAAAAATTAGATCAATATGAAATTCGCTTTTGTAAACTGTCTTCATTCATCGCAAAAAATAATTCCCTTTGAAGCAAAAAATTTAATAAAACTAAATTAGACACTTTAGCTTTCAATATTCAAGGCTTCAGTGCCACGAACGATGTCAAATGTACTACCATCAAAATCTTAAAAGGCCAAGAATGTCCTAAATCTAGGAGGAAATCTCCCGATCTGGCAACACTGAAACGCACTGAAATGCCTGTCTTGCTTAGCAGACAAGGTCGCAATTTTGACAGGACATTGTCTATGCGAACGTTATGCCAACAGATTAGGTCTTGAAAGTTGGGATTTTGTAGATATAGCCGCAGTTTCAATATGAAGTGGAAGAAGAGGCTATAAGTTACTTTCTCTGCCATTGCCCGGCTCTCTCCAAACGAAGATGAAAACTAGGTTCTCCCTTCTTTGACAACTTGAATAGTCTTAGTTCAGTTAACATCAGAGACTTTCTAGAATTTATCTACAATGCAAATTGGTTTGTATAGGCCGACTTGCAGTAAGACATCTATTTTCTCCTTGTGCTATCACAACGAGTCCATTTGGTGGCTCAAGTGTTTCTTCTGGCAAATCTCATAACCTAACTTAAGCTGACCAACGTTCTGATTAACCTATCGAGGTTGATGACCACCAAATCAAAACCATACTCAAGTCGCATCATCATGTAATTGTATGAGAGTTTTCAGAGAGGTTAAATGGGTTCATTCAACAGTTAAAAGTAACTTGAAACGTCAGGAATTCGTAAAAATCCTCAATGTTTGAGTTGCGCATGAATTGAAAGAGTTTGAAAGGAATCAATGTTTGCAATATGCATTTCAAACGCAATGAAGGCGACCAATTTTTGATTTTTGAACGATTCATCATTGGTTATGAAAAATGGATCGTTTACAAAAATATTGAACAAAAGAGATCATGATGCAAGCGTGATGAAGCACAACTCTGGAAATAATGAACCACATGAAAATTTGAATTGCATTAAAAAACATTCATGCTGTCAGTTTGATGGGTGTTGTGTATTTTGAGCTGTTTTCAAGAAACCAAACGATCAATTTAGATGTTTACTTACTGTCAACAAATAATAAAACTGGAATATACCATCAATCATGTTTAATAATCTTTGGTCTCAATACAGTATCGAGTTGAACTGATTTGAGTCAAACCACTCGCTTTAATTCGGAGAGTTTGCTCTGATTTTCGCCCTCGAGTCAAACTTTTCCCACTACTATTTCCATACAACTGTCTAGCAACTCTAACAACTTTTCCCCTCATTTTCAACCTGTTCGTACACACACACACATCCATCTTAATTGCCTTTAATCGCTGCTCAAAATCGAATGGCTAAGAGCATTTGCAATCATTTCCGTTGCGCGTAAAGAACTTCATTAACACCAATTCGATAGATAACTGAATGAAATCGGCAATACTGAACGTTGCGATTGAAAACTCAATCAAAGTTTTATTCAACAACTGGTATGTACAGTGAATAAATGAAAATGGGTAAAGTTGATTTGCTAACAATGCAACGAATGGCAGCAACGCTGCACTGAAAGCAGCGCAACTGCATTGTTGGCATTCGCAGCGCTTTAAAGTGCACTGTCAGAGATTTGAAGTGACCCAACACCATAAAATCGTATCGCATTATATAATGAGTGACCCAAATTCATTGGTCGCCGCACCAGAAATGCATTCATTCAATTGGAAAATCTCATTTCGTTTTCGAAATTTCATTGAATGAAAGGCCAAGATTTGCATGAGACAACTGAGCCCAGAAGCAAAGCGGCAACATTGTGCAGATTTAACCAATTTTGGGCTACTGAAATTTGACATAAAGGTAGGGACATTTTTAAATATGGGATTAGGTGACATCAAATCAAATGAAATGGTTACAATGTTGGTGTAGTGTTGTTGTTGCTACTTATATCCATATGGGGTTCTTTTTTTTGGCCATACAATTCTATATGGTAGTTAAACGCACACGCACTCACACATACACACATACACACATACGTATAAATAGTCAGATGGGCAAACGCACTGACAGATAGTAGCGGCAACCTTTAATGCTCAGCGCTGGCAAGCGACCGGCACAATAACAACAAGAATGATGAAAAAGATGCAAAGACAAAAAGGCAAAAAGCCAGCTGTGCGTAACATTGGCGGTGTTCACAATACGAAATAATCGATTACAAACATTGTGGCTGGTATCGAAGGCTTTTAAGGGGATTTTTCGGTTAAAAGTGAAAATGATGCTTGGCTAATGAAATTTTTGCTGGTAGTGAACTACGATACCCATTAATTTATTAACTAAATAGGCAGCTACATTTATTTATTAATTTAATTATTTAATAAATTTAATTAATTGACACCTATTAAACAATTTGTGGCCAATACCGAAATCCCATTAGGGGTTTTTTGGTCGGTACCGAATGTGACATTTGGTTGTTGTTGAATTAAAACTTATAGAATTATATATCGATATTCAAGTAGACCAATTTAGACATTTTTGAAACGTATCAAAAATTATGCCGGTTTATCGAATAATATATAAGTAAACTACACTACTAAATAAGTGAACTACTTTTTTGCGGCTGACAGCAGTGTTAGTTTATTACAAATACACTGGAAATTCGACTCTAGACCGAAGCACAGTCAAGAGAAGAGGGGGATTTAAGGTGTTAAAACCTTCTATAGTCTATCATGAATCTGAATTACACTGCACAACAAAATCAAATTTTTTTAAGAATAACAAGGTTCTGACAACGGATTCTGGTAGAGGGGACCAAAAAAAATTATACGTGTATCGGCGTTTTGAAAGTTTACACCTGAATTTTTTTTTAGAGGGTGTCAAACTTTTCCCCCTTTTGCACATTCTTATGGTGAATCGGCATACGAAAAACCATGTAACTTTACATTTTAGGTATATGATGGGTTCAACAATTTGATGTAAAATACTACGAAGAATATTTTTGTGGAGCATTTTAACCCTGTAGCTACTATTTTTATGGGTCAATTTGACTCTTTTTTTCTAAAATGCCAAAAATGTCCTGTAAAACAGAACTTTTTAAGGAAAAAATGTACCACGAAAATATTCGCCATAAAATTCTACTATAGGTCTCTGAATACATCAAAGCTCAGAAATAAACTTGAACGCCAGAATTAAGCCAAAACTGAAAATGTGTTTAAGTGTTTATTTCGTACTTAATCAAAATTGGTACTAAAATCTCCTACAAAACTTGATTTTTGAGGGTTAATGTGTATGGGAAAAATGTTGAACGCAAAATTTCACTATAAGTCACCGTACAAAAGAAAGCTCTAGATATAATATATGGGGCATTCCACGCGAAGCGGACAGGTAAAAAAACTCGATGTTTCCGATTTCAGTAATATTTGAGTATGTTCTACCTATACGTATTATTGATACGTGTACCAAATATTTTTGTGATATAATGACTAGTTAAAGAGTTATGGGACTTTGAAGTTTGGCCGGTTGGCATGCAGTACTTCAAAGCCGATTATGGAGTCATAAAATTATATATTAAAATAATTAAACTACTGGATTTCTTACTTCATTTACTGAGCTTTTTAATTGAATTTTTGGAAAAGAAAAAAAATTTTTTTCGTAATAAAAAAACCAATTAATTTTTTTTCCTTGATTTTCACTAAGTTAGACCCTTTCGTTTTTTTTATTTTTTTTATATAAATTGCTAATATTGTATAGAACAGGCCGCGCCTGATGCCCGCCGCTTGTGCGCGTTTAGTGAAACTCTACCAGAATCCGTTGTCAGAACCTTGTTATTTTTTTTGTGTTGTGCAGAGTTATCAATGATTTTGAATGTTAAATTGTCAAACTAGCAGAAAAGATCATATACCTTTTGTTTCGAATCAAAGATCAGGAATGTGATCCTGTTGTACTTTCAAACGTCCACTTTTTGAAACTATAATACTTATATAAAAAAATCTTTAAATCTTTTAAAAAACTATTTAACAAGCGCCTTCAGCTGAGGTAGATGTCATGGTCTTCCTTTGTTCTCTATTAAAAAATTTATGGAAAATTTATAAAATTTATAACAAGAAGTCTTAGATGCTCAGAAATTCTTGCTGCTACTAACGAGTAGAGAAGTGGCCATCACTGGCCTAAAACTTCACTCACTTATAGCAGAATGGTCATCACTGGTCTAAAACTTCACTTACGAGTAGCAGAGTGGTCATCACTGGTCTAAGTCTTCACTCGCGAGTAATAAAATGGTCATCACTGGTCTAAGTCTTCGCTCGCGAGTAGCAGAGTGGTCATCACTGACCTAAGTTTTTACTTGCGAGTAGCAGAGTGGTGATCACTGGCCTAAGACTTCACTTGCGAGTAACAGAGTGGTCATCACTGGCCTAAGACTTCACTTGCGAGTAGCACAGTGGTCATCACTAGTCTAAGATTTCACTCGCGAGTAGCAAAATGGTTACCACTGGTCTAAGACTTCACTTACGATAGCAAAGTGGTCATCACTGACCTAAATTTTTACTTGCGAGTAGCAGAGAGGCCTTAGACTTCACTCATGAGTACCAAAATGGATACCACTGTCTTAAACGAGATGGCCAAAACCAAGAACAGACGTCTTTATTTTATTTTATAACAGTGTATTTCTGTTAAAGCAAAGTTTCTTTACTAGAATTTATGTAAATTTGGTTGAAAAAATGTAAAAATTTCTATACATTTTGAACGATCATTACGGCTGTAAATATTTTGTAGTTAGTGAAAAGTTTGGCCTACAAACATGAATTTTTAAGATAAATTTAACAGTTTGGTTGCATTACTGAATGATGTAGTAAAATGTTGACTACGATAAAATACAAATGTTAAAAAGAACAGCGTTGCCACCTGAAACTTAAAAGCAATATTGCACAAACTTTTTTTATTTTTCTTCATTACACAAAGATGTTTATTATTTTTTATATATAAATCTTTATGGTTTTAAGTCTAAATTTTAAATTTATAATATTCTGAAAAAATTTGTTAATCCTTTCCCCAGGAACAAGTTCCAGCTACGCCCTTGACTTCAGAATTGTAGTTAGTAGGTTAGGTTGAATTATTTCAGGGGTTTTAGTATGAATATATGATAAACAACAACAACAACAAGTTGTTGCTTAATGATTAATTTGGTTCCTTTGCTTTTGGTGCCGCATAGTGAATACCGCCAATGCAACAGTGGTTTGCGCACCCCAGGCTCACTCTGTTGTGTGTTTGTGTGTATATGTTGCATGTACATCTGCTGGAAGATATAATAGCAGCTACAACAATAAAAGAAAGAACAACAACAAAGTCAGTGGACGCTGTATGAGCGCTGCAAACGAAATGCCACTGAAATGCCACCAGCGTCCAGCCAACAGCGACCGCTACAGCTCTTCCTAGATAAATATCTGTCATTCGCTTACATGAGCTTAATAAATTTAAAGCGATTTATCAGCAACAACAAAGTCAACGTATATGAAGCGAAAAAAAAACGCACAGAACAAAAAGACAGTCAAAAACGACAGAAGCTAAAACCCAAAGTGACCTTACAAATGGTGTGCGGTTGTTGGTTTTGTTGTTGTTGTTGTTGTGTTTGAATGTTATTATTGTTGGTTTTATTTCATTTATTGCCACTGCACACGCTTATCCCTTTTGGTTAATGAATTGTTTTTGTATTTGTATTTGTATTTGGCTTTTGGCGGTGCAGAGGCTGCGGTGTGAATAAAATGTTTGTTTGAAATTTATGCAAAAACACTATGAATATCATAAAAAGTTATACAACACACAGAGAACGACAAACACACTCATACAGACGCATAGATAAAAAGCAGACACTTGTCGTTAAAGAGGAGTTGAAGAGGAGCGACATATGGCTTGAAAAATGATTGAAATGGAAAGTGTGAAAGTGAGTTGGTCGGAGAGGAACATGAGACAGAAGATTTTGTAGAGTTCATGGTTCAACTTAGTAGGTGTGAATGTGTGTATGAATGAAGCAATTTTGGGGAAATTCAATGTTGGCAACACTTGGAGGTTTTGTCATTGCCTGCCAAAAACGCACTTGTGCACTTCTTGTAATTCTCATCTGCTTTATGTGGATAGCGATAGAAGTAGACGAGTGTTTTACAAGCCCGAGCTGGGAATCGAACCTAGAGCCTCTGGTATGAGATAAGATTTCGTACTAAGAAAACTTCTCAGACAGTCTTGTGATTCCCTGGTTCAACTTTGTTTCTCACTTACATTTCAAGCGCTTTTCTGCTCTTTTTTTCAATAGATGGCTTTAGTAATTTTTATCTCGGGTTGTATAAGTGATATGGGGTTACCCTATATGTCATTTGAAAGATACGATTTCGTACTATAACAACTTCTCAGACGGTTTTATGATTACTTGACTCAGTTTTGTCCGATTGCACGTCATATATGCTTCATTCTCTCTCATATTTCAAGAGTTTAATTGTTTCTTTCATCAATAGGTGGCTTTAGTCAGCTGTAAATTTCGTTATATAAGTGCTATGGGGTTACCCTATATGTCATTAGAAAGATACGATTTCGTACTATAACAACTTCTCAGACAGTTTTATGATTGCTTGGTTCAGTTTTGTTTGTTTCTCTCTTACATTTCAAGCGCTTTTCTGCCCTTTTTTTCGATAGATGGCTTTAGTAATTTGTTCTATAGGTTCTATAGGGTTGTCCTAGAAGTCGATAAAAAGATAAGATTTTGTACTAGAAAAACTTCTCAGACAGTTTTGTGATTGCTTGTCTCAGTTTTCTTTGAACGCAAGTCATACATTCTCCTTTCTGTCTTACAATTCGAGAACTTGTTTGTTCCTTTTTTCAATAGATGGCTTTAATAATCTCTATCTCACGTGCTATAAGAGCTATGGGATTACCGTAGCTACCGTTAGAAAGATAATATTTCGTGCTAAAAAAAACTTCTCAGACAGTTTTGTGTTTGCTTGACTCAGTTTTTTTTAACGCGCGTCAAAGATTTACACCAGCAAAGGTCTTTGTTTGAGATTTTAATTTTAAATTTTTTAGCTTTTTATTTATTAAAACAATTTGTCTGATTCTTACAGATATAGTAAATATATATTTTTCAATTCATGACAAACATTTTTTTTAATTTTCTTTTTACTAATTTTTTTATCTTCTTATTTTTTTCAATCTCTTACTACGTCTAACAGAATCTTTCAGCATTTCCTTTTCATAATACTTACAAAAAATACTTTAATGATTTTAGTTTTAATTTTTCAACCATTTAACTTTCACTGCTCCTTCCTCTCTCACACATTTTAAGCGTTTTTGTGCTCCTTTTGTTTCTCCCCACTTTCAAATTTATTGCCAATATTTTAATTTATGTTTCTTTCATTTTTGCTCCCACAAAAATAAAGAAAAAAACGTAAATAAAAACTGTTGCGCATCATAAATTTTAATTGCTGCGTCCCGGCACGAAAACATTTGTCAGCATTGAAATCTCTTTCTGGGTAACAACTGCACCCCGGCGCAACCAAACCACGCCTCCCCTCTGCCACAAATGCCAATGTGCAGCGCAGTCAATGAAAATCGAACAAATGCGAGAAAAAAATTATGAACAAACTCGAAATCGATGCAACAACAGCAATGAAATTCGAAAAAGTGGTTAAATCGAAAAAGGCGCGTTGCACCCAATGCGGCCATAAACAATAAGAAACAACAACAATAACATATGCACAGCTACACATTGGTATGTGCAGTGGCTGACTGTCTGTCTGACTGGCTGCCTTCATTGCACTCAAGCCGAACGGATATTTCTTCGAAATTTCACGTAGCGCACATTTTTGTATTTTTGGCCGCTGCTGCTTTTGTCTGTTGTGCCGTTATGGCACACAATGAGACACAGTCTTCTTCTTCTTCAAGCAAGGGCAGCAAAGTACAAATGCCTTTGAATTGTTTTAGTTTCTACAAAAGTTCTCTATTATTTTTAAGTAATAAGAAGCAATTTTTACTATTTTTATTAAAAAAAAGTAACTTTAGAAAAGAAAAAAAATTTAAAATAAATTAAACAAATATATATTTTTTAATAATTACTATTTTAAAATTACTTCGTGACACACTTCTACGCCTCGTTTGTCGAGCGCATGAATTCTTGCAATTTATTGAAAACTTTTGTATGTGCTGCACAATTTTTTTTTGTGGCACGCGTTAGATAAGTGCTGGCGATAAATTCCACATATTGCCAGCAATTTGCACTACTTTTAGTCTGGCAGCAGACAACAACAAACAACAGCAACAGCAAGAAGCAATGCGACAACAAAAACAACATCAAGAAGCAAACCACTACAAAAATTTGCAAGTTGCAGCCAAATGTGGAGCGCAACAACACTTTCGAGCCAAACAGTGGGTGTGGCTGTGTTGAATTTATATTTAACATTTGCTATGCTAGTGCCAGAACAACAACAACTATACATAGCTACTGCAACATGAGGCAAAGTAAATGTAAATAAGTAGCAACGAACTGGCTATAATAAAAAAAAGTAACTTTAGAAAAGAAAAAAAATTTAAAATAAATTAAACAAATATATATTTTTTAATAATTACTATTTTAAAATTACTTCGTGACACACTTCTACGCCTCGTTTGTCGAGCGCATGAATTCTTGCAATTTATTGAAAACTTTTGTATGTGCTGCACAATTTTTTTTTGTGGCACGCGTTAGATAAGTGCTGGCGATAAATTCCACATATTGCCAGCAATTTGCACTACTTTTAGTCTGGCAGCAGACAACAACAAACAACAGCAACAGCAAGAAGCAATGCGACAACAAAAACAACATCAAGAAGCAAACCACTACAAAAATTTGCAAGTTGCAGCCAAATGTGGAGCGCAACAACACTTTCGAGCCAAACAGTGGGTGTGGCTGTGTTGAATTTATATTTAACATTTGCTATGCTAGTGCCAGAACAACAACAACTATACATAGCTACTGCAACATGAGGCAAAGTAAATGTAAATAAGTAGCAACGAACTGGCTGAGAGTGCAACAGGCTTTGGCGCGTTTGCGGTGTCGCCGCTGCCAATACTTGTGCCACTTTTTTGCCTTTAAACAACTACAATTTACAATCCGTTATTGTTGTTTGTGTTGTTGTTGCTATTTTTACTTAGCCACAGCAAACAATGTCTTAGAGACTTTTGTGCAGTTGATTGTTGTTTGACGGCAATGTTTGTCTCTCGGTTGGCAGAAAATGTTGATTGATTTGCAGATCGCCGAGGAGAAAGGCAACGGTTCATTGTTTGTTTTTGTTTATTTTTGAGATTATGCAAAGTCATTTAAGGTTAGACTAAGCTATGGCCAAGTAATAAACAAAATAATTTGGCAGCATGAAAGGTAAAGTTCACAAAATTGTATGCAAATTTTCTACGTGTAATGAAATTTTCCAATTGAGTTGTTGTGCACTAACAAAATGAATTTTCATATTTTACTGGCATAACAAATTATTTATTGAAATAGTTATTAGAGCAGCTAGGAAGTGTGTTAATCTTTGAAAATATCAAAATTGTTGCTCTTTGATTAAAAATTAAAAATTAATTTCAATTGTGAATTTAAAGAAATCGATTTTTGTAAAAGATTTGCTTGGCTACTAAATTATGGAAAATTAATTGTCAAAAGAAAATAAAATTATAAAAGTAATATATAATTTAAATCAAAATATATAAAAGTGCCACAAACTATTTTTATATAAGTTTGATTAAATAGTTGAGTATTGAGGAAATTCATTTGTGGCAGGAAATTTTCCTTCATAAAATTATAAAAAAATGTCGTTGTTAAAAGAAAATTCAACGAAAAATGTACCTATTAAAAATATAAAATTAACAAATATTTTGATATCAAAATCATAAACATTTGATAAAATAGTTGAGAATGGGAGAAATTAATTTTTGGAAGGAATTTTTTTTTTCAATTTGATTACAGAAAAATGTTCTTCAATTAGATTATAGAAAAACTTCACTATCAGAATATAATTCAAGGAAAATGTTATTAAAAACTAAAATTAATAAATAATATTAATGGAAAAATTTAATATTGCCATAAATTATATTTAAATAACTTCAAAGAAATATTGATATTCGGAAAAATTAATTTTTTTTAGAAAATTGTCTTCAATTAAATTTTAGAAAAATTTCACTATCAAAACAATTTTACGAAAATGGTTTTAAAATTATAAAAGCAATAAATAATTTAAATCAAAATATATAAAAGCGCCCCAAAATTGGGAAAATTGATTTTGCAAAGGAAATTTTCTTCAATCAACTTATAGAAAAATTCGTTAATAAAAGAAAATTCAACAAAAATGTCAAAAATAAAAAATTAATAAATATTTTAAATCAAAATCACATAATTTTGATTAAAAATTTGAGAACTGGGGAAATTGATTTTTCGAAGGAAATTTTCTTCAAAGACAAATTTTACTATCGAAAGAGAATTCAACGGAAATGTTGTTTAATACATAAAATAAATATAAACTATTTGAATATAATTGTAATAAAATAGTTACGAATAAAATTTCATATAATTTTGATAAAACAGTTGAGAATGGGGGAAATTAATTTTTCGAAAGAAATTTTCTTCAATTAGATTATAAAAAAATGTCGTTGTAAAAGAAAATAAAACGAAATTTTAAAAACAATATACATATATTAAAATAAAATATTTAAATTTAAATAAAATACAAATATAAAATTAATACATAATTTAAATTAAAACAATAAAAAATTTGCTATTTATTTAATAAAAAAAATAAGTAAATAAGTAAATTTTTATTAAATATATTTAATATTTTTTATTAAATGAGAGCTTCAGCTTGCAGAGAGCTGAAGATTAGTGAATCAATACGATTTCCTTATAGGTAAAATGTATTCTAGCCGGAAGTGCTGGCTATACAGGAAACCTGCAGGTTGGCTGTGGCTTTAAAGAAAGGATTACCATCTATTCCGACAGTCAAGCGACCCTAAACGCGCTGATCTCACCGATCACTACCTTAGAACTTATCTGGAATTGCAGCGAGGCCCTTCTGGAACTGGTCCATCAATCAACATTTGTCTTCATTTCGCTTCCAGGACATAGAAACATTAAGGGGACCATACAACGGACGAGCTTGTTAAAGAGATTGCAGACACCATCTTTGAAGAAAGAATTACCATCTATTCCAAGAGTCAAGCAGCTTAAAGGAAACCTGACCTATAGGATAGTATGAAGCCAGAATGGACATTCCTCACAACACTAGGAATCGAAACTGTTGCAATCCAGCTGAGAAGGAAAATATCGAGCACTGCCTCTGTACATGTCCGGCCTTAGGAAGAACCTTCCTTCGAGGATGTAAAGAAAATCTCAAGAAGGAAAATCACCTTTCAAATCAGAAAAAGGTGTTCGACATGTTAGTTGGAAGTCGACGGCGAAAAGGGAGCCCATTGTTTTAGTGGAAGCATCACTTTGAGGATCGCCTGAAGAGACGTTTCTACTCTAACCAACCTAACTGACAACAATCAAAATTTGTTTGAACCCTTTTGCATCGATATATATGTACATATAAATATATATTGTATAAAAATATATATTTATTATATATAGTATTTTAGTTCTTCTTTCTCTTAGCTAACTAAATGCAAAAATAGACTGTCGCTTCCTTGCAAATGGCTGACTTCACTTGGCGCCTTTCTGCTGCTTGCTTTGCAAGCATTTTTTTCCATTATTTTTTTATGTCTTTTCGCAAAAATTTGTAGCAACTGTTGCCGCTTGTTTGCTGTTGAAATAATTTTGCGCGCTCGCCTTTCTTCGGTCATGTTTTCTGCATTGTTTTTGCCATTTTCATTTTAGTTTTTTTAGTTTTTAGTTTTGTGTTTATTTTTAGTTGCGAAGCGCAAAAAACAAATTAAATAAAAAAACTACAACAACAACAACAAATTAAATAGCACCAATATAGCAAATCGAGCTCATGTGCAGCAGCTTCGATGCTATCTTTGGTAGATATCTGCGCGTGTTGGCCAGTGCCGCTGCCGCTGCTGTGTTGGTTTCTTCGTTCGTTTTTTTGCTCTACTCAAAAGCGTTGTTGTTGTTGTTTCTTGTCATTTTTATCTCGCTTTCATATGTTTGCCTGTTGTTATTGCTTGTGTCTCGCTTCACGCTATTTTTTCGTTTACTTTTTTTCTACTTGTTTGCTTGTCTTATAAACATGTGTGCAACACGTGTGGCGTGCACATTTCAAAGGATTTGCTGCTGTCTGCCTGACGCTGGTCGCCGGACTCGTTTCTGGGTATTTGTTGCTGTTTCCGTATAAAATACATAAAGGAGAATTTTATTATTGACAGCAGTGTTGCCAAATGGAAGTGATTTTCCGATTAGAATATCACATCGAAAAGATAAACTCGGCCCACTTGAAATTTCATGGAATTGGGATAAGTATGCGAAGGGATGGTATTTATACTTTGAAGTACTTAACAGAAGCAAGAATTATGAGTTTTTTAAGACTTTGTTATTGTTGATGGAAGTATTCTTAATTTTTTCAGAAACACTGATAACACTGAACAACAAAATACAATTTCTTTCAAAATAAAAAACTTCTGACAAAGGATTCTGGTATATAGAGCAAACAAAAAAACATACGTAAATCGGCTTCTTGAAAGATTACGTCTGATTTTTTTAGGTGTGGTCAAAGTTTTCCCTTCTTTGCACACTTTCATGGTGAATTGACATACGAAAACCATGTAACCTTACATATTAGGTTTAGGATGTGTTCAGCAATTTGATGTAAAAAAAAAAAAAAATCAAATAAAATCAAATCAAACCAAATCAAATCAAATCAAATCTGGAATAAAATAAAATAACATAAATTCGAATAAAAAAAAAACATAAAATAGAATAAAATAGAATAAAATAAAATAAACTAAAACAAAATGCAATAAAATAAAATAAAATAAATAAAATAAAACAAAATACAATAAAATAAAAAAAATATAATAAAATAAAATATAATATAATATAATACAATAAAATAAAATAAAATAAAATAAAATAAAATAAAATAAAATAAAATAAAATAAAATAAAATAAAATAAAATAAAATAAAATAAAATAAAATAAAATAAAATAAAACAAAATAAAATAAAACAAAACAAAATACAATAAAAGAAAATAAATAAAATAAAACAAAATGAAATAAAATGAAATAAAATAAAGTAAAATAAAATAAAATAAAATAAAATAAAATAAAATAAAATAAAATAAAATAAAATAAAATAAAATAAAATAATATAAAATAAAATAATATATAATAAAATATAATAAAATAAAATGAAATAAAATAAAATACAATAAAATAAAATAATATAAAATAAAGTAAAATAAAATAAAATAATTAAAATAAAATTAAATTAAATAAAATTAAATCAAATAAAATGAAATAAAATAAAATAAAATAAAATATAATAAAATATAATAAAATATAATAAAATATAATAAAATAAAATAAAATAGAATAAAATAGCATAAAATACAATAAAATAAAATAAAATAAATGAAAATAAAGTACTGATACTGATTATTTAGAATCTTTGATAGGTATTTTTCTTAATCTCAGGGATTTTATTTCTCTTTTTGTCAAGAAATCCTTTTTTTCAGACTCTTTAAACTTATGGGTTGTTATCTCTCTCTCATATTTCTCAGAACCTTAAACAAATCCTTTCTCCTTTTAAATCTTCTTTTTGAATATCCCAATGAAAAAAGCCAACATTTCCGGCCCATGAAACTGTGGAACACAAGTATAGAGTCTCCGAAAATAATGAACGCGCTGCAAACTAAAATTGATTTTCTTGTTTTCTTATTTTCTTATTTTTTCCACCTGTCGGTATTATGTAAACATAATAAAAATTATCCATGTCATTGTGTCAAATGATGCAAAGATCATCAATAAAATTCACCACAACACAACTTTGTGAGCATCAAAAATTATTTAAGTATGTTGAAATACGCCCATAAAACTACAGTTTAGTTGCATAAAACATACATTTTTAGCTTACATTCACCACAAAAATTTAATTAAAGTTTCTTTCAGTTGAGAGTTGAAACCAAACTAAAACTGCTTTTGTATGAAAACAAAAAATATGAAAATTGCATAACCTCAACATTCACTTACAGTCTGAACATTGTCTGACATTTGATGTCATAATTTTCAAGCACATACAATGGTCTTACGTATGTATATAATTTCATATATGTATGTATGAATGGGTGTGCATGTTTGTTCATGGTTTACAACTTGGGCCACATTTCACCGCTAGCAACAACTTTTCAACTTTTCAAATTTTTATTTTTCTCGCAATTAAATTCAAATTTAAGTCAACGCATCGCAGACAATTCCACACTAATTGTGCTGAGGTAATCTCTTTAAAGCGCTAACCGCACGCGCGCACTGTAAATGTACACAAAGGACAGGGGCGCACGTGTAACGAGGCGCACGCCCCACGTTCCCCGGCCCCCCGCGCCGGTTGGCTCTGTTGATTGGTTTATGCTCTATGGCTGCTGTTGACTTACGTGTAGTATGTGGCGCACCGCGGACACCAACAATTCTCATTAACCCCAAAATCCAGCAACAACAAAACATATACAAAAAACCTGAGCATTGAACCTGTGTGGTGTTGTGTTTGTTTTGTGTTTAATGCAAACAGCTGGCATCGAAAATTACACCCAATCATGCGCCACTTATAAATATATGTATGTGTGTGTGTGTGTGTGTGAGTGCCTGCATGAAGTGTTACAATTTTTAGTGTTTTGTTGTTCATAGTTTTATTCACACGCCGCATGTCAGCTGCGAACCAATGTGTGTAAAACAACAACAGCAACACTAGCAGGCAGTTCTGCACGCATTGCCATAACGAGCGCTCACAGCCAACAACAACAACAACTGTATGTCGTTTGTGCTCTTGAATTATGGCCAGCATCGAAATGTGAAAACCCACTTTCTAATCACCAGCTTTTTCATCAACAACTAAAACAACAACGGCTGTCGCCGCTTCGGCTTTTCAGCGTCTGCTCGTCTCGTTTGCGTTTCACGCTTGAATGCTTTTAAATGGCAAATTAATTCATTTCTGTTCAATTGTAAAACTGCAAGTTGCCGCAAGTCGCTCACCTGCGTACCTCACTACCGACTCGACAGCATTGACTTAAAGAAACAAGTCATAAAATTTTTTGATTTTTTTCGATTGATTAAAGTTATAGCTTTTAATATTATTTATAATTTTTTGTTTATAGAAGAAATAAGAAGAAGAAACATGTTTATAGAAGCATTTTTTTATAAAGTCATACAATTTTGTGATTTTTTCCGATTGATTGAAGTGTTAGCTTTTTATTTTATTTTTTAATATTATTTAATTTAAATTTAATTATTTATAGTTTTAATTTATTTTTATTTTTTTATATGGAAACTGTTTGTTGACAGAAAACGCAACTCTGCAACCCAATCGCTTAATCTAACTTATGTACAATATTCCAGTACATTACAACAAATTAGAGCATTGTCACTTGTATATAATGTCATACCACTTTTTACTTTGATCACTTGGAATAAAACCTTCATTAGAAAAACACGTGTTGTTTAGATCTCGGGAAACCTGCTAACAAGGGTTATGGGCCCAGATTACGTTCTGCAGTCTAGTACGGTCACGTGTAATTAAATTGACAAGTCATTTAATATTTCGGTTCAATTGTTCATCCGGTGTTAAAAGCAATTAAAATAATTCGATGGCGAACTCGATCGCGAACATCGAAAAGTTAAGTGGAGAAAACTACGCCACGTGGAGCATCCAGATAAGAAGTCTGCTGATAACTTTAGACCTATGGAGTACAGTCACCGAGGAATGTCCACAACAAGAGGCAGAGAAGTCTGTATGGATAATTTCCGATAGAAAAGCCCTTGCCACAATCACGCTAAGTGTTAAGCCAAGTGAGCTCATACATATTAAAAACTGTACAACAGCAAGAAGCGCTTGGGACAAATTGAGTGGCTTATATAAGGCAGACACTGCTTGCAGAAAGGTGAATTTATTCAAAAAGTTGGTGCGTTTCAAGTTTAAGAGCAGTGAAAAATTCGCATCGCAGTTGAACGATTTTTGCGGCATCGTGGATGATTTAAAAGAAGTCGGTATTACGATGAACGACGATTTTTTGTCAGTTTTGCTACTTTGCTCATTACCAGACGAAATGGAAAATTTCGTTGTGGCAATTGAAAGTAGGGACACATTGCCAAATCTGGACAGGCTCGTTGCAAAAATCTCGGAGGAAGAGCAAAGACAAGGGGATCGGAATGAAAATGGCGAGAGTGTATTCGCGGCAAGTGAAATGAAACGCAGCATCAGAGCGAGCACCGGCAACAGTGGTAGAAGCAGCGGCAGAGGCAGCGACAAAGGCAGCGACAGAGGCAGCGGCAGCTACGGCAGCAGCGGTAACAGCGTTAATCACAAAGAAGGTGGAAAACGAAATGACAGCAACAACAACTTTAATAACTCCAGCCGCAACAACATAAAGTGTTACAAATGTGGGAAGCGTGGGCATATTCGCTCTCAGTGCAAACTTCCAAGCAATAAAGAAGCAGCAAGTGAAAGAGCGTGGTCACTATTTGATGGTGAGGAATGTTTAGACGACGTTTGGATTATTGACAGCGGCGCGACTTCCCATATGTGCAAGAATGCAAACTATTTTAGTTCTCTTGTTAGTGAGAAGCACAACATCATATTAGCGTCTGGTGGAAGTATTTATGCACATGGGAAAGGTACAGTAACGTTGAGAACAAAGTATACTACTATCAGTTTGAGTGTCAGTTTCACTCGATCATTCGTTTAGTAAACACGTCTATCGACTGCGACCGCTCAGAAAGTGCAAAAGCACCTCTCTCTACTGCTCCCGCGAAAGCTATCGCGCTAAAAACCGTTATCTTAGTTACTGTGTGGAAAAAAAAAAAAAACAACAAACTATAATAGAAAAACACAAACGTACAAGTGAACTGCTTAACAAACATGATGATGGGTGATCCACCCGACACTTTCACAATATCCAATACGAATGGATTTCGAGTAAACAAAGAAAAAACTCTTTCAATAATTTCGCCAGGACCAAAATACCTCATCATGAAACGTGTTAATAGTGAAAATAACCTCAATGATGTTTCACCATTCTTGTTCAAAAAAATTATAGACGCTCTCTGCGGAGAAATAACCGAAAGCAAAAAACTCCAAAACGGTACCCGTCTTCTACTCACAAAAAATTTCACACAAGCACAAAAACTGATCACACTAACGGCCCTCAACGCTTCAATCGAAGTCGAAGTTACTGAGCACCCAACACTTAATTACTCCAAGGGAGTGATCTACTCCAACGATTTAAGAGGTATACACGAGGATGAAATTCTCCGCGAGCTCCGTGACCAAGGGGTTACTGAAGTTAAAAAAATACTCAAAAGAGAACAAGACGAATTAAAGGAAACTGGATTAATAATTCTCACATTCAAGCACATGACTCTTCCAGAAAAAATCAACATCGGCTATGAAAAAACATTTATAAGACCATACATTCCTCTCCCAATGAGATGTAAAAATTGCTGGAACTACAATCACACAACCAAGTGGTGCAGAAACGACAAGCAATGTCAAAATTGTGGCGAAGCATACCATCTCCAATCGGAGGATGATAAATGCATAAACCCTCCGTCATGCACCAACTGTGTACAGAATAAAATAGTAAACTTCAACCATAATGCATTGGATAGAAAATGCCCCATTTTTCTTCAACAAAAGGAACTCCAAGCTATCAAAACAATACAAAAGGTAGACCACAAAACAGCCAAAAAAATATATAATGAACGTCATGGCAACAACACCATGAACTTTGCCAATGCTGTCCGATCCCCAACAACAAACACCCAGGAGAACACACCTAGCTCCAGCAAATTCATCACTAGAAACGTAACACCAAAAACATTAGAAAAGCAACAAATTCCAGCTCAAGAAGTCCACCAACAATCCAACACCGACATTGAAGAATCAATCATAACCACTGACACAATTCCATCCTCTCTACATATACCAACAAAAATTAAAATTCTGCCGAGAAATACTCCAAAGCGTCTAGCCAAAAAACTGTCAATCTCTAAAGACACCAAGAGAGCACCTCGCTCTTTATCTCCAACTTTACTTGGCGATGAGATGTTTAACAACGACTCTTAACCTCGCCGCTCTCTTTATCTCAATTACAATGAAGATCACCGACAATATACATACACACTCGTCATATATACACATTGCTCTTATAAATACACATTATATATTTAGATACTTACGTAGTAAAATGTATGTTTCGCCGCAGCTCCAATCCATCTCTCCCCATATCTACTTCACCAAAAAATTCCTGAATCTACCACTAACCTCAATAAATTTTATTACCAAACGCCAAACAACTAACTACTCTCACATCACTCTTATCAAAGCACTAAATTACTGTTACTACTGTCCATTTACAACTCACTTAGACGGCAAAGCCCTTTACAACCTCCACAACAATATCAAACACCCAACTCTATGCTAAAAATTTTACAGTGGAACATAAACGGATACTTAAATAACTACATTGGACTTCAGACATTAATACGTACCCACCATCCCCAAATAATCTCTTTACAAGAAACTCACCTATCCTCACTCAAATATATCCCTATCCCCCCTAATTACCTCATCTACGACTTTAATGCCCAGACATCTTCGCATGGGGGTGTCGCTTTGTTAATCCACACATCCATTCAACACTCACACACCAACATAAACACAGACTTCGAAGCCGTCGCAGCCACAATAGTTTCTAAACATAAAATAACAGTAGTTTCGGCATACATTCCTCCAAACAAACGATTTCACACCAATAACCTTGCTAATGTCTTCTCATCAATTCAACAACCATGTATCATAACCGGGGATTTTAACGCTTGGCACAGCGACTGGGGCTCACCAAGAAATAATAGTAGAGGTACAATACTCTCCAACTATATTCACAACTCCGACTTTATGTTACTAAATGACGGCTCCCCTACGCACCTTAGCACTCATAACTCATTCACTCATATAGACCTGACTATTTGTTCCCCTACGCTAACTCTCCTCTCAAACTGGCGGACTGAAAGCAGTCTTCATAGCAGTGACCACTTCCCCATCATCATTACTCTCTTTCAAAGTATTTGTACCCCTCTCTTAAAAACAAAACCTCCCTTCCTAACTAAGTTTGCCAACTGGACAAAATTCTCTAACATTTGTGAAAAACTGAATCAAACAATACCAGTATCAACTCACGTAAACAAAGAAACAGCAAACATAAAAAGAATCATCTTAAGAAGCGCTAACGAAACCATTCCCCAACCCAAACCAAAGCCATGTTTTAGAGCCCCGTGGTGGAATAGTGAATTGGAGCAACTCAAAAAGAACAAAAACCAATACTTGCGAAGACTTAGGCGCTCAATAACTACTGAAAACATTATTAACTACAAACGAGCCAACTCCATACTAAAACGAGAAATAAAAATAGCAAAAAGAAATGCGCTACTCGAACTCACCTCCACAATTTCACCCTCCACACCCTCGAGTAAAGTTTGGGCGAACATCAGACTCCTCAATGGCCTGTATAAACCAAAAATCATCCACTGCCTCAGATCATGTAATCCAGCACATCCAAACCTTACTAACCCAAACGATATTGCCGAAGAATTTTGCGAACATTGGTCTAAAAACTCCTCAGATACTAATTTCCCCACTGCATTTCAAAACCAGAAGAAACAATATCTCTCAACTTTAAGAAGCTACTTGCCATCAAAAAAAGCCAAATACATTGAGGACCCAATAACATTCACAGAGCTATCTCACGCCATCAATACCTTGAAGGGAAAAACTCCAGGAATGGATAGAATCACATACCCAATGATAAAAAATTTACCTGAAAACTGTAAATTAAGACTTCTAAAATTGTACAACCTGATTTTCGACTCCTACATACCACATTCCTTCAAAACCAGCACTATCCTCCCCATCCTTAAACCCAAAAAAGATAAAACTCTAGTTGATTCTTACAGGCCTATATCCTTGAACTCTTGTTGCGCAAAAATACTGGATAAGATAATCGCACAAAGGCTATGGTGGCTTATCTCGTCGGATAAGCTCATCAATAACCACCAAATAGGTTTCAAGAAAGGCAAATCAGTGTCAGATTGCCTAGTGTACCTAGACTATCTGATCGCGAGCTCCCTTGCACGTAAAAACCACCTTTCCATTATTTCCTTAGATTTTGCCAAAGCTTTTGACAAAATAGGCGTACATGTAATCAGTGAACAACTTGCAAAGTGGAAATTAGGGCCAAAAATCATCACCTATGTAAAAAATTTCATGCTAAACCGTAAAATTATAGTTCGTAACACAAAAGTATACTCTTCTGTCCGTCCGCTTGCAAATGGCATACCCCAGGGCTCCCCTTTATCAGTAGTTCTCTTCCTAATCGCATTTAACAAACTTAGCGACATTATCTCCACCCAAAAAAATCTCCAATTTTGCGCCTATGCTGACGACTTTACTATTATAAAATCACTTGGAAAAACAAAAAATTGCTCAATTGACATTCAGAACTTAATAAAAGATATATTCGAATGGTGCGAGTACTCCGGGGCCCAACTCTCCCTCGAAAAATGCAAGCATCTCCACATCTGTCGCAAACATTGCTGCAGCTGCATTATACATACAGGAAATTTACCTCTTCCCCCTGTCCAAAAACTAAAAATACTGGGAGTCATTTTCAATAAAAAGTATAACTGGAACGACCACATCGCTTATTTATACGATTCTCTAGTGGATAAATTAAACATAATTAAATGCCTTGCAAATTTTAAATATAACTGCAACACAACATCCATCATAAATACAATACACGCCATTATCTTATCAAAAATTAACTATAGCATATTTCTCTACGGCTTTGCACCGAAAACCCAACTGCGGAAATTAAAAGTCATCCTCAATGCGGCTGTCCGAGCGGCTCTTGGCGCTCTGCGATCAACCCCAGTAAACAACATACTTTTTGAAGCCAACATAAAGACCATAGAGATGCAGAGGGATATGGCCCTACACAAACTCTGTAAAGTAATCATTAACAGCCAAGACACACCTCTCTTAACAATAATAAGAAACATAAAAAAACTCAAGAGAAAATTTAAAAACCCTATCCCAGTAATATGCAGAACTATTGACGCTTGCCAACAAATTAATCTCCCCACAGTACCTCTAATCAAAACCAACTCCTTACTCCCCCCTTGGTTCCTCAACCCTTCGACCATAAACACCAGCCTACACAAATTCCACAAACAGACTACCCCACCAACAATTTTCCGCCAATACTTCAAGGATATATGCAGTAAGTTCGTAAATCACTCGTTTATATACACAGACGGATCCAAAACAGATCTAGCAACATCCTACAGCATAACAACCGTAGACGCCACAATTAAGGCATCCATTCTACCCAACTTTACATCTGCCTTTACCGCCGAAGTAATCGCTATTTCTGAAGCAATATCCTCCCTTAAAAATCGTGTCGGCAAACATGTGATTTGCACCGACTCTCTTTCTACCCTCGAAGCCATAAAAAACATTAACAACAACAGTAACTACTATGTAAACACGATTAGAAATGAGCTAATTAACCGCTACCCAAAATTAACACTAATCTGGGTGCCAGGCCATGTCGATATCCCTGGAAACGAATTTGCAGATGATATCGCCAAATCAGCCCAAAATAGCCCCCTAATATCCACCCCAAATAACAACTACAAAGACTTACATAGACATATAAAAAACCACTTTACCCACATCCAACACAACTCATTCCAACTTACATCAACCTGGTACCAACAAACCAACCATCACAAATGCCCTCCTAAAAAATTCATCACTCCAAGTACGAGAACTGACATAACCAAATTCGAGCGATTACGACTAGGTCATACTAAAATTACACACCAACATTACTTCACAAATTCACCCCACCCCCACTGTCCCTACTGTAACACCAATACACCCTTAGACATAAACCACCTTCTAAACGATTGCAGAAACTTTGACCATATAAGGAAAGTAATTTTCAATAACACTAAACCCACGTCCCTCCTCTCGTCGATAGACGAAAATAACGTCACAAAGCTATGTACATTCCTGAAACAATCCAACTTGTACCCACACATCTAAGCGCCTCCTAATTATTAATATCATATATATTAAACACACATCATGCCATATATTGTACAATAACCAAATGAATACTAAACTAATGCAACCACACACGTCAATTACATAACTTAAGAAAATTGTAAAAGCTGAGCGTAAGGCCTGCGCTGCTATCGCTCTTTTTTTCGCACTAGCTTATAATTTTAATTATAAGTTCAGTATGATATAAATAAATAAATAAATAAAAATAAATCAGTTTGAGTGATGTCTGGTACGTTCCTAATCTTCACTCAAATTTCTATTCCATTGGCAAAGCTGTTCAGTGCGGAAATAATGTAAAATTTTCGGGAAATAGTGCCGCAATAACGAATTCCAAAAATGAGACTATTTTGACAGCTGCACTAGTAAATGGCATTTATATTGCGGACATGAAAGTAAACAAAATTGAAAAAGTGAATGTCGCTATTGGTAGTGAAATTAATAATTGGCATAATCGTTTCGGGCATCTTAATGCGGTTGATTTAAATAAACTGTCAAATATGGTGAATGGATTGAACATTAAAGTACCTAAAACAATAGATTGTTTCACATGTGCGGTGTGTAAAATTCATAGTAAACCCTTCGCGCACTATGGAAATGTTTATACGAAAGACATCTTAGAAGTAGTACACACAGACTTGTGCGGGCCAGTTGGTGTTAATTCGGTCGGTGGCGCGTCATATTTTATTACATTTATCGACGACTACTCGCGGTACACAATGGTTTATTTTCTTAAACGGAAATCGGAAGCATTTAATATATTTAAACTTTTTGCTGCGACAGCGGAGAAGCAGACAGGCCGCCAAATAAAAACTGTGCGAAGTGACAACGGTAAAGAATTTGTAAACTCACAATTTAAAAACTATTTTGCTGAAAAAGGTATTCGGCATCAAACCACAGTCGCGTATACCCCACAGCAAAACGGGGTTGCTGAACGAGCAAACAGAACGTTGTGTGAAATGGCGAGGTGCATGTTGTACGCGTCGAGGATGCAGCAAAGCTTATGGGCCGAGGCAATAAGCACAGCTGTCTACATCAGGAATAGGTCGCCAACGAAGGCGATTGTAAACGTGACACCTTATGAAAGATGGCATGGCAGGAAAGCATCGGTTTCGCATTTGCGCACATTTGGGTGCGATGCGGTAGTTCTAAAGAAAGGCCCGAAAATACGCGGTAATAAATTTGTACCAAAAGGTGAAAAGTTGAAGTTTGTTGGGTATCACGATCTCACAAAAGGGTACCGTTTATTCAATATGCAGACGAAGCAAATAACGATAGGGCGCGATGTTATTTTTTTTGAAAATTCATTTGAACAAACGCCAAGCAGCACGCACGATCGCGAGGAGCCTATTTTCGTAAATGAAATTGAGCCTGAGTGTTACGAGTTGCATGATCCAATAGGACGTGACACAACTAATACAAATGTTGAGGTGCCAGATGACAGCAGCGTGCAAGAAGCAAGTGAATCCAGTTCAGAAGAGGAAATCGATCAGGTCAGAAATAAAAGGAAAAGGGGACGACCGAAGATTGTGCGGACAGGCGGCGTAGGCAGACCGCGGAAAATTTATTGTACAGATAGTGGACCTGAAATGTTGAATGCTGTAGTGGAGAATCCGAGCACTGTGGCTGCGGCTTTAAGTTCGTCAAATGCTCATAATTGGAAAGCGGCAATGCAACTGGAATATGACACGTTAATACGTAATGGTACGTGGGAGCTGGTAGACATGCCGAAAAACAAAAATGTTATTAGATGCAAATGGGTTTTTGCGCTGAAACGAAAGTCAGATGGTACAATCGAAAGGTACAAGGCGAGGCTAGTTGCGCTTGGTTGTGCGCAGCGCTACAACGTTGATTACCGGGAAACATTTGCGCCAGTTGTTCGGCACTCTACAATAAGATTACTGTTGGCGTTAGCAGCGAAACATGGGTTATTGATAAATCATGTTGATATTGTGTCGGCTTATTTGAACGGCGAATTAAAAGAGGAGGTATATATGGTTCAGCCGCCAATGTTTGAAAATGAAAATAATTTGAATAAAGTTTGTAAACTTAAAAAGGCTTTGTACGGCTTAAAACAAGCTGGTCGCGAATGGAATCGCAAAGTTACCGATATATTACTAAAGATGAACTTTATTAGATGCATACACGATACTTGTGTTTATGTGCGACGAAAAGGTGATAAAGTCTGTATCATCGGTTTATACGTTGATGACATGATGATAGCGTGTTCGAGCAAAAATGACATGATAGCAATCATTGAATCGCTTAACAAATACATTGAAACAGTTGATCGTGGCCCACTGTCATTTTATTTGGGCATGGAGGTTGAGCGCGTTGGTGATCGAGGTGACATCACAATCCATCAGAAACGTTATACGGCGCAGATTATTCAGCAGTGGGACATGGGAGATTGCAAGCCTGCAGCAACTCCATGGGCTGCTGGTACGGTACTACAAAAGTGTGAGAAGGAGGGTTGCGACTTGGTCACGAAGCGCTACCAAAGTTTAATAGGGGCACTTATGTACTTGGCCATTATCTCGAGGCCTGATATTGCCCACGTAGTGTCCAAACTATCGCAGTACAACTCACATCCACATAAGGAGCACATGAATGCCGCGACATATGTGCTGCGATACCTGAAGCAGAATCCAGTTGGTAAATTAACTTATTCTGCTAATTCGAAAGACTTTGTATGTTTCACAGATGCCGATTGGGGTAATGATAACTTCGACCGGAAATCGTTTACCGGATGTGTCGTCCAAATGGCAGGTGGTGCTACAGCCTGGGAGTCACGAAAGCAGTCGGTAGTGGCTTTGAGCACAATGGAGGCTGAGTATATTGCGTTGTGCCAAGGGACCAAAGAAGTGGTTTTTCAACGTGGTTTACTGAGCGAATTGGGGTACAAAGAATATGTCGATGTTCCTACTCCAATGATGTGTGATAATCAAAGTGCACTGTTCATGGTGCAAAATCCGACGGTGCAGAAGAAAAGCAAGCACATCGACATACAATACCACTACATCCGCGAAAAGTACGAGCAGCAAGAAATTGAGGTGAAATATGTTGCAACAGATGAGAATGCGGCAGATGTGCTCACAAAACCTCTGGGCAAACAGAAGCATATCGAAGCGTGCAAATTATTAAGAATTGACTTTGAATGAAATTGTAATATTTTTTGGTTTGTAAAAGTGCTTGGGTTGAAGGAGGGATTGTTGACAGAAAACGCAACTCTGCAACCCAATCGCTTAATCTAACTTATGTACAATATTCCAGTACATTACAACAAATTAGAGCATTGTCACTTGTATATAATGTCATACCACTTTTTACTTTGATCACTTGGAATAAAACCTTCATTAGAAAAACACGTGTTGTTTAGATCTCGGGAAACCTGCTAACACTGTTTAATTTTCTATAATTTTTTTTTATAATAAAAAATAAATTTTTGTTTCTTGCCCACAATTTGTAGCCGTCTTTGTTTTACAGCGCCCTCTAAACTTTTCCCGCCCAATCGCTGTCAGTTTTATCTTCCATCAATTAACACTTTAACGCACTGAAACGACAAGTTTTTGTGACACCTTTTGCCTATGACTAAAGTCATGAAATTTTGTGCTTTATCGACTTATTAAAATTTTAGTTCTTAATTTTATTTTTAAAATATTATTTCATTTAATTGTAATTTTTTGTAATTTTAATGCTTTTTTATTTGTTTTATGGAAATTGTTTAAATTTTTCCATAATTTTTTTCAATTTTAATTATTTTTATTTTATTAAATTTTAATTTAATTTTTAAATATTATTTAATTTATATTTAGTTATTTATAATTTATATTTTAAATTTTATTGAATTGTTTTAAATGGAAATTTCTTAAATTAATTTATTTTTTTTTTTATAGAAAAAAGAAGAAAAATTTTTAAAGACGACATTTTTTTTATAACAGAAACTAAAGTCATAAAATATTGTGATTTTTTTTTTATTATTATTATTATTATTATTATTAATTTAAATTTAATTTTTTATAATTATTTTATTTTGTCTATATGAAAATTGTTTAAAATTTTTATAATTTTTTTTATAATAAAAAACTTTTTTTATTCTTGCTCACAATTTGTAACCGTTTTTGTTTTACAGCGCTCCATAAATTTTTTCCCTCAAATACTGTAAATTTTTATTTTCCATCAATTAACACTTTAGCGCACTGAATCGAAATTTTTTTTACACCTTTTGCCTATGACTAAAGTCATAAAATTTTGTGATTTTTTTGACTTACTGAAATTTTATTTCTTAATTTTATTTTTAAAATATTTTTCATTTAATTGTAATTATATATATTTAAATGTTATTTAATTTTTATATGGAAATTGTTTAAATTTTTCTATAATTTTTCAAAATTTTAATTTTAATTAATTTTATTTTATTTAATTTTATTTGATTAATTTTATTTTATTTAATTTTAATTTTATGTATAAATAATATAATAATTATTAATATATTTAAATTTACTTATTTAGAATTTAAATTTTATTAAATTATTTCTATATGGAAATTGTTTAAATTTCTTTATAATTTTTTATAGAAGAAAGATGAAGAATAAGAAAAATGTTTATAAAAGAACATTTTTTAATTGGGATTTTTTCAAAATACAAAAATTGCAGTTTTTAATTTGATTTTTAAATGTTATTTAATTAAAATTTAATTATTTCATTTAAATTTTATTTTTTCCCAATATGGAAATTGTTAAAATTTTTTCAAATTTTTTTATAGCCAAAAAAAGTTTGCTTTTTATTCTTGCCCACAATTTGTAGCGGTTTTTGTTGCTCCATAAATTCTCGCTCCCTCTCCCCCCTCCAATTGCTGTACATTTTTATCTTCCATCAATTAACACTTTAACGCACTGAATCGAAAAGTTTTTTGTTAATTTGTGTTCTGACACCTTTTGCTGCATTTTGCTGTTAACTATTTAGTACTTTTGTTATTGTTGCTTTCCATTTTCAAACAATTTTTGTGGCAATAAATATTCGACAAAAAAGATGCTTTGTTTCCTCACAGACTTTTCACGCAACTCTAGGCTGCATTTTATGTTCCTTTTTTTGTTTTTATGCACAACAACCACAAAGTCTTTGCCTCTATTTTCCAATTTCAATGCAGCCACTGACACATTTGTGCCAATTGACACACTTTGTTACATACAGACTCACACACACACACACAAACATTAAGGCACACTCGCACATTGCACACCGCATGGATTGTGTGGCGCTTGCCCTCCGCTCCTCTTCCAATGTGGCACACAATTTTCTGAGAATTTTCTGGTTTTCCATAAATTCTGCTTTGATTGCAGCACTCACACTCACAGCAATACAAATGCTTTGAGTTCCATAGAATGACAAGCTTTTCAACATTTTCCCCCAAATGCAACCAACATTGGTTTTACATTTCATCGAATGGTTGTTGACTTTTATTGAAATTCAATGCCGCAGGTAAATAAATGGTTTTTTCTTAAAAATAAATTTAATTTCTTTGCTGCTTCTCGAAAAGATGTCTTGCAATAAAGTTCAAGACAAGTTGTAATGTCGTTCGGCATTTGATGCTACTGCCAGCTGTATGTGAGTGACAGTTGGAAGCAGTCAAGGTGACCATTTACGACCTTTGAATTCATTCTAAGAAATATTCTGGAGACTTGAAAGAAAAATTTCAAAATGCAAATAATATGAAAACATTACACACAAAGACCGGCAAGTTTGGCTCAATCTGTAAACGAAACGTTTCAAACAACTGATGCTGCCACTGACACAGCTTTCACAGATCTCCCAGGACATTAAAGAGTTGAGAGTTTGCACAGAAAGGACAGTGACATAGAGTTGTCAAAGTCAAATAGAAGAAGGTCAAATAGAGATCGTTGCACTGATACAACTTGTTTCTATCCCTCTAACATAGCCAGTGAAAAAGTATGAAATTTTTTAAATTCAATTTTAATACCCATCGCCGACACGTTAATTTTATGGGAAATTTTCACCGTTGCTGTATAATTTCATTAAATCAAACTGTAACTTTTATGATTACCTAAACGAAAATTAATTCAATTAGCACAGCTGTAAGCCAATTTTTAACCAAATTCCATCACAAAATCCGGCTTCGCTAACGTTTCGATACGGGAAAAGACTGCAACAATGCATTTAAGCAATGAATTTACTTTTTTTGTGTACATATTTATGAATTTATGTTTTTTGTATTTTATTTTGATTTTTTGAATTGGGGTTTTTGTTTGAGCAATCAATATATTTCTAATGTTTATGTGTTTGTTTTGTGTTTTTTTGTTACTGGTTTTATTTTTTCATTATTTTTCATTTTTAATTTTTTTTATATTTTTATTTAAAATTTTTTTCAATATATTTTGAATGAATATACTTTTTTATGTATTTATGAATTTATGTTTTTTTGTTTTTATTTTGATTTTTTGAATTAGGGTTTTTGTTTAACAATCAATATATTTCTAATGTTTATGTGTTTGTTTTGTGTTTTTTTGTTACTGGTTTTATTTTTTCATTATTTTTCATTTTTAATTTTTTTTATATTTTTATTTAAAATTTGTTTCAATATATTTTGAATGAATATACTTTTTTATGTATTTATGAATTTATGTTTTTTTGTTTTTATTTTGATTTTTTGAATTAGGGTTTTTGTTTTAACAATCAATATATTTTTGGGGTTTATGTGTTTTCTTGTTTTTTTGTTATTGGTTATTTTTTTAAATTTTTATATTGTTTTATTTTTCTAATATATATTTTTTTAAAATTTTTTTTATATATTCTGAATGAACATACTTTTTTATATATTTATGAATTTATTTAATTTATTTATTTTATTAATGTTTTTTGTTTTAAAATTTTTTTTTTTTTATTTTTTGAATTGGGATTTTTGTTTGAGCAATTAAAATATTGTTTGTGTTCATGTGTTTTCTTGTTTTTTTTGTTACTGGTTATTTTTTTTTGTAATTTTTTATATTGTTTTATATTGTTTTATTTTTCTATCATATTTTTTTTAATTTTTTTTATATATTTTGAATAAATATACTTTTTTATGTGTTTATGAATTTATGTATTAATGGTTTTTGTTTTTGTTTTCATTTTTTTTTTTTTTTTTTTGAATTGGGATTTTTGTTTGAGCAATTAAAATTTTGTTTGTGTTCATGTGTTTTCTTGTTTTTTTGTTACCGGTTATTTTTTGTAATTTTTTATATTGTTTTATTTATCTATTATATATTTTTTTTATTTTTTTATATATTTTGAATGAATATACTTTTTTATATATTTATGAATTTACATATTAATGTGTTTTGTTTTCATTTTTATTTTTTTTATTTTTTGAGTTGGGGTTCTTGTTTGAAAAATCAAAATATTTGTTGTGTTCATGTATTTTCTTGTTTTTGTTACTGATTATTTTTTTTTCATTTTTATATTGTTTTATTTTTCTAATATATATTTTTTTTAAATTTTTTTATATATTTTGAATGAACATACTTTTT
Organism: Melieria picta; assembly: GCA_964056695.1. Lineage (NCBI taxonomy): Eukaryota > Metazoa > Arthropoda > Insecta > Diptera > Ulidiidae > Melieria > Melieria picta. The sequence goes on along the minus strand of OZ057398.1, from coordinate 55,857,589 downwards.
ATGTATTTATGGATTTATGTATTAATGGTTTTTGTTTTCATTTTGATTTTTTATTTTGATGTCTTGAATTGGGGTTTTTGTTTGAGCAATCAAAATATTTGTTGTGTGCATGTGTTTTCTTGTTTTTTGTTAATAGTTTTATTTTTTATTTTTTTTATTTTTTATTTTTTTTTTTGCATTTTGAATTTTTTTTATTTATTGATTTTACTTAAACGTCTTTCAAGCAGCTTGGCGCCTCAAACCAAATTGCATTAGTTTCTCTTCGATGCATTTTAAATGATTTCAAACAATGAAAAACCCCAAACTTTAATTAAGTGATTTAAATGTGAACTCTGTGGGCAAACAATTTAAAAGAAAAATTTTTGAATAGAAAAATCATAAATCAAGTAACTTACAGGCGAACGCGTAAGATGAAGAGCGCTTGGAAAATGTTTAGCCAAATGATGCAAAGTTGAAGAATGACAACAATGCAAAGCGGCCCAATGGTGCGCCACACACACACACACACACGCACACTTAAAAGTATGCATATACATATTTGTATGTGGCTGTGTGTATGAAGGTGTGTGCCAACACACCACACACTTTGGCATTAACCCGTGTCGTGTTGGCTGACTGCACTGGCGTGCGGCGGCTGCCTTGACTTCATGCAGACGCGGCATGCATACATAATTAAAAAAGCTAGCAAGCAACAACAACAACAACAGCGCAACTTTTCATTATGGCAACGCACAATAATAGCAAACAGCAGGAAGTAAAATTTAAAACGAAACTATCGATGGGATAAACGCAGCGAACGCGTCTAATACACAACAAATTTTACGCTGAACATAACTCAACTCAAAAGAAACCAAAAAAAAAAACCAATTAAAAAGTACAACAAATACAAAAATACAAAATTACAGTTTTGTTGTTTCAAAAATACAAAATGGCAATTTGTTTAGTTTTGCTGTTGATGGCAAAGCTGTGCGATTTAACATGGTTGTCAATCATAGGAAATCGAAGCAAAGCGCTGGTTGTAGGCTGTTGGCTGCTGTCGGCTGTTTATGGTTTCGCAGAGCCGTTTGCGTGCAGAGGAAATGCCAACAACGTACGACAACTTTTAACCCATGAACTGTGCAGCAACAGCAACAGCAACAGCGACAGCAGGAGTCGGCAACCGACCGACAATGTCGTGAGCACAACCGGTTTTCACATGCGCTGGCGCTTATATGTATGTGTGAGTGTATGTGACTGCCTATGCTGCCTGCCTAATAAGTAAGCACTGTACACCGCACTGCACTGCACCGCAGCGCAACTGTTCGCCTTTCTGCCTTGCAACGCTCAGCTCTTTTTCTTTGTGATCCACAACCGCAGCTTTGTGGCGACTTAGTTCGTCAGCGGCATTCACAATTTGGTGAGCTGCAGTTGCGGCCGTCGTGCACCAAGGCGAAGGTGGCTGCAACACCAAGCAACAGCAACAACAGCAGTCAACCGCACTGATGGCTAATACTGCCTGCCCAGTCGTAGAGCAATCAAATTGCCATGAATGAGAACCAGAGAACTGGCTGTCTGCTGTCTTTCAGTGCTGTTGCTGTGTTCTTATATATGGACATATATATGTATACGAGTATATTGTATAATTATATATAGTATTTATAATGTTCAAGCAGTATGAAAAAGTTAAGATTATCAAACACCTAAAGCCCCGTGAGTTACTAAATTTAAATAGGTCGATGGGATTAGGTGATGTTCTATACAATTTGTAGGGGTCTCTGGTCTCAATGTAACTAACCCCTTTCAAATCTATCTATCTATGAAAAAGTTATTTATACATATATACAAAAAGATTTAGTTTTATTTATAAATATTTTTACAATTTTTACAAGAACATTTGAGAACGCAAAGTTTGATAGAATTGATGGAGTAATCCTATTTCAAGGTGAAGGCTGTAGTTGGGAGTGTTTGAGAGAGCCGATTAGTTTCTTTACAAAGAAGCGGAGAAGTTTCTTTACTCTACTATGGAAAATAATCAATCTGCATGCAGAATATTCTAGATATGCAAATCTTGTTGTTATTTATGTATTTGAGTCACGTGATAGCAGTTTTGTTAATAAGTTTGTAGTCCAAAGGACATCCAGTATTTGTAAGCTTTGAAGACCTAAATAAGTTTGCTTTCATACGTCTGAACAAATTGAGGTATGGCGGCTAACAGAATAAGAAAAACTTGGCTTGTTTTTGAGTGGTATGTGGTTTATTTGTCAGTGGTTGAATTATAAATTGTTATATATAAAAAAGTAAACATTTGGCGAAACGAACTGCCCATTCCGGGGAGCAGAAATAGGGGAAACATGACTACAAAAACGAAAATTACAAGTTGGGATTAGCAATGGGATCGACGAATAACCCAATTCAGCAGTCATTTGAACAAACGTTCAAAAAACAACCCGCAGGAATTCTACTGTAATCCCTGAAAACCCAACTTTTGATGTAACCAGGATCACCTTCAGTCCCCAATGACTGCTATAAGTGTGTAGATCGTATAGAAGAAGATGGCAGCATTCCTTAACAAAAGTTAGAGAATCTGTTTGTGAATCTTATGAAAACTACTCAACAGAAACTTCAGCCATTTGGAATGCACAGTTGTTGTTTGACAATGGTTTGAGTCAGTCGATGTAAGAGTTTTTGTGAAAGTGCAAATAATCGAGCAATCGATCAGTCATTAAATATGGTTTTTAAAACCAAACCATTCTATAGCATAACTTACCACTGTGAAATTTTTGGCAGCTGGCTAAAACTTGGCAATGACAATGAACGTTCGGGTCGTTCAAAAACTGCAACCACTTACTATAAAATCGTTCAAGTTTATCAAATGGTGCTAGACAACCCTCGATTTAAATTTAGACAGATAGCAAATGCTATGAATATGTCTCGAGAACGTATTTGTCACATATTGAATCAAGATTTAGGCTTGACAAAGCAGTCAGTGCATTGGATGATGCAATTGCTCTCGTTAGACCCAAAACGTGTTCGAAAGCACATTTGCAATACTCTATTTAGAGAGGTTGGAGAGATAGAATTAGTTTGTTGACTTACAAGGAAACTAAGTAGAAAAATTAAAATAAGTTTGACTTAAATTGGAAACTTTTCAGACCCCCAACGTTGTCAAACTAATATTTCCAAAGCTCCCTTGAGACAAATCAAAGAGATGGGATCATTGCTGGGAGAAGTGTGTAGACTCATAAAGATACACGTACTATGTAGAAAAATTAAAATAAGTTTGAATTGAATTAGAAACTTTTCAGACACCAGTTAAGACCAAAACCGTCTTCAAACTAACATTTCCAAAGCTCTATTGAGAAAAGTTAAAGAGGTGGGAGGATTGCTGGAAGGAGTGTGTAGACTAGGATACTATATAGAAAAATTAAAATAAGTTTGCCTTAAGTTGGAAACTTTTCAGACCCCTATTTGGACCAAAACCGTCTTCAATTAAGATTTCCAAAGCTCTATTGAGACAAATCAAAGAGATGGGAGTATTGCTGGGAGAAGTGCGTAGTCTTATAAGGACATTTGTACCATGTAGAAAAAATACAAAAATTTTGACTTAAATTGGAAACTTTTCAGACCCCGATTTCGACCCAAAACATGTTCGAACTAACATTGCCAAAGCACTATTGGGACAAGTCAAAGAGATGGAAGCATTGCTTGGAGAAATGTGTAGACTTACAAGGAAAATATGTAGAAAAATTATAAATTATTATAATTTTGAATAAAATTTGAAATAAATTTTACTTAAATTGTAAACTTTTCAGACCCCCATTTAAGACAAAAAACGTTTTAAAACTAACATTTCCAAAGCTTTATTGGGACAAGTAAAAGAGATGGGAGTATTGCTGGGAGAAGAGTGTAGACTTACAAGAATACTCGTACTATGCAGAAAAATTAAAATATCTGACTTTGACTTAAATTGGAAACTTTTCAGACCCCAACTTTAGACCAAAAAGTCTTCAAACTAACATTTCCAAAGTCCTATTAAGCCAAATCAAAGAGATGTAAGCATTGCTGAGAGAAGTGTGTAGTCTTACAAAAAAACTATGTAGACAAATTAAAATAATCTTAAAACAAAACAATGCCTTGCATCTTTCTTAGTTCGGAAACTTTTCAGACCACCCTTAAATGTTAACGATTTATTAAGCGTTAATTTGAAAAAAAACACACACACATACAAGCAACTGATATCAATCTCGCAAGTATTGAAACAGATTTTATAAAAATAAAATCACAGTGTTTAATTTGCGTTAAATTGATATGTTGACACAAGGAAACGCAAACAACGCAACCGAACAAAAATACGCCAAAGTGAAACTCGCTTTCGAGCAGCTGTAAACTGATTTTAAATGAATAACAACAACAACAACACCAACAAAAACATTACACTTTAATTAAATATTAAAATTTGATGCAGAAATGCGCCGCCGCAATGGTAGAAAAAACATAAACCGATGCGCAACAACTGTACGAAGCGTAGCCGAATCGAAGCAGTGAATGAAGCCGACTTCAAAGACAAGCCGAGCGCCACTATTAGAGCAAAAGAGACGAGCTACGAGTATGTGGCGTTCGTTTCGAAGATGAGTTTTCTGTATTTTGTGTACAAAATTTTAAATTGATGAAATCAGAAAAAAATCCGTAGCTAAAAACTAGTTGGCTATAAATAAAACGTGAATTGGCAAGCACACACACACGAGCTGGCACATTTCTCTGCATGTGCGCGTGTCAAAGGTGAATCATTTTGCGTTGCGTTTCTTTGTGTGTAGTGTTGGCAACGTGAAGCAGTGTTTATGATTTGATATTTCGATTGGTTACTGGCAAAGTTGGGCCATAAAATCAAATTGAATTGCGGTCAATTTACACACAAATCTCATTCATTGATGCTTCCGAGTGGTGATGAGTGGCGTTGCTCGTGAGCTCTCGTCAAGTATTGCCTGCAATTATTTGATGCCATCATAAAAATCACAATTTAATTGTGCATATAAAATTTGATATCATGCTTACAAAAAAAAGGAAAAAAAGGCTATAAATATGAAGAAAGCGTTAAAGTTTATTAGAAACAAAACGTCGATAAGCAAAAGTTGTGGTGTTCAGTGGAAGTGTTGAGTGTTCAGAAGCAGTGGGAGAGAGTGGTGAGTGCGAGGAAGGGAGAGGGGGTAAAGTACCAGATTGAGTTTGGTGAACTCTTGAGTACAGCTGCTCCGCCTAACGATGCGCAAAAGTTGCTGTATTCAGTGGAACACAAACAACGAGGAAGAGGCAAGTGGGAGGCAGGTAATGTACCAAATTGCCTGAGAAAAATCAATGAGGGGGCAGAAGGGTGGGAGTTGAAGTACCCTAATGAGTTTGTTGAACTTTTGAGTACAACTGAACACCGGACATGAGTGAGAGAGGTAAACCGTACATTACGGAAACGGTTTCAGTGAGCTTAAAGTCCCACACCAACCATGATTTGGTTTTCAAAGCTTTTTATCTCTAAAAAAAAAAACACCATGCGAAGTCATTAGCTGCAAAATCATATTTTTTATATACAGTTTTTGAATTTTTTGTTTATTTAATTAAGCTCTAAAAGCATCACTCAATTGGCTGCATTTAAGCTCAAAAAAAAATTTGTAATTAACTTAAAATTTTTTTTATAATGATTTTTGTATTTTTTTTCATCTCACTGACATGTAAAATATAGACATAATTTTTGTGCTATTGTTGTGTGTATGGGTTGACATGTGATACGTTACAAATAATATTTGTTGTTGTACCACATTAATTTAAGCGCTTATTGAGCGCGATTAGTGTGCCATCATAAATTTATAAAAGGTGATAATAGTGCATAATTGTTGCAATTGTTATTGTAATTATGTATGAACACACACACATATATGAATAGCTTTGTTGTTGGTAATGACATAAGTTTAATTGCATAACAATTAAAAAGAATATTTACAGGCAATCAATAATTGATTTGATTTACACATAATGATAATTGGTGTGTTTAATGTGCTTAGCGCTGCGGTTAGAATTAGCAACACACACATATAAATTATAAAATTAAATATAGAGACAAAAATTAAAAAAAAATTTTTAATAAAACACTGAAATGTAAACACAATGAAATATAGATATCATAAACAAATAAATAATAATAAATATATAGAGCGTAGTGAATCGATGTCAAATAGTGGCTTAGAATAAATTCAATTCAATTCATTCAATTTCATAATGGTTCAACTGACTGTAGCTCCTATATCTCAAGAGCTACAAGCCCGAAATGTCATCCATTTTATAGTAGAATACAGCATCTTTTCAAAAATGTGTCGCAAGTCTTCGAGATCCAATGCAAAATACAAAGCAATTGATGTCAAATGATTACTTTTACTTCTTCTTCTTGGTTCAACTAGCTATAACTTCTAAATTAGAATGAGGATACACGTGAAAAATTGCTTCTTTTATAGAAGAACTCAGCAGCTTTTCAAAAAAGTCTACAAAGTCTCTTAAATCCAATGCAAAATGTAAAACCGTTGATGACAAATGGTTACTTTTACTGGCTATAACTTCTTCTTCTTGGTTCAACTACCTATAACTTGTAAACCAGAATGACGATAGACATGAAAAATGGTTTATTTTAAAGTAGAACTCAGCATCTTTTCAAAAATGTATTGAAAGTTGCGGACTTCTCATGGAGAACCAACAAAACTTGACTTTGAAAAGGTTGATTTTTCAAAATTGTTTAAATGCCTGTAACTCTTAAAATCCAAGGCCTACTAACCTAAAATGTATCCTATTTTATAATTGAAGACTGCAGATTTCCAAAAAAGACCCCGAAAGTCTTGGATAACTCTTTGTAAAGTGAGGTAAATTAGTATCATACGGTGATGATGAAAAAGAGAGACTCGTTCAGTTGTCTGTAGTTCCTAAACTAAGAGAGCCAAGCAGCTACAATGTGGCTTATTTTAAAGCAGAGCTCTGCAGCTTTCCTAAAATGTGTAAAAAGTTATTAATCTGTGACGAGGAAATCTACAAAATTTAAGTTGAAAAGTGACTTTGAGAATGTTGAATGTTTTTCAAAATTGTGTAACTGCCTAAAGCGATTAAAATGGAAGGATTACTACGCCCGAAATTTGGCGTATTTTATAATAGAACTCTGCAGCTTTCTGAAAATGTGTTAAAAGTATACAATCTGTCACAAGAAGATCGAAAAAACTGAAGTGGAAAAGTGACTTTGAGAATGTTTAATGTTTTTTTTTTATTCTTTAACTGCCTAAAATGTGTAAAATGAAAGGGTTATCACCGCGAAATAGCGCGTATTTTACAATAGCGGTATTCACACTGAGCTCGTTACTTTGTTAGTTCGACACTCAATAATTTGCGTGTATTTTGTTTTTGTAAAACAATCAAACAAAAACAAAATACACGCACAAAATTAAAGAATATCGAACTAACAACGTGCTGGGTGTGAATACCCCTAAAAGAATTCTGTTGCTTCCTGGAAAAAGGTAAAGTCTTCAAAATCTCACAGCAAATACGAGAAATTCCGCGTTGAAAAATGACTTGTAAAAAACCTTTTTTTACTTTTTCTAAATCATTTAACTGACTTTTACCAATTACAATGAACCTGAAATATGTCTTATTTTGTAGTAGAACTCTTAAGCTTTACAAACCTATTCAATGGAAATACTAAAAAAATGCATGTTTAACAAGGACTTTGAAGAGAAATGTACTTCTTTAAAATTCTGTAAATGTCTTTAGCTCCCAAACCATCTATGTATCTACACATATCTCAATAAGTCATTTCGAACCATTTGAAGGACTATGATTTTTTTCAATTTATTTTCAGTTTCAAGTAATTTGAAATCATTTTTCGAGTCATTTCATTTGAGTTCAAGTCATTTCATAGCAATAATGATGCTGTCTCTATTCACTTATACTAAATCCACTTGAACTCTGCGTGCTCTCTACGTTATGTGTTGCCTTATGTTACTGCCACAGATTTTGTGAGACAGCTGTAAGCGCCAACATTGCTCCCTGCAGCGTTTAGAAATGAACACAAAAATAAAATGAAGCAAAAATAAAATAAAGTAATACAACAATGTGCGTTGCTTTGCGCACATTTCAATAGATCCGTGTCTCCCGCTGTGTCTTTAATGCCACCAAACCTTCAGCCGCTCTTTCTCTCCTTTGCTCTATGTGCATCTCTAACGTCACATGTCCTTCTTCCTTGTACTGGACTCAAAAGAATTTTGCCTGCCTGCTGTGTTTGGGCTTCCCTTTTGTTATTTTAGTGTTGTATTTTTTTTAATATCCCCAAAATTCACCAACTAAATACAACAACAGCATATCAAATTACTTGAGTGCGTGTGCACTTGGCATCAGCAGGCTGCGTTATATGAAAGCAAATCTCCAGAGGAATTTATCAAAAATGTTTTTTATATGGGGAATATTATGTTTTTCTGCAGAATTTGTTTTAGTTTGATCTCAATTAAATTTTGTTCCAATTAAATAAAATTCAATTAAAACAAAAATTCCAAAAATTGTACACCAAAATTTGAATTTTACACTCTTTAGAGTTTCAAGTGTTACCTATTAGGAGAATTTTTGTACTCTGTCTTCTTTGCATGTTCTGGAGAAGGTTAGGGAACAGTAACTGCCTATGTATGAGGCAAATATGGAAAACATATTTCGTTGAATTACAGCCACAAAGCGTGCAGTCGGCTTTAACGATTCAGTGATGAACTGAATGCATTTTCGCTGTTGTGCTACTCATAAATGCGCATAAAAAAGTTAAATACAAAGCGCCCCGCATTGCAAACAAACAATCAAACAATAATAAAATACTACACACAAAAAACACACACACACAAACAAATACACAAAGCTAACATAAATTTCGTTTAGTTTGCTACACGCTTCGAGAGTTGACACGTTTTGGCACTTTTTGGCGGCACACAAATTTCTAATAGCAGCCAAGAGAGGATTTGTTGATATTAATGTTGTTGTTTTTGTAACTGTTCTTTAATTCTATTGTACATAATTGCGAATAGGCAGGTTTATTGTAAAATATTGCAATACTTTTGAGCAAAGTTTTGTCACTGAATGCTTTGAGCGGCTTTGAAGTGGGTGAGGAAAACTTAATATCAAAAATTGTGCTTGAAAAAAAATATTAAAAAAAAAACATTCACATAGAGATTAAATAGAGATTAGATGCATTGATTGTCCCAATATTTTATTTAAAAACAACAATTTTATTTAAAAATAAAGCGAGGCGATATTTTCCTTGCATTGTAAAGCAGTTATGTTCAAAATATTTGGCAAACGGCTCCTTTGAACTGTCTATTTCTCTTTTCGATGATACTGTGACAAAGATGAAGCTGTATCTGACCGATCACCCTTTAGATCTCGACCTTGGGTTTAAGAATTTTTTGTGATTAAATTGCACAGACCAGAGATGTCACAGAAGCCCAAAGTAGTGAAAACCCCAAAGTAAATGATCGAAGTATCGGAAGATTTGATCTGAAAATCGTTGCCCCAATTAATTGTTTAAACGTTTATAGTTACACATTTTTAACAATCGCAAAAATCGATCGAAGAATTAGACCTCAGCTTTGAAATTTTAGAGCTGCGGGGATTGCAGGGTCAGGCCTGGTGGAAGTCCAAGTTCACAAAGTGCGGAGAATAGGCTGTGAGAGCCACTCTGGAACATCATCTCTGCTTCTGTTCCACGCTTTCAAGTTTACGATTAGCTCACTTAGGTACTCCGCTCACTGAGGGACTGAAAAAGACGTCCAGCACCCTACTAAGATTTTTAATGAGCGCTCATTAAAAAATACCTTCTGTAAAATTTTTGATTTTGTAGAACTAATTGTAGAACCCGATAAATCAAAATAAAAGTCATCAAAGCAAAAGTTGACAGAAACTAAAGAAAATACAGATACTTAAAAATAAAAAACTGTCAAAATGAGCGCAATGGTCTTTCTAGAGGTTTTCTTCCATCATTCTTCAATCTTTTTAAAACTTTTGATATTTTTAAACCTTCAATTCATGTAGCTGCATTAATTGAATATTATGAAGTTTTTTTAAATCATTCAAAATATTTCAAAAAAATATTTAATTTTTTTTTTTAAAACCCACATTTAAACTAAGTTCAATCGTTATCTCCTTTTCTTGCTTTGCTTTTCCAATCCATTTCTTCACCTAAAGTTTGCTATAAATTGCAACATTTTCTTTTACAATTTGATTGGCCTTAATTCTAATTCGCTTTTAACCCGCTTTGTGCTGCTTTTGTAGTAGAAAAAAACGTCACACACACACACACACACATACGTTTTACATAACTAACACCGATTGCCGACACCGTTGAACTTTGGCATGTGCGCAAGACAACAAATACAACAACTACAACAACCACAAGCAAGAAACAGCAGCACATAACAACACATGAGAACTGTAGAAAAAAAAACTAAACAAAATCGAAAAAAAATGTTATACAAAAAATAACAACAACAAAGCGGTCAACAAATGCTCGATAATGCATTTACCAGCAATTTGTGTCCTAATGCTAATGGCAGCAGTCATGAGACATGACAGTGGCACAGCAACATAACACACAACGACAGCACCAAAAATTATATTGTAATAAAACTACATCAACAACGAACACTAAAGTGACAACGTAAAAAAGTGCTAATAGATATAATAATAGGTCAATCAGGTGTAGACTTACCTCAAAATATTAGCAGCAACAACAACAACAGCAATGGTGATTGGTGGTTGTTTTGGTTTATACTATTGTTGTTATTGTAAGAGCAACAGCTGATCGCATATGTTGAACATGCGCTGACACTGTGAACACTTGAACGTTGCTGTTGTAATCCAATTTTATTGATTGTAACAGCCAGCAACAACAACAATAGACACACCAATTCGGCACCAATAAAAATTCTGTGCAGACAACAAAAACTAAACACTTGCAAACGCGAAACGTCAGAAATATGAACGGCAGAGACTGCACCCGCCGACGCCGACTGGCAACAAGTGTTGGGCCGCAGCGACGTGAGGGGCCGTGGCGGAAATTCAAATGCAGCGAAAATTCACTAATGCAATTAGTGGTGGCAATGTGCCTCGTGCTGCATTTCTTTCACTATTTGGCCTTTTTTCGAAATAGAAAAAGGAATGAAATAAAATTAATGGAAAACGTGGCTTTTGACGTTGGCGACAGCGGAAGCGGCGAGCAAACGTGCAAACGGCTGCAACAATTTTCAATTTAAGGCTTTAATTGAAAAGTTTATGTGAATGAAAAATTCGTCACGAAACGCATAGAGCAACAAAACAAAAACAAATCTCTAGCGTTAATAATAATGACAACAACAACTTGTTGAGTGTTTTTGCACGTCTTCAGCGCTTCCGCTGCAGCACGTTTTCTTGTTGTTTTTGTTATAGCAAAAATTTCACTCTCACGCAATTGTTGTTTGTAATGTTATGGTTTAAACAAATTACAAAAACAATGCACTTTTAAGGTGATTTAGTGTTAGGAAAAAATGCGGCAGAATTTTTTAATATTTTTGTGTTTTTTAATTATACAAGTTTTTGTTTTTTAAATTGATGTTTTTAATTTTATTTAATTCATTTTATTTTTATTATTTTTAATTACTTATTTAAATTTATTTTAATTTTATTTAATTCATTTAAAAGTTTATAATTTTTAATTAATTAATTAAAAATTTGAATTAATTAATTCTGTGAATTAATTTTATGAATTAAAAATTTGTTAAAATACATTTTTGTTTTACTTTATTATGTTAACAGTATTTGTTAAAGTACATTTTTGTTTTAAGTTTTTTAATTCTAAAATTTTTATTTATGTTAGGTCAATTTTATATTTTTCCAATTTTTGTATTTTCACATTTTTAACAAAAATTATTATTTCTTGTTGTTGGGTTTTTAAAAATGCACTTCAGTTGTTTGCATTTGTTTTACTCTTTTGTGTATTTTTCTATTTGTTTATTTTTGGCTGAGCGCGAGGAGCAAAGTAGCGCAGTGAGTTTTTCGGTTATTTTTGTGTGTTTTTTGTAGACGTAGACCCAAACTGCTGAGCGACAAAAGGCAGTGTAGAAAATTTCAAAAAGCAAAGGATTTTTTAATATTTTTTTGTTTTAATTTTACAATAAGGAAATTTTTAATTGTTTATTTTTTTGTTTATTTTCTTCATTCCTTTTCTCTTTTTTTCATTAGTTTTGTTTTTCTTTTTTTTGCTAAGAAAGATTCAGAAAAGGACTTCAGTGCACCTGAACTTAGGATTAATTAAGCATTTTGATGTCCGAAGCAAGGAATGTTAGCAAGAAAACTTCAAATATTTTATGCTAATTATTTTACAGTTAATGTTTTTAATGTTTAAAAATAATAATAAAATAAATAACAATAATAAAAAAATAATAATAATAATAATAAAATAGTTAATTACTTAAAAATAACAATAATTTATAATAATAAAATTAACACGTTCTACCCGGCGCACAGTGCTCCGACTCCATACAAAATTGGGACAAAATTAGGAGTGCTCAAAATTCGCTGAAAATTTGTAGTCTGAATTATTTGGGGCTACTGACTTCAAATGTTTGTTTAAAAAAAAATATATAGTTTTAAAAAAATCGAATATATATAACCAAGTATGCCATCACCACCGAGCCCAATCCGCTGTAGCTATAATGATGAAATTTGGTCAATAGTTGTATTTTAAAAAGTCAACCTTTAAAATAAGCGATTTTAAAAAATTCGACCTTGAAAAGCCGGAAAAGGGGTGGTGAAGCTTATATAGACGGACATTGTTTTTTGGTCGGATTGTTTTAAAATTGTGTAATAATATACTGAAATAAAAATAACGAAATACGTATTTCAGCGTTTTTCAAAATTCGACCTTCAAAGGGTGGAAGGAGGGTGATGAAGTTGCTTGAAAGAAACCATTTTTGGTTTTATTTCCGTAGGGCTTAACATAGAGATGACACAGCTATGAAGATGCAATGCTATGATAAAATTTCCAGGATGAAAGAAAATTTTTCAAACCGTTCAGTTTATTCAGTTTCACTATCATCAAGAATGATGTTTTTAATCCCACACAAACAGTTCAATTGAAATAAAATTATTTTACAAATAGTTTTCTCCCATAGTTTTCTTCTTTATTGTAAACAAGTGTAAATAATGCAAGGTAATTTTAACAAAATTGCCTTCCTTAACTTTCCTCCATATTCTCAAAAAATATGAGCATTAAATCACATTTTAGCAAAAAATTTCTTAGCAATGGGAAAAACTAGGATAATATGGCTCTAAACGGGTTAAACGGGTAAGCCAAACCCATTTTATATAGGCCATTCATAAATTGTGACATTGGCTTTGTTAATATAGAAGTTTTCATATTTTATGAAAGACTTCCGTATGACAACTCTGTCTTAAGTGGGCGGACCATGCCCATTTTAAATAGCGACAGTGCTACTATACTTTTTCTTTCCAGTTACATCACTTTCTGGGCGTTACAACCTCCGTACCAAAGTGAATGTACCGGTGGGCACCTCAACGTAGGGTATAAAAATCCAATTTTTTTAGTTAGAGTAGTTTACAAAAATTCTATTACTTTCCAAGATCGCAGGAAATCGCAGAATTTTTTTTATTGATCCAAAAGAAGAAAGTCCATTCTATAGGATTGCGGAAGAAAGTAGGTGTGATAATGCGCGATTCGACATTTGCGATCTACAAAAATATAGATATAGTTTTTATAGTTTTTAATAAAAAAAGGTTTTGTTTAAATAACGTACAACCCCGTTTTTATTTAACTTTTTTTTCAAAATAGCTCATGAAATGATTTTTTGGACTCTTATAAGTGCATAGCAGTAACATTTTCCCCGATTGAAGCGAAAATAGTGTTTTGGTGACGTTTTCAATTGTTGACGCTCAAAACTGCATTTTATCATAAAACAATTTTTCTAGATTTTGATCAACTTGTAAATGCTATAACTCTCTCAAAATTTACCTGATTAAGAAATAATTTGAAATCTTGCTTAATGCAAGTATTATCCTTCAAATGACACCAATTTCTTTGAAATCGGTGACATAAAATTTTTCTTTTTTTGTCCCACTTCGGAGCACTGTGCGGCGTGGACCACCGGTGGTCCACGGACACTGCGCTTATCTGGCGGCGTGGACCACCGGTGGCCCACAGGCAATTCATTTATCTGGCGGCGTGGACCACAAAAAGTGCCGCTATACGAACAACTTGTCATCTTGTGCACGCAGTGCATAGAAACATCGAAAAAATGCGCCGGGTAGAACGTATTAAACAATTATTTTTAACTTTTTTAAAATTATTTTTAATTTTTTTTATAATTTTTTTAATTTTTTTTATTTATAAATTTTTTATTTTATTCCTTGCAATTTTTTGTATACATTTTTGAAGTTATACGATTTTTTTAAACTACTTCGAGCAAACTTTTGCACTTTCAAATTAATTTTTACACCAATATGTGAATGTTTTTTTGTGTTTTATTTAATTTTAATTTTTATATTTACTAAATATTTTAAATCTTTTAAAATCTTTTTATTTCAGTTGTTTGAATTTTTTAAATTTTAATTTAAGTTTTTAAGTTTGTTTTACATTGGCTTTCTTTAAAAAGTTAAAATTTTATCTTTTGCTATATTTTTCTGTAATTCTGTTTTATATAATTTTTAAATATATTTGAAATTAGTTTTTTATATTGTTTGCATCTTTGAACAGATAATTAAAATTGTTTAGATTTTTGGTTTCAGGTTTATTGTTGTTGCTCTTTGTTAGATCATATTTATACAGGTTAATTTTTCAATATATTCGCAATAATTAAATTAAAATTAATAATTTTATAGATTTTTGATTCTTTATAAACATTTTGCTGCTGTTAGAGTTGCATTGAATAAATCATAACATTTTTATAAAGCATCAAGAAAACTGAAACTGAGAAATTACTTTTTATTTTAATTTTTTTCTCATTTTAAAATTTTTCTGAACTATATGAAAATTTCCCTTGCAATCCTTTTATTCATTGAATGTTTTCTTTATAGAAAGTGGCGCAATGCATACAATTTGTTGCCACACTATTCCTCATTGTTGCTCCTCTGGGCAATAATAGCGCAAGAACAAGAAGAAGCAGCAGGTGAATAACTTCTTTAGCATTTCCTGCTGTCATTGTTGTGTCTCCTTTACTTTCTGGAAATTTGTTGTTGGTGATTTTTGTGCGCTGCTTTGGCTTCTCGCAACGACATCGGCTGCTGTCTTCCTCATTGCCTTTTTGCCTACTTTTCTCATATTGGTTTTCCATTCCATTCAATTGTGGCTAACATTGTTGTTGCTGTTGTTGCACTTACTGTCAGTGAAGTTGAAGTCGACGTTGTTGTTGGGCGCCTGCACATGTCTGCTTAGTTGGCGTTACTCCTCTTCCCTTCAAATTCGCCCCTAATGATGATTAATTTTGCTCGCTGAAAGGCAACTATAACAACAACAACAACACTAGCAACAAAAACCATACACAAACAGCAGAAGCATCAGAAGCCATCGAGTCGGCCGAGACAAAAACAACGAATCCGGTTTTAAATTTCTTGTATAATTTCGTTGAGTTTCATTTCGGTTGTGTGGTTGTTGTTGCAGTGGACGCTGCTTCTTCTTTTCTTCACGCTTTTATTTGCCTTTATTTTCTACACTGCCGCAGCGCTCGTTCCGCGCGGTCGCCGCTCACTCTACTCGCTGCTCGCAACCATATCAACGTCATCTTCATTATCAGCGTCCAGCATCACATTAAATTTTAGCATCTCCGACGCACACACGCACACACACTTTTTCGCTATTTGCAGCAGAATTGCCAAAGCGCTGCAATAGCAACAGCAACACAAAATCACGAATCATTGGAGCCGCGACGCGCAGGAGAATCGTTTAGTTTTTTGCGCAATTTTGCTCCTTGTTGCACTACAAAAATATTGTTGAATGCATTATAATGCAACAACAATGGCGCGCACTAACGCATTGCACCGAACGAGACGCACGTTTTCACACCGAAACCGCCGGCAGGTAGAGGAAGCGTCGCAGCATTACCTGCCGATCGTCGCGCACACTTGACTATTCCTTAACTTGCTGCGCCAAAGCCTACTTTGTTTCAAATTTTATTTTCTTTTTTTAATTTTTCTTAAACACAAAAATTCCCTTAAACCTTTTTCAATTAGTGATTTTAATTCTTTTCAATGCTTTACTTGTTGGTTGGGCGTTTGAGCCGTTTTGCTTCCTTCCGTAAAGTAAAACTTGAACAATTTCGTTTCGACGCGCGCTATAACGTCCGCACTTATAACCGCAATGCACAAATACCGGCAAGAAACTATCTGCAAATAATTTATCCACACGCTGAAAACAACATCGCTGCTGCCAGCAGTGGTTGCGGCTCAGATACTTTCGGCAGCAGCGGTTGCAAACGGCCTTTGTGGAACTTGACTGAAGCGAACCATGGCACAGTGGGTAGCAGCGTATGAAATGTGTGCACAAATAATGAGTGGAGCAATGCACTGCTGAGAGTGTTGGACGTTTGGGAGAGAATAGAGTTAATGCTGGAATGCTCAATGGGCATAAAAAGCCACTACAAATTTGTTCACCTTAAACTGTGAACATTTAATCTTTGAATATTAATGAGCACTGATTTTATTGGGAAGAATTTATGATGTCTAAAGTAGCAATAATAGAACAGCTGCATGGAGCAAAAATTGTAGAGAGCTAAACATAAAACTACCTAAGACTGAGGAGCTCAAAGCAACCAAAACCAAAAACTGTAGGGACCAAAGACTGTAGAAGTTTTAACCTCTTTTTTGTTACTGAAACTGAAGGAACCAAAGTTAGAGAATAGAATTGATAAGACCAGGATTGATCTATTGTGCCCTAAGGAACCAACGTTAGCCGCATCTCAGTTGAACCCACCTTAAACGAAAAGTATAGAGACAAAAGTCTGCACAAACTTAACGTTTTTTTAAAATGAAACTGGCGGAAGCAAAGTTAACCGAAATCCAGTAGAATTCATGCTAACCAAAAAACTGTGAAGAGCAAAGACTGTATAAACCTCAAACTTTTTGGACCTAAAAGCGGAAAGTTCAAAGTTAACCGAAACTCAGGTTAGTCCACGTTAAACAAAAACTGTAGAGCTAAAGTCTGTACACATTTTAAGCCTTTTGAAACTAGAGTGACCAAAGCTAACCGATATTCAGTTGAACTCACCTACAAAGACTATATGTTATATCCGCTGTTATCTCGAAAAGTACACATCGGATTTGGTTAATTGTAATTGTAGAACCCTAATTGGAGAACTAGTTGTAGAACCCGATAAAAAAATTAAAAGTCATCGAAGCAAAAGTTGATAGAAATACAAAAGAAAATACAGATATTTAAAAATCAAAATCCGCAAAAATGACGGCAATTGTCTTGCTAGTGTTAAGCAAAAACTGTAGGGACCGAAGTCTGTATAAGGTTCAAGCTTTTTGGACCTGAAACTGGAGCAATCAACGTTAACCGTTACTCAGTTGAATCCATGTTAAACGAAAGCTATAGGGGCCAAAGTACAAACTTTAAGCTTTTTAAACTTGAAACAGTTGAACTCATATTAAGAAAAAACTTCAGGGACTAAAGTTTGTATAAACCTCAAGCTTTTGGACCTCAAAGTGGTAAGACCAAAGCTAACCGATACTCAGTTGAATCCATGTTAAGTGAAAACTGTAGGGAGCAAAGTCTATACAGACTTTAAGTTTTTTGAGCTAAAACTGGAGGGGCCAAAATTCATCGAAACTCAGTTGGACTCATAATGACCGAAACTCAGTAGAACACATTTAAAACAAAATGTATGGAAAGCCTATGCGGTGTTAAAACCATAGAGATAAAAGACAAACAAGTGCGAATCTGAAAGTCTAGAATGATAAAACTGTAGGTAGGTACTTAAAAATGTAAGAGTTTTAGTTCTGATAAATATTTTACCTGAAATATTTGACTTTACACTACAAGCTCCTATGGGTTGTGAAAATTTGAGACTGTATAGCTTTAAGGGGTTATATACGTTTTCATGAGTCAAAAAATCGAAAAAAATTGTATGATTTATTTCGAACAAACATACTTTCAGGAGTTTATGTTCAAAATTTCAAGTCAATCCGAGCAGTAGATCGAAAGTAGCCACTCGATTTGTAGCGCGCTATCTGCCTTGCGATAGGCATCTCGCAAAACTTTAAACGTGATTTTCTCCAAATGATGTTTTTTGAAAAATGCCTTTGCGGTGACCACGATATCTCAAAAACTACTTGACCAATTCATCTAATTTTTTTTATTCTTTTCCTAGTGACAATACGGAGTACTTGAACCATCATTTTTTCATTTGCAGTATTTGTCTTAACTAATAATTTTTTTTAAATACATTTTCGAGACTAAAAAAAACGCCTTTTTTTTGCATTATGGTTTCCGTATGAAAAAAATTTTTTTTTTTTCGAAATTTTTCGTTCAAGTACTCGGCGCTGTAGTAAAAACTGTAAATTTTTTGTCTTTTTGATTACAGTTGAGTTGTTGGCATTCAAACGTGGTCACCGCCAGACTCTGCAGAAAAAACGCGCATCAGGACAAGAGCTACAACTTTTACAATTTTCAATATTTTTTCATATTCTACCACTCTTTTTTTCGAGTTATGCGAGTTTCTAATAAATTATTTCAAATAGCCCAAAAAAAATCACAAATATGCCCTAAGTTTCCTGTTCCAAAACGTATATAACCCCTTAAGGGGTTGAGAACTTTAATTTTATTTTGAGCCACTTAAGATTCCAAGCTGTCACATTAAGCTTGCCAGACCCAGACTGAGATTTTAGACTCGCATTTGACTCGCATGAATCGGCTACAAATGAGAACTTTACTGACGCCAATGTGGAACAGTGAGCACCAATGTAGCATTTGTCAATAAATTAGCGGCCAACTTTACTATATTCCAACTATATTCGAACTGTTATTGACTTTTTCTCGTTTCTTTCCTGAACTTTATCAACCTTCCGTCATATACAAACCCATATAACTGCGTTGACTATATTGCAGTATACTTTTAGTCAGAAGAAACAATAAGAAGAAGAGTCACTTTCTAAAAGCATTAAAATGTATTGAAACAATTAAACTGAACTGAAACTCTCGTAACAATTAATTGAACTATTAATGACTTATTTCTCAATTCTTTCCACTGTGCGCACGCTAAACAATTCAACAGCTCGCAACTCGAACATTTTCCACTCAGGTATATCGAACCGCATACAACTTGACTGTTGCTTTGAATTTTTGAATTTTGCGTTTTTGCATCCACATTTGTGTTTTCAAATCAAATAAATAAGATAAAAAAAGAGAGAGGGAGATAATGAAGTAAAACTTGTTCGCATCAGACGCGCAACAATTGCTCTCACCACGGCGCATTTCTGCTCTTACAAGTTGCAACTTCAATGCCCCGTCGAGACGTCTATTCCTGACCAATACAATTTGTTGTTGTTTTTGGCGCGTGTTTTGTTTTTTTTTTGTTTTTGCATTTGCTTGATGTCGGTTTGCTTTGCATTGCTTACATGGTCGCATATGACAGTTGTTGGCATTGTTGTTAATATTATTTGTTGTTGTTGTTGTTGGATCATACCATAACCTACCGCATGTCACAATTGCCGCGCTCAACAGCTGGTTAGCGGCATTCTATTTTAGTAGCAATGCGTAGTTGTTGGTAGAGTGGGGGGTGTGTGTGGGGTTGGCGTGTGTGGGGCGTTGGTGTGTGGGGCGTTGGTGTGTGGGAGTTCGTAGCGTGTGCACAGGGACTGGTGGCAAAGAACTTTGGCGTAGGCATGGAATTTTGTTGCGTTGTAACGGTTTGACAGTTGAGAGTCGTCGAAATACTGATGGTAAGTTTCTATGAAGACATAATTTGAATGTTGACTACAGAAATGCTGAAATTTTGTTTATTAATTTTGTTTATATTGAAAAAATTAATAATTAGATATGAAATTAATTAAAAAATTTAATAATGAATGTACTAATAAAATAATAATGAAAAATAAAAGAAAAATAATAATTTAAATTTTAAAAATATTTTAAAACATAATACAGTCGTGTCTGGGTATAGTGAACCCCCAAATTTTGATATGGAACCTCTAAATATTGAAAAAATTTTAATCAAAAAACAAAAAGTGTTTTTTTGAGCAAATAAAACGAGTTCTTGAACAAAAATGTTAACCTTGATATAGTGAACAACCTCGATACTGTGAACAGGCCTTGCAATAATTAGTTCACTATATCCAGACACGACTGTACTTCAATAATAAAAAAATTTAAACAAAAATAATAATAATGTAAATAATAAAAAATACTGAAATACTGAATACTAAATACTGAATACTGATTAATAAAATAATTTGCTGCTTAGTCCATTTCTGCAATTAATTACTTTACGCTATGTTAACTTAACATAGCACTAACATTTTCAATGCAGTATGCTGTCTGCTACCAACAGAACTCGCGCCACTGCAAACCTTCTAACCAGTGTTGCCAGAAAAAAAATTTGGTTTGGAGCTAAATTGTGAAAAAACGAGCAAAAAAGAGCTAAACAAATTTTTTGGAGCTAAAAAAGAGCTACATTTATTTTTTAAGCATTTATCAATATTAATATTTTTTACGTATTATACGTAAATATATTTATTAACTAAACAACAACTTATATATCTGTTCAATAAATATCTGTTGATTTCAAATGAAATAAAATTCACTTATGGTTATTACATATTTAAATCAAATATTATATAATATATAATATATAATATTATATTAATATTATATTATATAATAATATTATATTAATATAATAATAATATATTAATGTTATTATTACAGTCGTAAATGTTGTTTGCAGTCATTAAGTTTAAGAGATCATCATTTATTGCAAAATCATGACAACATTTATTCAGTCTTTTAAGGCCACTTCTTAATATCAACAGCGAGTTTAAATAAATAAATTAATTTTATTCCGTTGCTTGTTTTTAATAAAGTTCATCATGGAAAATTATCTTTTAACTTCAGCATTGCTGAGCGGTATGACAAGAGTAAAAAAACAAAATTTACCAGGTCGTTAAATGGATTTTCATTGACTGAATTCTTGAACTCCCTAACCTCGACCCAAAAATTTAATTCATCGTGAAAATTGATCAATTAATCATTGAAATATAAAGCTATACTTATACATTTTTGTAGCTAAAAAAAAGCTTTAACATTTTCAAAAGAGCTAAAAAAGAGCTAGGAGCTAAAACCAAATTTTTGGAGCAATTTTGAAAAAAAGCTAAATCTAGCTCCAAAAGCACCAAAATGGCAACACTGCTTCTAACATATCCAAGGCACTGTTAAATTAACATCAATTAAAGAACATTAGTGCACCTTTACACATTTTATACTAACAATTTGAAAAGTAAACTTGATAATGAGAGCAATGCTTATTTATGAAATATGCACCTGGCAGCGGTACATTTTCGTTTCCACACTCACAAGGTAAGAAATTCTGCCTAACAGTGGTTAAAAGTCCAATTAAATAGGTGAAGCGAGCCGTCAGTTAACTGAGCTCAAGCAGCTCTAATCACTCTTGAACGCTCAAAGGTCAACAGACTCTTTAAACAGCAGCCAACAACAGTCAGTGGTGCGTGGTTTTTTATGATTTTTCCTGCTAAGTAAAACATTAAAAAAAATTGTTTATACTATTTTTATATAAAAAGTGACTAGTAGCGCCGCTCAAGAACCTTCAGTGTCATGCAAGAGTTGCCAAAAGTCGTTAAATGTGTAATAAAGACACTGTCTGAACGTCAGAAGCAACAACAACAGCGAACGCAAAGCATCAAAGAAATGATTGCTGCATTTCTGCTGCTTGAGGAAAACAAAAATTGCAACAACAACAACAAGCTAGGCGTGTTGCAAATCACTCGCAGCACCAGACGAACTCATCGAAATGCTTGCGCGCACTTTAATCAATCGACACCAGTGTTGCTGTTGCTGTTACTGCTCGGGGCAAGCAATGGCAAAAAAATATAAATTAAAAACAACAACAAGAACAACAGCAGCAGCAGCAGCAACTTTGCACTACTTGACGGCTGGTGCAATGGCATTCGTTACACTTTTTAATTTATGCCCTTTTTGTGAAGAGGCATTTGAGCATACTACTGAAGTAGTTGTTGTTATTGTAGTTGTTGTTGCAGAAGAAGCATTCTAGCGTGCAGTTGCTGAAAGGGCGCTTTCTGTTTGAAATTGCTTCAGTTCAGTTCAGTTTGTTTTGTTTGTTTTGGTTCAAAACGGCTTTGAGTGGATACGTAATGGAAATGTGCAAACCGAAGGCGACCGTAGGTTCGAAGGTGATTGACAGACGGTGTGAGTGAGTTCCCAGAGCGATTTAAAAATAATTCAAAATTACTTCAAGTATGGTAGAATATTATTTTGAATACAGAAATATTCCAATAATTTGCACTGCATTTTTTAAATTTATACAATTTTAAAACAGTTTTTTCTTATTTCCCAAACTCATTTCAAAATTTCTACTCAGCGTAGCTCAGCTGCACAGTGACTGTGTCGACCACAGTTCGTACGCTGCTTGCTTGCTTTTAATTGAACCCTTTTTATGTCTGCTGTCATCTTTCCCTTCATTCCCCTTTACACTTTTAAGACTCATTTTTCTGAGTGCACTGTTGCCGCCTTTGGTCGCTGCTGTGGTAATGAGTTTTATTCATGAGTTGCTCGGCACGCCAGTCACGCAGTCAGCATTGGCTACGATTTTGATTTTTCTGCGAATTTTCGACATTCCAGTGGCCACAGAGGCCATACAACAACAATAACAACAAGTGTGCTTAAGCAAAAGTGGAATTTCAATTGTAATTGAAAAAATTCAAGTGATTTAAGTGATTTACGTTGAAGACATGAAATAATCAAATTATTTATTAAATTCATTTTTAGTTGAAATTTTGCAGTTTTAAGTATTAAATGCCAGTAAACATTAATTAATAAAAAATGTTATTGTCATAAAGAAATTGTTTTTACCTTGGGTGGTGGAAATAAAGTTAGGCGGCGGACTTGGGTTTCAACGGCGGGTTTTATTTTGCGTGCGATCGCTATTAATGTTCCTTAACGACTAATTGTACAAACTGAGCTTAGAACTAAGGGAGTCGGAAAAGGGGAGAACAATTCATTTATGGAAAGGGAAGAAAGTGGGTGAAGGAAGAAGAGGAGATAGCGTGTGTGTGTGTGTGTGTGCATGTGGATCGTGTGTGTGTGTGTGTGTGTGCATGTGGATCGTGTGCGTGTGGGAGGGGAAGTGAGCCGCCGACTCAGAGATCAATCAGATTCTCTTCGTCGGCGGTCTCAACATCGCGCCCCCCTTGCACGAGTGCAACTTGCAATGCGTGGCCCAACTGTTGCAGCGTAGCAACCGCCGTCTTCAAAAGCTGCTGCGCCGTGACTGCCCGGTGACCCTTGCTGTTGACTCTGTGGGTCGTCGCGGCCGCCTTCTGTCTTGCCGTCTGGCGCGGCGGCTGGCCCTGGCTGCACCGACATGCGGCCTTCGGCGGCTGCGCCTGTGGACGTCTGGGGGTTGTGGTTTGGCGCCGCGCCGGTGGTGCCGGTTGAGGCGCTACTTGGCGTCTAGCCGGTGTTTGGCGCCGCGTTGCTGGTGCTGGGTTGCGTGGTCGTCGTGCCACCCCGACCCGCTGGTGTGCCGGCATGGCCCGGTGCAGCATGGTGTGGTGACCCAGCCCACACTTGTAGCAGCTGGCCGTGTGGGACCTGGCAAAGCAATTGACGCAGTACCGGTTCCGGCGTACTGCGTCGAGCCTCTTCGTCGGCGTCATCCGTCGGAACGCCGAGCAGTAGCGCAAAGGGTGGTGGCGCTCGCAAATCACGCACTGGCGGGCCTCCTTCTTGGACTCAGCGTCTGGAATATAAACATTATTAGCTCTGAGTGATGGTGAAGTTGAAAGTTGTGGAGGAGTGGGAAATGGAGTCTACTTCTACGGCTATGAGGGGGGTAACACGCAAAGTTTCACAATGGGACGTGTCAAAACTCCATTTTGGGTTTGGACGTCAGCGACTCGGATGTGATTATCCGCCCCCCGATAGAGTTTGGTGATACGCCCGAGGCGCCACTCGTGGGGAGGAAGGAGCTCGTCTTTAATGACGACGAGCTGGCCTTCAGAGACTTCCGTCTGGGGGTACTTCCATTTTTGTCGCTTGTGGAGTTCTTTAAGATACTCCTCCCGCCATCGTCTACTGAATTGGTGATGAAGCACTTTCAGTTTTTGCCAGCGATTGGCAAGGGATAGACTCTCCGCGTTTGGTTCAGGGGTGCCAGCAATGGGGCTCCGCGGAGAAAGTGACCTGGAGTTAAGGCCTGAAGATCGGCGGGGTCTTGTGACATTGGGGAGAGCGGCCTCGAATTAAGGACCGCTTCAATGCGAATGAGGAAAGTTGAAAATTCCTCGGAAGTAAACTTGTGGGTGCCGGCGACTTTGGTCAAGTGAATTTTAAAGCTTTTCACTCCAGCTTCCCAAAGACCGCCCATGTGGGGAGCACTAGGGGGAATAAACTGCCACTCGAGACCATGAGTGACATATTTATTTGCGATGTCGACTGACGTTTCTTTCAGAAATCGCACAAGATCTTTACTCATGGCACGTTGTGCACCAATAAATGTTCTGCCGTTGTCTGACATTATTTTGCTTGGGAGGCCTCGTCGG
The DNA here is from genome assembly GCA_964056695.1 of Melieria picta. Classification (NCBI taxonomy): domain Eukaryota; kingdom Metazoa; phylum Arthropoda; class Insecta; order Diptera; family Ulidiidae; genus Melieria; species Melieria picta. The sequence goes on along the minus strand of OZ057398.1, from coordinate 55,832,776 downwards.
CCGACGAATCTTGCGAAAGCAGCTCGAAATGCATCAGTGGTGAGATCTGAGCAGAGTTCGAGGTGAATCGCTTTAGTGGAGAAGCAGACGAAGACGCAGACATAGGCTTTGAGAAATGCAGCGCGACGGAGAGTGGATGATTTTACTTGAAAGGGGCCAGCAAAATCGACTCCGGTGATGGAGAACGGTAACGAAAAGGTACACCGCTCGGGAGGAAGAGCGGCCATTATTTGAGACCGTACGCGCTGCTTATAAATGGTGCAGGTCTTGCATTGAAAAATGCATTTCTTGACCTTGATTTTCAGCCGGGGAATATAATATTCTTGCTGAACCATACGGACCATTAACTGTTTCTCTGCATGCAAGAGGATGTTATGCAGAAAGTCCAAGTATAACGTGCAGAGACGAGAGTTATCGGGAATGATAATTGGGTGTCGCTCATTATAAGTAAGACCTGAATGCGTGAGGCGACCATTGACCCTAATAAGCCCTTCTTTATCCATGAAAGGATTTAGAGTGAGTAAGGAGCTTTTTCGAGAGATAACTTTAGAGGACGAGAGCGCAGCATGTTCATCGGGGAAGTGATGGCATTGCGCGAGAGAGATTAGACGTGTTTTCACCCTCTTTATTTCAAGGTGAGTTAACGCACCAATTGAGATGGGGGCTTTGCGAGCCCTATCGATGAATCGGAACATATGACTGAGAATTCTAAGGGCTTGAGAGAATTTCGAAAACCTATTGAGTACATCTCAATAGAAGGAAAGTGATACAGACATAAACCCATTAACTAATTGAATATTACAACTATCAATCAAATTGATTTTTAGTCAAAATTTTATAGTATCAACTATTAAATGCTACTCAACATTCATTAATTTAATAATTTAATTGCCATAAACAAATTAATTGAAAGAAGTGGTCTAAATATAAAATCATGAAATAGTCCAATACTATAACAATTAATCAAATTGATTTTAAATCAAAATTTTACAGTTTCATGTATTAAATGCTACTTTACATTCATTAATTACATAATTTTACTGTCACAAACAAATTAACTGAAAAAGTGCTGTAAACATTACAGCATTAAATAGGTGAATACAATTACTGTTAATCAAATTGATTTTTAATCAAAATTTTATTGTTTCAAGTATTAAATGCTGCTAAACATTCATTAATTAAATAATTTTACTGTCATAAAGAAATTGATTGAATAAAAGTAATGTAAACATGAAAGTATTAAATAATTGAATGCTATAACTATTAATCAAATTTATTTTCAATCAAAATTTTACAGTTTCAAGTATTAAATGCTAATTAAAAATCATTAATTATATGAAAAATTAATTGTTATAAAAAATTAATTGAAAGAAATAAAAAAAGCATTAAATAATTTAATAATTTAATTATTAATAAAGTTTAGTTTTAATCAAAATTTTACAATTTCAAGAATTAAATTCTACTTAAAATTCATTAATTAAATAACTTTTTAGTCATAAACAAATTGATTGAAAACAGTGGAAAAGTGAAAATTAAATAATTGAATTCATTGATTCATAACTGAATCAATTTGATTTAAGGCAATATTTTATATTTTGTGATTTTAAATACAGTTAAAAAGTCACTAGTTCAATCATTTAATTGTTAATATTAATCAATTATTAGACAGTCTTAATTAAAATAACACTAAACCTTTTTGAGAATTGCATTCAACATATTGTAACCCTAATCCTGTAGTTTGAAACGCTAGAATTGCTTCTATATACAAATTTTTCACATTTCAGAGGAAGATTCCTCCAGAGTGTTGACCATTCTGCTACTCGCGAATAATATTATTTTTAAAAAATTAATACAAAAATAAATAAAATAATTTCCTCCTCTTCCAATCTGTTTTGCTACAAACTACCTGCAACCTATTTGTTTTAAATTATCATATATTTGAGTTCTTTTTAATGCGTAAACATTACCTTCACAAGGTCTCTGTTTGGTCACTTTTGCTTGTTGTGTTCAAGTTTCAGCTGTTAATGTGGCAACATTATTTACTACCAGGTCACCATAATTAGTTTGAGTTACTAATTACACTGAAATATTGTATGTTTTTGTTTTATAGGCTGTCAATGCCATTACATCAGCTGTCATTAACTTAATATAAACAACGTGTTTATATTTCTTTAAAAAAAATCTTGAAGCAATTTTGTGCCATGACTTTGATTGGGCTTCTTGTATAAACATTTATGATTAGTTAGTGTAAATATTTTTATTTTTCAATTATAAAATGTAAATGATAATTCAATTTGTAGGTGTTAATATAATAAATTAAAAACATTTTTTAATTTAATTTAAAGCAATTTTCTCTGGTGGCAATAAATGTTTGCGCTAATTCGATAAATTTTCGATTGACGTAGGCAGCTATTAACATTTATTTTGCTATTTGTTTTTGTGTGTTGGTTCATAGATTTGTAAACAAAAATAACTATTTATCTAGAACAACTTTATTAACATAAATAAAAATTTAAAAACTGCGTAGTTGGCTTAGAACCTTCAAACAATGTCGAATGTATAAATCGGAGTTCATGGCTTGATTTATAGATTTATGTCAAATTGGCTTTAAACTATACTTTAGATTTCTTTAAATTTCACTTGAAGCATTTATAATAAAATAAAAAAAAATTGCATAAAATTTGGCCAACAGCATTAGCACCAAATGGGCTCTTCTTCACCCACATAAACACAAATAATAATTACAATATTATGTACAATGCAATGAAGGCCCCAGAGCGCACTAAACACAGCGCCAAATGACCGCAGTAAAATGTGAAAATGTGATAATTAAAAAATAACATCAAAACATTAGCATTTAGCAATGTTATGTCGAGCTGAAATCTTGCATATTACAATATTAAAAAATTTTCCATATTACAACGAGAGCCACACATTTTCGACCAGTGATGACCATTTTGCTACTCGCGTGTAGCAGAATGGTCATTACTGTTTTTAGACCTGCACTGACATATTTTTGACCAAAAAAAAAACAAGAAAAGAAGAAAAAATATTTAAAAAAAAATTGTCATAATTATATGCAAATGTAGCATTTTCCCGCAACTTCAGATAAATCCATAGCTTTGTTTTTCTTTTGGTTTGACTCTTCATGATGCCTGCTTTTCTCTCTCTTTTGCCTTAAATGTTGGCGAATTTTTCGCCCCTTAATTTTATGTCATTTACCTTGCAGGCAATTTTCATTGTCGACTGCTAGGCGCATATTGTTGTTGTTGTTTTCATTATGCCAAACATAAATCAAATGTTTGGCGACGCGTGACGGATGTTGTATGTCGTTGTTTTGGTTGTTGTCTGCATTGTTACTTGAGTGCATAAATGTCGCCTGAGTTGTGCCGCTGTGCCAGTCGGCCGGCTGTCGTGAAATGGAAGCCGCCAGTTGTGTGGGTGGTATGTGTGTGAATTGATGCTGGCACTCGTAATTATGGAAGTGGATATGAAGTTCAATGGGTGAGAATTGGCGCATCAAATGTTGCGTGCTGAAGTGAATGAATGCATTTTTTAATAAAAATTTTCTTTTGATTGTAATTTAAAGTTGCTTGACATCTTTGGTGGTTTTTATTTTGGTTTATTTTTTGATTCATTCTTTAATTTCTTTTTTTTTATTTTTGCATTTATTTAATGTTGGTTTTCAAGTCTGGTGATTTGTATTTTTTACTTATTTTTAGTTTTTATTTCTTTTAATATTTTTTTCTTATATTTTTTATTCTTGATTTTTTAAAATTAATTTATAAAATTTTTTTTAATATTTTGATTTTATTTATTTTAGATATATTTTAAATGATATATTTTTGTACATTTTGAAGTAGATAATTTAATCCATAATTTTATTTTTTTTTATATAGTATTTATTAATTTTGTATTATTTGAAAACATTTTTTTTTGTGAAATTTTCTTTATTGTTATTTGTTTAATATTTTAAAATTATTTGGATGATTGATATTTTTTTAATTTTTTAATATTTGATATTGTTTGATGTTTTTTGTTGGAATTAATTAATGTTTTTTTGTTTTAATTTAGAATATTAGAATGTTTCTGATATATTTTTTAATTTTGTGAAATTTTTTAATTTGACTTTTTTGATATTCTTGTTTTTTGTTTTTGTTGATATTTTTTTATTGTTATTTGTTTAATATTTTAAAATTTTTTGTATTATTTATATTTTCTGAGTTCTTTAATACAGTGGACGTCCAATATAACGAATCTTATGTTGTACCTCCAATTTGTTAAATTGAAAAATTCGTTAAATCGATCGAATTTTTTTTGTTTTAAACCATCCTTCTTAAAGAAAAAAGTCTCACATATTTAGTTTTTAAACAAATATCTTGTTTAATTCCAGCATTTTCAAAATACAAATATGGCTATGTGTGTACAGTGAAAAAGTCTTCGATGCGCGATTGTCTCTTTACCGCAAGTAAACTTTTCTGTATGGCAATTTCTCTTGATTGATTATTAAAATTTTAATTTTTACAAGAAAAAGCCGACCGAACGCAAAACAAATCCTGTAAAAATGATCAGCAATGTATACAAACAGAATATGAAAATGTTGGTAACTTGACATAAATTTAAAAGTTTTAACGTAACAGAAACAAAAAAAAAATCAATTGAGGTACCGTTCACTTGACGAAACCAAATATTCATTGTTATTGTAAAGAATGTTCAAATAAAAACCATTCGAAGGGTGAAAAACAACAAAAATATTCGTTATATCGAATAGCAAATTTCACTTTCGCTCGTAATATAGAACCATCAATGGAAAAAATTTGGCCGTACGTTAAATCGAAAATTCGTTAAATGGAAAGTTCGTTATATTGGACGTCCACTGTATATGATATTGTTTAATGTTTTTTGTTAGAATTAATTAATGTATTTTTGTTTTAATTTAGAATATAATTACATGTTTATGGTATATTTTTTAATTTTGTGACATTTTTTTACTTTGACTTTTTTGATATTTTGTAATTTTTTTTTACATTTTTGTATTATTAAATTGTTATTTTTACATGTTTTAAATCTTTAATATTGTGGTCCTTTCATATTTTTCAATTTTTAATTTTTTTTAGATATACATATATCTTGTTTCTTTAATATTTTATAATTTTGAAAATTTTTTTTTTTGATATTTTTTATTTCCATAACTTTTTATATTTAAAAAATTGTTTTTATCTTCTCTACTAACATTGCAAATAGTTTCTGGTAAAGTTGTAAAATAAGATTACAAATTGGGAATAAAATTAATTGGGAATAAAATAAAACAACTTCTATAGAGAAGACCCATCGGGCCCATCAATCACTTACTATGGGACTCTAGGATACTAAAAAGTATTAAGAGAAAGAGTTATAGCAAAGAATATGGAATGTTCTATACTTTTTGGTTATAGTCATTGACCTTCTATGAGACCCTTACATGCTAGGTGTTGAAAGAACGAAGAAGAAGTCTAAGTCTAAGTCTAAGTCTTAGTCTAAGTTTAAGTCTAAGTCTAAGTCTAAGTCATACAGCAATTCCAATTCCAACCAAACCAGTTCTACTTCTTGATGAAGTTTAGCGGATCCAATAATTCAACTAAACCAAAAACTTTAGCAAAACTTTATTCACTTCTCGTATTTTATATTTTGTAAAAAAACAACAAACAAGTTTTACAAATTTTCTAAAATATTTTCACTCAATTGTAGCTGACACGTGTCACTCGCTTTCTTCACATTCATCACTCTCAGAGTTGCTTTGCTGACCCATATCCCGAAGCACGTAAAAGTGGGATTTCTTTATTTGTATTAATTGCAGACAATATAACGACAAAAATGACAACAATAACAATTTGTAAAACAAAGTATTGCACGAACACATTTACCTGCCATCAACGGCGATGTCAACAGATTCTTTACAGATTGTGTGCGGCTTGTCATTAGTCGCTTTGCGCGCTTTCTTGGCGGCTTCTCGTACGCATACATCACTTTTTCTTTTCGTTCCAGGCACATTTAAATGACACTTTAGGTGTCGTTAGCGCGTACGTGAGTCGGCGAGCGTTGCCAGTTGGCGGTTGCTGGCTGCTGGCTACTGACAGCCGCTGTTGCCTGCTTTGCCTCCGGGCCAAGGCACAGCCTCACGTACAACGCATAATCAAGTGTCGCGTAACTCATATAAATTGTTGCCCGTTTGTTTTTAAAATTTCTGAAACAGATAAGCCAAAACAACAGCAAACTGCTGTTGGCAACTTTGGCATTTCGAAAAAATTAAAAAAAAACTTACAGTAAAGTTAAAAAAACCTGCAAGGCAGTGTTGCTAGTTGGCTGAAAATTTATGACAAACGCATTTATTATTTCCTTATTGCTTAGTGCCACAGGCCAAAGGTTGCATTGTTTTGCTAGTTAATTTTTTTATTTTTTTATGTTATTTTTTTATTTTTTGAACTTAAGTGTCTGCTGTTGAATGTGTTGTTTGCTATTTGTGCTCTTAATGTGTGGCATTTAAATGGGACATCATTAGCGACTATTATGATGGCATTAAGTCACATTAAACGACAATGTGTGCGGGCGTCCAATGTTCAATTCGATGCTATTGACGCAGTCAACCTTAATGCGGTCGTCATTCAACTGATGGGAAGAAAAACTATTGCAATAAAATAGCAGAGAAAAAAACACAAATAAAAAATAAAAAAAAGTAGAAAAAACTATTTTTTGATGAACTAATTGTTTCAAAATTTGTAATGCAAATTCTTAAAAAAAAACAATTTAATTAAAAACAAAATAAACAGAGAGTTTCACTTTAGACCAAAAACTTGTTGAAACTAACATTTCCAAAGCCCTAATGGGACAAATCAAAGAGATACAAACATTGCTGGGAGAAGTGTCTACACTTACAAGGATACTCGTACTGTTTTTAAAAATTAAAATAAATTTTATTTAAATTGGAAACTTTTCCGACCACCACTTAAGACCAAAAACTTCTTCAAACTAACTTTTCCAAAGCCCTAATGCACAGTGATTCGTTCCATAGACAAAATTAAAAAAATTTATAGTCTCAGAATTAAACAATTTTGATGTCACTTGAAAGGTAAAACTCCAACTAAGAAAACCCCAAAAAATCTGTGCGAAAAAATAATTAGTGCAATTGCAAGAGCTGCTCAAAGGCGGAACTTTTTTCACAAAAAATTGTAAACACATATTTTCTGGTTTTTAGTCTATTGAGTAAAAAAAATTGTAAAAATACATGGTTACCAAGAAGTTGCTCAAACTTTTAATATAGATTAAGAAAGGAATGGCCATTTTCGCTTTTAATATTTTCCCAAAATTTATAAAGCTGAAGCTTTTACTTCACTTTTAATTTAAAATATTTTTCAAAATTAAAAATCTGAAAATTAGCAAAACTTAGAGGAAAATATCTAAAAAGTATGTGAAAGTATGTTCCTGGATTTTTTTAAATTTTAAGAAGCATTCTTTCATTGTCGGATAATGTAATTACATCCTCCGATATCTTCCGATCTCAGAAAATAGTCCAATTTTAAAAGTGTTTGTAATTTGCTTTGAATTCACTTCTAAAAATATTAGGATGATGTCTTCCGGGTTGAATAACTGAATAGCCCCCACAAAACGGTGCAGAATAAGTTTGCGTACAAAACTCCGTCCGTACAAAACTCAAAATTCCGTTGCCAATGTTGCCAAATTGTTGCCATATTGTTGCCAAAGTTGTGTTGCCAAATTGTTGCCATATTGTTGCCAAAGTTGTGTTGCCAAATTGTTGCCATATTGTTACCAACGTTGTGTGTTTGAATGTGTTTGCCAAAAAAATAATTGTGTTGCCAAATTGTTGCCAAATTGTTGCCATATTGTTAATCTGCTGCCTGAAAGTATGCAGCAATACCACACCTATTTTTCGACAAAATTTATTTAATTTATCCCTAAAAGTATGCAATCAGCATGAAAAATTGGAAAATCTGCACAAATGCAAAACATACATCTATTCTGATCATTTTTATTGCAAAACTAAAGGGTCCTAAGACAATTTATGTTACTCTTAGCAATTACCAATGTTGAAGTTACCGATTAAATGTAAAATCTCAAAAAATCTAGCGAACACACTTTGTGCTATAGCTCACCAAAAATGACGAAAATTGCAAATTTAAGTCTCAGGCATTGCCAAACTACAAAAGCTTAAGAAAAACAAAATGGAGATTTCACTTCAGCAGACCATGATTAACTAGTATACCAAATTTTATGAAGAACGGACCACTCCTTCTAATTTTGTCCCGCGGTTGTATGGAGTCGAATCACTGTGTAATGGGGCAAATCAAAGAGATGGAAGCATTGTGCAGCCTTACAAAAAAGCTATATACAAAATTAAAATAATTTTGGGCAAAAATGTCCTGAATTTTTCTTAGGTCAAAAACTTTTCAGACCCCTTTTTTTACTCTAAATTTTTCGCTTTTATTAAATTAAAATTAAATTCAACTATTTAAAACTTTTACTTTGTTTGTACTTATATTTCACTTTATGACATTTAAAACGTTCACATAAACGTTTTATTGTCTTTGTTGTAAATTTTCGCTCCATTCACCTGCACAGACATTTTTCCTATTTGCCGGAAAATCACCTAAACAGGCAGACACAATAAATTTGCCAGCAGCGACTAGACGCACCGTCGACGTACTCAAACCATTACCCGGTTACCTCATCTTCGCACTTTGTTGTTGGGCTTTGTGTTGCCAAACTTTTTTTTTGCACATATTTGGTGCTAACAACTTTAAACTTTTTCGGTTGTTGACTGTTTTTGGTTGCGCCGACGATTAGATAAGCGCCGCATGTTGCACACGCAATGTTTTTTTCCAATTTTTTTTTTGCTTTTGTATTTTTTCAACTTCACAGTATAATTGGCATTTGCCGGTAATGTTGCAAATGTTCAGTTGAAGTTTTATAATTTAATTAAAAATGCAAATTGCCAACTAGGTAACCAGGTAGTAAGTGGATAGCAAATGTGTTATGTTGGGAAATTTTCTTAATGAAAAATAAAAAAAACTATTCACAAAATATATGTTAAGTTCATAAAAAAGAAATTATTTAATGAAAAATATAAGTATAAATAATAACCATAAACCATAAATACATATAATAATGTTTCCACTTTGTATTTTTAACTTTGATATTTTATATATTTTGTATTTTGTATTTTTATATTCTTATATTTTTATATTTTTATGTTTTTATATTTTTATATTTTTAATTTTATATATTTTATACGTTGCATATTTTATATTTAATATTTTAAGTTTGATATTTAATATTTTGTATTTTGCATTTTGTACTTTGTATTTTATATTTAATACTAGCTGACCCGGCGAACTTCGTCCCGCACGACATTTGTTGTTTTTTTATAATGAAATACGCGAGATGGCGAATCAATGGCGATGCAAATTGACGAAGAAACCCAACTAAGGGAAGAGGAGGGAGCTACTGATTAACACAATCGAGGCCCTCAAATAATCAATGTTGCTGCTAAGTTTCAGTAAAGAAATGGATAGCGCTTGAACCATATTTAAATTATATTAGCAGGGCTACGCCCCCTTATTCAATACCCGCACAATGCCCTCTGTCGAAGGAGAAAATGGTAGGTTCGTACTAAGTGTCATTGCTGAGCGACTTATAGTTCAGCGAAATATTTGGGTCACAACAAATGTGCCCCGCCCCTTGTCCAACACCCATCAAATCTTACCAGTAGAATGACTCATCTATGGGACGACACTATACTAAATTTCAATGCTGTGCACCTTACAATTTCGAAGATATTCTATATTAAAGATTTGGCTTGTATGGGTGGTGCCACGCCCCCTGCCCAATACCCGCCTCATTCCCTTTGTCGAAAGATATGAATAAATGGTAGGTTCGTACTTAGTTTCATTGCTGCGCGATTTATAGTTCAGCGAAATATTTGGGTCACAAAAAATGTGCCACGCCCCATTTTCAACGCCCATCAAATCTTACCAATAGAATGACACATCTATGGGACGACACTATACTAAATTTCAATGGTGTGCACCTTACAATTTTGAAGATATTCTCTATTACAAATTTGGCTTGTATGGGCGGTGCCACGCCCCCTTGTTCAATACCCGCACCATTCCCTTTGTCGAAAGATATAAATAAATGGTAGGTTCGTACTTAGTTTCATTGCTGTGCGACTTATAGTTCAGCAAAATATTTGGGTCACAAAAAATGTGCCACGCCCCATTTCCAACGCCCATCAAATCTTACCAATAGAATGACACATCTATGGGACGACACTATACTAAATTTCAATGCTGTGCACCTTACAATTTCGAAGATATTCTATATTAAAGATTTGGCTTGTATGGGTGGTGCCACGCCCCCCTGTCCAATACCATGCGATTTATAGTTCAGCGGAATAATTGGGTCACAAAAAATGTGCCACGCCCCTTGTCCAACGCCCATCAAATCTTACCAGTGGAATCACTCATCTATGGGTCGACGCTATACCAAATTTCAATGCTGTGCGCCTTACAATTTCAAAGATATTGCATTATTAAGATTTGGCTTGTATGGGTGGTGCCACGCCCCCTTGTCCAATACTCGCCCCATTCGCTCTGTTGAAGGACATGACTAAATAGTAAGTTCGTAGGTCGGCCTCGATAGCTCAGCGGGTAGCGCGCTGGCTTCTCATACCGAGCGCCCCAAGTTCGATTCCTGGCTCGGGCTGGAAAAAACACTCATCTACTTCTATCGCTATCCACATGAAGGGAATGAGAATTACAAGAATCGCACAAGTGCGCTCTTGGCAGGCAATGGCAAAACCTCCAAGTGTGAACGAAAAACTGCCAATCGTCGTTCGGATTCGGCGTTAAACTGTAGGTCCCCTCCCAATTCCCTTTCCCCATCCGCTTGAATTGTGTGCTGTAACATATGTTGGAAAGACAGTGTTGCATACGCATTTCAAAACGGGTGAAGTATGAGATATTACTCTCATTTTTCCTTCCCTATCCCCCATGGGTATAGTACAATGGTCCAAAATGGACTGAGTGCTTGGAAGCCTTCCTGCCCATCCTCAAGAAAAAAAAAAAAAAAAGTTCGTAGTGAATTTAATTGATGTGTGACTTATGGTTCCAAAGTTATTATCTGAAAATGTGCAAAATTCACGGTCAAATATAGCATGGATTTTCCGACTTTTCCAATAGATTTTCCGGAATTTTCTATTCGCACGAACCTGAACTGACTTAATACGAATCGAACAAAACAAACCCCATGAAAATCGGCCGTTCCGTTTGAGCGTGATGCTATCACACACATACTGCCACTCTCTTTTATATATGCCACTCTCTTTTATATATATATAGATTTAATATTGAATATTTAATACTTAATATTTAATTTTTAATATTTAATATTTTACATTTTATATTTTTTATTCTATACCATATTTCATATTTTTTATAGTTTATATTTTTTTATATCTGATATTTGATATTTTTTGTATATTATTTTGTATTTTATTTTTCTATTTTTCTTATTTCTTTATATTTTGTATTTTTGTTATATTGTATATTTTATATTTTGTGTTTTATATTTTAAATTTAATGTGTTATATTATTTTAAATTTTTTTTAATTTATATATTTTGCTATGCAGATATACATTTTTATATTTATATAGTGTTACGAATGCTAGTTCTAGTGGGCTAGTACGTATCTCTGGATTGCGTAATTTGAAAATAAAACACTCAGTTTCTCAAACGCAGTCAATAAAATAAACCAACAATCACTTTATTTCGCAGATTTACACCTCACTGTCTTTACACTTAAGTATTTGCTCGATTACTCCACGTGGCACCTTCACTAGTCAAAATCAGACTGACTCGCTGCGCCGCACCCGGCTGCCTTTTATACCTGTCCGGCCATCGCGCAGATCGTTCTCGCACATTCCAGAGTGGACTAAAGGTTTCCATGATGATCGCGACCATCATTGCCAGGTTGGACTAAAAGTGTCCATTATCGCGGCCATCATTGCCAGGTTGGACTAAAAGTTTCCATTATCGCGGCCATCATTGCCAGGTTGAATTATAGCACGGCGCGTAGCGACAGGGTTGCTTTGCACAGCGACATACTGTCCTATCGTTACACTGCCCACCACTTAGGCTTGTTCGTCCCGAACAAGTGCCGAAACTCCGCTGTGATAAGGCGCCAGGCGCTCCAAATGGACTACCTTCAGCTTAGCGCCTCTATTGCTGCAACGTTGAATCCTGTATACAACCCTGCTGAGTTGGCCCGTAGATCATATTTGGCTTTCACCTTATCGCTGACGAGTTTGGTGCGGCTCCTTATGAACTGGTGAATTTCCTCCAGTTCCGCCCGCTTATTGACCACGTAGTCAGTCCTAGCGCCTCCCGTCGTGCTGACTACCCCAAACATCAAGTCAGCGGGTAACCGCAACTCTGCGCCGAACACTGCTCGGGCTGGAGTGAGTGATGTCGTGTCGTGCGGGGCTGACCTATACGCCATCAGGAACAGGGGGATATGCGTGTCCCAATCCTTTTGATTCCTGCCTACCACTTTCCGCAGATATTCTTCCAGTGTCCGATTAAAACGTTCCACCATGCCGTCGGACTGTGGGTGCAAAGGAGTGGTACGAGTTTTCTTTATCCCCAGCAGCTCACACCACTCCTTGAATAACGCAGACTCGAAATTCCGACCTTGATCTGAGTGCAACTCCAACGGAACTCCGAACCTGACTACCCAGTTGTTTACCAGCTTTTCCGAGATCGTAGTGGCCTCCTGGTTAGGAATAGGGTACACTTCGGGCCATTTGCTGAAATAATCCATTACCACCAGCACATATTTGTTGCCTTGAGTGCTAGTTGGGAATGGGCCGGCGACGTCCATAGCGCGTTGTACTGCTGCATGCGGCCTCGATATCTTCTTGTCGGCCCTTTCGCGGCTGAACATCGGTCGCAGCTCTTAATCCACTCGGCTACAAACTCCTGACATCCTACCCAGTAGAATCGTCTTTTTATTTTGACGACGGTTTTGGTGATGCCTAGGTGCCCTCCACTGGAGTCGTTATGGTATGCCTCGATGACCTCGTTGATTCTGCATTTCGGCACTACCATTAGGGAGTTGCTGGTCCGACCATCCGCGCTCTCCCATTCGCGATACAGGCATCCTTCCTTCAGCCGCAGACTTTTCCACTGTGCCCAGTAAGCCTTAGCGATCGGGCTTTCACCGGCCATCTCCTGCCAGTCTGGACGTGCGCCTTGCTCCTTGCCTGCGACGATTTTTGCAAGATCCGCATCCTCACGCTGGTCTTTTTATAGCCTCTCCGCAGACCACTCTTCCTCTGGCATAACGCTTACCAACCGGACGTCCACTATCTGTTCTTTGCTTTCGGCTCGCGAGCACTGCCTGCATTCGACTTTGCACGGACGGCGTGACAAGGCATCGGCATTTTCATGGCTACTGCCCTTGCGATGCTCTATCGTGTAGTCGTAGCTCTGCAGTCGCTCGATCCACCGCGCCAATTGCCCTTCAGGATCTTCAAAGTTCAGGAGGCATCTCAATGCCGCATGATCTGTGCGCAGGCGAAACCTTTGTCCATACAGATATTTGTGGAAGTGTTTTACGCAGTCCAATACCGCCAGCAGTTCTCTCCGTGTCACACAGTAGTTGCGTTCCGGTTTCGATAGAACCCTACTGTAGTACGCTATCACTTGTTCCTGGCCGTCTATTATCTGTGATAGCACACCGCCAATACTATTTCCGCTTGCATCCGTATCCAGCACAAACATCTCCCCAGGCACGGGGAATTGGAGCACTGCACAGTTTTTCCTTCAGACGTGCAAAAGCCTGCTCCTGCTCTTCGTTCCACTCGAAAGCTTGGCTCTTTTTCGTCAGTTTGTGCAAGCTGCTGGCTATGTTCGCGAATCCCGGAACAAATCGGCGGTAGTATGTGCACAGGCCCAGGAAACTGCGGAGTTCGTGTAGATTGCGTGGCCGGGGCCACTCCTTCACCGCCGTGATTTTGCCTTCATCCGTATGTACTCCGCGGGCGGAAACCCAGATACTTGACCTCCTTTTGGAACAGCGAGCACTTCTTTGGGTTGAGTTTAAGCCCGGCTTCTCGTATCCGCTCGAATACCTCCTTTAGCTTTCCCAGGTGGTCGTCGAAGTTTTTACCCATCACGATTATGTCGTCGAGGTACACCAGATACGTTCGCCAATGCAGCCCTTTTAGCACGCGTTCCATTAGCCGTTCGAATGTTGCTGGTGCGTTGCAGAGTCCAAACGGCATGACGGTGAACTGCCACAAACCATCGCCAACACTGAAAGCCGTTTTCTCCTTGTCCTTGTCTGCAAGCTCTACCTGCCAATAGCCGCTGCGTAAGTCGAGCGTGGAGAACCACTGCGTGCCTGACAGTGTGTCCAGGGTGTCATCGATCCGAGGTAGTGGATAACTGTCCTTCTTGGTCACATCATTGAGCTTCCGATAGTCCACACAAAACCGGGTACTGCCATCCTTTTTCTTGACTAGCACGACCGGCGAGCACCAGGGGCCTGAAGAAGGCTCTATGACCTGTTCTTTCCGCATGTTTTCGATCAAATTTGTGACCTCCTCCCTCTTGGCCAGAGGAACTCGTCTTGGCGGTTGGCGAATCGGTTTTGCACTTCCGGTGTCGATGTTTGTGCTTCACTATGGCTGTTCTTCCGCCTGCTTCTGCCGCAAATATTGGCCCATAGTGCTGCAGGAAAGACCTCACCTTCTGTTTCTGCTTGACCGTCAACTCGCTGCTCCACTGGTTCTCTTGCGGTATGACGTCCATGTTAAAACCGCTCTTCTTATTACCTCCAGGTGGGCTACTCTCGCAAATGACCACTGCTACAGTTTCCTTACACTCGCCAATTACCTCATCTTTTCCGACATATCTGGGTGCATTCAGGGGGTTCAGTATTCTAACTGGTATTCTGCCATTCTTAGGTTCCACTAATGTACGTCCGATGATGATGTTGTCGTGTCATTGTTTCGGTGCTTCTAGAACCCACAGCCGACTCGTCCCATCGCCCTCGTCCACCTTTGCCCACACAATCGCCTCAGAATTCGCCGGTATCCTCCGGTGTTGACACGATACAACCTTTCTTAGGGCGCTGTTATGCAGACGGTCAAATGACCGTCGGTCACGATAGTTGTTGTTGCTTCAATGTAAAATGAAAAATTGAGAGAGAGAGCGGGAGAGTAAAATTTGACCGCGTCGGTCAAAAATGATGGGGCACTCGATGCCAAATCATGCGATCAAAACAGTGTTGCGTTGTCAAATTATTCACAACACATGTGTTTTCGGAGCAAAATGGCACACTTGTCGCGAAAATATGTATCTAATGACGGAAAAAATGGTTCGTAGCAACCCTCATCGTTTGTTTAGTGTACTGGTGACCGGCGATCAAATGACCGTCTGCATAACAGGGTTTTGGCACAGAGTAGAAAAAACAAAACGAGAGCGTAAAAAGTATCGTGACCGACGGTCATTTGACCGTCTGCATAACAGCGCCCTTACCGCCACGCTTCGCTCATAGCCGGTGTGCAGCGGGAATTCAACGTTGGCATATCTCAGCACATGTTCTTTCAGGTCCAGCGTAAAACCGTGCCTAATCATGAAATCCACGCCGATAATCACGTCATCCATTATATCCGCGACGATGAACTCATGTTCCAGGCTGCTGGTGCCGATAGCAATCGTTTTTGTAACTTTTCCTCTTACCGGCGCACGCTCGCCAGTCGCAGTCCGCAGCTGTATACCATGCAGCGGTTCCCAGTTCTTCAGCAGCTTCCCTTTTATGATCGAATATGACGCTCCAGTATCCAGTGTCAACACGAACAACTTTCCATCTATCCTTCCTTCAATTATCAAGCTGCTGGGCTGTCGTTTCAGCTGTGAGACAAGGACGGTGGGGCAGCAGATTGTGGGGATCAGCTCACGCCCCTTTTGGCTGACCCGTTTTAGTTTAACGACTCGTCGTCCTCAGCCCTGCGCTTGTTGGCTGAGCCTCGATTGTCAGTATTCCTCGCTTCAGGCGATTGCGATCGAGAACGGGAACGCCTCTTCCGTTGGCGGCAGTCTCGTGATATGTGGCCCTGCTTGCCACATACCCAGCAAGCAACCTTCGAGGAGACCACCCGTGGCCTGCCCGGTGGCTCAGAGCTTATGGCCTGGATCGTTATGTCGTTGTCCGGCTGGATCTGGCGTATCCTTGCAGGTGCATACCGAGTGCTCCCAATCCATGTCGCCTCATATGTCATCGCGCTGGTCACCGTCTCCCTAAATGTCGGCTTACCCATCATCAACGCACTGCGACGTGTCTCCGGATCATGAAGACCTTCAATAAACGCCTCAATCTTCATCCTCTCGAGATCATCAGCGCCGAAGGACGGGTAGCACAGCTGTACGAGCCGCTCAATGTCTGCTGCATATGTCTGCAGCGCCTCGTTGACTCTTTGCCTGCGGTTCTTCAGCTCACAGTAGTACAGCGGTTTCTTGTGCTCGTCACTGTATTTGGCAGCCAGCGCCCTTATGACGGTCTCGTACTCACTTCTATAACATTCTGGAACTGATTTTATTACCTCAGCCGCAGCACCTTTTAGAGCCAGCGCCAATCTCCGACCTTTCCTTACATCGGTCCACTGATTTTCCAGAGCAGCCAGGTCGAATTGTAGCTTGAATGTATCGAACGGCGTAGTCCCATCATAAGTAGGCACTTCTGCTCGGGTGGCAACACTTTCCGGAACCGGCGGCAACCATTCTCGCGGCTGTACCCCTCTAAGCCGCTCGTCCATTTTTCTGTTCATCGAGTCTTCCAGACTATCAACTTGTTTGTTCAGGGAATCATCCAGATCGTCAACACGTTTGTTCAGGGAATCATCCAGGTCGTCGACTCGTTTATCCAAGTGCTCTACTCGCGTCTCCAAGTGCTCGCCTTTCCCATTAATCCTGTCCGAGATTTCCTCTACTTTTTGCTCCAAGCGCGCAGAATTTTCCTGAAGCTTGCTGGACAACTCCCGATTTGCATTTTCAAGTTTTGCTGACATTTCCCGGTTCGCCGTTTCGACTTTTGCCGACATTTCGAGATTCGTAGTTTCTATTTGCGCCGACATGCCTTTGAGTGCAGCCATTAGTTGGCTCATGTCCAACGCTTGTATTGGCGCAGCCGCTGCAGCTGTACTCTGTAGCGAAGCAGCACCAGCAGGCGACTCCTCCACCTTGGCCGACGCCTTTAGTTCTTGCGCTCCGAACTCGTGCACAGTCCAATCGACGCCTCGTGATTAACACGCTTCTCGCAAGCGCAACTGCAACTCCACGTTTCCGCCAGCGGTCGGCAAATTCCAGGCAGCCAGCTCCTTCTTCAGCTGGTCCACCTTCAGCAGCTCGAGTTTAACCATGTCCGTGCTTTTATAATTTTATTTATTTATTTTTTTTATTTTTTTTGTTTATTTTCAATTTTCCACAATCACACTTCTGACACCAAATGTTACGAATGCTAGTTCTAGTGGGCTAGTACGTATCTCTGGATTGCGTAATTTCAAAATAAAACACACTTAGTTTCTCAAACGCAGATTTACACCTCACTGTCTTTACACTTAAGTATTTGCTCGATTACTCCGCGTGGCACCTTCACTAGTCAAAATCAGACTGACTCGCTGCGCCGCACCCGGCTGCCTTTTATACCTGTCCGGCCATCGCGCAGATCGTTCTCGCACATTCCAGAGTGGACTAAAGGTTTCCATGATGATCGCGACCATCATTGCCAGGTTGGACTAAAAGTGTCCATTATCGCGGCCATCATTGCCAGGTTGGACTAAAAGTTTCCATTATCGCGGCCATCATTGCCAGGTTGAATTATAGCACGGCGCGTAGCGACAGGGTTGCTTTGCACAGCGACAGACTGTCCTATCGTTACAATATATTATATTTTTCTATACATAGATATTTTGATATATTACTGTTTATATTTTTTATTTACAATTTTATATTTTTTATTTTAGTAAAAATTTATATGTTCAAAACATTAAAACACCAAAATGTCTTCCTGCCTTCCCTTTAATTTTGTATTCTTTTCTTGCTCACACTTTAGCTCAAAGTGTTTTCTTTCGGTGCTCGCTGCTGCCGTTACTCAATAAACCAAACATGTGGATCCACTTGCTAATTAACAACTCGCATATTCTTCAGACTTTGGCTTTGTTACTTAGTTTTAGGTTTTTTCTTGTCATATTTTGCTTCCTCGCTAAACTCACGTTTGGCGCGTAACTTTCGTGCCAATAAATCACAGAAATTGCACTCAAAATCGTGCACCTCTACTGCATAATGCAAAGGCTACAACAACAGCAACAACAACCAAAGGCGTTAAACGAGAGTTTAAATCCGGCTGTAGCTGAAGACGTGACAGTGAGTCGAGAGAAAACGAATTTCTACATGTGGTGAGACTGTGCCAGTAGTCAAAGTGCTTGCGTTTTTGAATGGTTTAGGGGGCAGCCTTGTGTGCAGATAAGCTGCAACCAATTGCTGGTTCTGGTCCTATAAAACAGGTCATTGATTAAGGTCTGTGAAAAAGAAAGTTTAATGTCATCAGTGTCCCAATAGATTCCAACGCCAGAGCCGTCCACCAGTGACTCATTCGAGTACACAACTGTCGAGTCAGGCTTGAAGATCCTACAGTAGTTGTTCGTGCATTGATCAGGCATGAAGGTTTGATACCTTTGACGGGTCATGACCTCAGTTCTTGGATTATCAACTTTTTTTCCTCTCTTAGGTGGAAGAAGGACTCTGGGTTTCAATGGAGTAAACATTCTTCTGCATTGCCATACAACCTTGTTTTTTGTTGTAAATAGAACTACAAAGGATTAATAAAAAAATTTCATAACATTATTTTGATCATAATAATCATACTAAGCACTTCTAAGCTGGTTTCCTGGTTTTATGTTTTTCATTCAAACAACTGCTGCCACATGACATGTTGCCGAACTTTATGCATTCATCAAAAACTTTTCTAAAGCTGCAATACCACAAGCACACCTGCACCCTATATTATATTAATATTTACAACAACAACAACAATAGCAGCATACTCTAAAGTGCCCGAACATCACAACGCCACCAACTATACAATGCACACACACACACACACACACATTTACAATATCATGCGCAGCATAATGAAAGTGGTGCACTTTGTCATTGGGCCTAATGAATAAACTATAAGCAATTGCTTTTTCTTAAGATTTCTGGCCTTTTACTTAAATTTGTATGAATAAAAATTTAAGCAATTGCTTCTTTTGTAAGCAATTGCTTAAATTTGCAGTAAATGCTAAATTTGTCTAGTAATTGCTAATTTTTTAAGCAATTGCTAAATTTAGAATGAATAAAACAAGCGATTGCTTTTTCTAGGTAGCAATTGCTTACGATTTTTTAAGTCTGCTGAACCCCATGCTAACTTTTGCTGAAATTAGTCTGTGTTCGGTTTTCTTTGCTCTCGCACGTAACAATGTCGCAGTTTTTGACGATTCGCAAGAAAAAGCACTATAATGGGCGAAAGGAATGCAAAACTGAAGACTTCCGAAAGCTATATCGCTTCAATCGTCAAAATGTCGAGTGGTTGGCTACATATTTTTTGGAAAATACAGGCGAAAAACGAGGTGGTGCGTTAACAGCGTTTGAAAAGATGAAAGTGTTTCTGCGGAGAGTTTCCGATCCAGGCTATCAGAATAGCGTAGCAGAAGAGCTTGGAATTCATCAAACAACTGTGTGCAAAACTTTTAATTTGGTAATGACTGAAATTTTGAAAAAAGCGCACGTGTGGATTAAATTTCCGAAGTCTGCTGCAGAAATGATTGTAGCTAAAAATGGATGGAGGGAAGTATACTCTTTTCCAAATTGTATCGGTGTGATAGACTGCACACATGTGAGAGTTCCGAAATTAGAAGCATTTGGTAACGAGTACGTCAACAGAAAGGGATTTACAAGCGTAAACGTGCAGGCTACTTGTAATGAAAACGAAGTATTTACAAGTGTGGATTGCCAGTGGCCGGGCTCCGTGCATGACAGTCGAATTTTTAAAAATTCGGACATTTATCATGTACTTCAAAACTCTTCAGAAAACGTGTTACTACTTGGAGATGATGGTTATGGTATATCGCCCTTTTTGATGACACCGTGGAGAAATCCAATAACACTTGAGCAGCAACATTACAACAAAATATTTTGCAGCGAACGAGTTGTAATTGAACGATGTTTCGGACAAACGATGTTTCGTTCAAAGCCAATATTGCAAAATTTTTAAAAGACGAACCCTTTGAATTGCCGGAAGTCCAGTGTTACTTCAAACAACAGTAACTGATTTGCACATTTCTAATCAAAGCAACCGCTGATACTCGTATGTGTTGCCTAGCAGCGATCTAGCAAAAGCTTAAACTGGATAGCAAGAGCAGCAATGACTTAAATTGTTATTCATAAAAAAATAAGCAATTGCTTTTTGGTTCAAGCAATTGCTTTCTAAGCAATTGCTCTTGCTAGTCAGCAATTGCTTACTAGCAATTGCTTCATTTTTATTCATTAGGCCCATTATGTTGTCATGGCATACCGCCACTAGGTGGCAACACTGCGCATAATATGCCATATTACAAAGGCACCGAGACCGTTCAAGTATGCAACGAGTGAGTAGATTAGTTGGCCATAGTTGGTGGCGAGACAGGATGCGCGCTAAATTGGCTGCTTCTGGTGGCGTTTGCACTTCCTTTAGGAGCGGCCAGCACACACATATCAACAGTAAAGTAGAAAGGAGAGCAGACAGAAAGGAGTACAACAAAGCTTAAGTCGATGTAGCGAGTTTCGCTTTTCATAGTCGACGGCCGCGGTTAATGTTCGAGATGACAAAAGTTGGCGCAGCACACATGTTGCTGGCTTTAGAAGCAAAACTGTTGCTGCTGCTGCTGTAACCGTAAACATGCGCCATGTAAATGCAATTAGTAGTCATTTGAAAGTTCTAAACAGCAGCAACAGACACCTTTTACCTTTCACTCTCAATGGATTTCAAGCAAACTGCCGTCCGTTGCGTTTGCATTGCCCTGGTTTATTTTTTCTGCTTTGAATTGTAGAATTGTTGATTTTGTTTGCATAAAAGTCTTTACTTTAGCTTTCAATGTTCTAGTGAATAGTTATAAGAAAAGTGAAAGTTAATTGCAAAATGGGGTAAACTGTATTAAACGCCAAAGTAAATCAAGGAGGCGTTAAGAAAGAAATGAGCAAGTTGAAGTCTTGAGTGACTTTAACTCACATTTTTTCTATGGAAACATATGGCAAAATTTTACGAGCAATATATTCTTGGAACAAAGTAACCCACTATCTCTAACCTATAAGGGTCTTTTGGACCCACTTTCTTGAAAAGTTTTTTAAAAGTGCATTTAAAAATGGTTTTAAGGGGTTAAAATATTCTACAAAAATACTAAGCGGAAAATTTTATTAGAGGTTACATAAGAGAAGAAGCAGCTAAGGGTTAAAGATGATGCAGAAAACATTTAAATACGAGTATTGTTTGTTTTATTGTGTATTGTGTTTGAGCTGCTTGCTCAGAAGTTCCTTAAAAGTTTACTTAAAAATTGCTTTCAAGGGTTAACTGTTTTAGAAGAACCCTAAGCGCGAGATTGTACGAAATAGATGAACAAATGTTGGTTAGGTTGTGTGTTTTTTTTTTAATTTCTTAAATTTTGTGGCGATGTTGCAGCAGCCTAGATGGCGCTGAAGAGTGTACGAAATAGAAGAAGAACTGTTGCACTTGTCAGGTAGAAATGGTGCACATTGAAGTGGGATGTGTGTGTTTTAAATTTTGTGGCGATGTTGCAGCAGCCTAGATGGCGCTGAAGAGTGTACGAAATAGACGAACAAATGTTGCATTTGTCAGGTGGAAATGGCGCACATTGAAGTGGGATGTGTGTTTTTTTAATTTTGTGGCGATGTTGCAGCAGCCTAGATGGCGCTGAAGGGTGTACGAAATAGACGAACAAATGTTGCATTTGTCAGGTGGAAATGGTCACATTGGAGTGGGATGTGTGTTTTCTAAATTTTGTGGCGATGTTGCAGCAGCCTAGATGGCGCTGAAGAGTGTATGAAATAGACGAACAAATGTTGCATTTGTCAGGTGGAAATGGTACACATTAAAGTAGGTTGTGTGTTTTTTTTTAAATTTCTTAAATTTTGTGGCGATGTTGCAGCAGCCTAGATGGCGCTGAAGAGTGTATGAAATAGACGAACAAATGTTGCATTTGTCAGGTGGAAATGGTGCACATTGGAGTGGGATGTGTGTTTTCTAAATTTTGTGGCGATGTTGCAGCAGCCTAGATGGCGCTGAAGGGTGTACGAAATAGACGAACAAATGTTGCATTTGTCAGGTGGAAATGGCGCACATTGAAGTGGAATGTATGTTTTTTAAGTTTCTTAAATTTTGTGGCGGGGTTGCCGCAGCCTAGATGGCGCTGAAGGGTGTACGAAATAGACGAACAAATTTTGCATTCGGCAGGTGGAAATGGTACACATTGGAATGGGATGTGTGTTTTCTAAATTTTGTGGCGATGTTGCAGCAGCCTAGATGGCGCTGAAGAGTGTACGAAATAGACGAACAAATGTTGCATTTGTCAGGTGGAAATGGCGCACATTGAAGTGGGATGTGTGTTTTTTTAATTTTGTGGCGATGTTGCAGCAGCCTAGATGGCGCTGAAGGGTGTACGAAATAGAAGAACAAATGTTGCATTCGGCAGGTGGAAATGGTGCACATTAAAGTAGGTTGTGTGTTTTTTTTTTTTAATTTCTTAAATTTTGTGGCGATGTTGCAGCAGCCTAGATGGCGCTGAAGAGTGTACGAAATAGACGAACAAATGTTTGATTTGTCAGGTGGAAATGGCGCACATTGAAGTGGGATGTATGTTTTTTAAGTTTCTTAAATTTTGTGGCGGGGTTGCCGCAGCCTAGATGGCGCTGAAGGGTGTACGAAATAGACGAACAAATGTTGCATTTGTCAGGTGGAAATGGCGCACATTGGAGTGGGATATGTGTTCTCTAAATTTTGTGGCGATGTTGCAGCAGCCTAGATGGCGCTGAAGGGTGTACGAAATAGAAGAACAACTGTTGCATTCGGCAGGTGGAAATGGTACACATTAAAGTAGGTTGTGTGTTTTTTTTTAATTTCTTAAATTTTGTGGCGATGTTGCAGCAGCCGAGATGGCGCTGAAGGGTGTACGAAATAGACGAACAACTGATGCATTCGGTAGGTGGAAATGGTGCACATTAAAGTAGGTTGTGTGTTTTTTTTTTTAATTTCTTAAATTTTGTGGCGATGTTGCAGCAGCCTAGATGGCGCTGAAGAGTGTACGAAATAGACGAACAAATGTTGCATTTGTCAGGTGGAAATGGCGCACATTGAAGTGGGATGTATGTTTTTTAAGTTTCTTAAATTTTGTGGCGGGGTTGCCGCAGCCTAGATGGCGCTGAAGGGTGTACGAAATAGACGAACAAATGTTGCATTTGTCAGGTGGAAATGGTGCACATTGGAGTGGGATATGTGTTTTCTAAATTTTGTGGCGATGTTGCAGCAGCCTAGATGGCGCTGAAGGGTGTACGAAATAGAAGAACAACTGTTGCATTCGGCAGGTGGAAATGGTACACATTAAAGTAGGTTGTGTTTTTTTTTAAATTTCTTAAATTTTGTGGCGCTGAAGGGTGTACGAAATAGACGAACAAATGTTGCATTCGGCAGGTGGAAATGGTGCACATTAAAGTAGGTTGTGTGTTTTTTTTTTTTAATTTCTTAAATTTTGTGGCGATGTTGCAGCAGCCTAGATGGCGCTGAAGGGTGTACGAAATAGAAGAACAACTGTTGCATTCGGCAGGTGGAAATAGTACACATTAAAGTAGGTTGTGTGTTTTTTTTTAAATTTCTTAAATTTTGTGGCGATGTTGCAGCAGCCGAGATGGCGCTGAAGAGTGTACGAAATAGACGAACAAATGTTGCATTTGTCAGGTGGAAATGGCGCACATTGAAGTGGGATGTATGTTTTTTAAGTTTCTTAAATTTTGTGGCGGGGTTGCCGCAGCCTAGATGGCGCTGAAGGGTGTACGAAATAGACGAACAAATGTTGCATTTGTCAGGTGGAAATGGTGCACATTGGAGTGGGATGTGTGTTTTCTAAATTTTGTGGCGATGTTGCAGCAGCCTAGATGGCGCTGAAGGGTGTACGAAATAGAAGAACAACTGTTGCATTCGGCAGGTGGAAATGGTACACATTAAAGTAGGTTGTGTTTTTTTTTTAAATTTCTTAAATTTTGTGGCGATGTTGCAGCAGCCTAGATGGCGCTGAAGAGTGTACGAAATAGACGAACAAATGTTGCATTTGTCAGGTGGAAATGGTGCACATTGGAGTGGGATATGTGTTTTCTAAATTTTGTGGCGATGTTGCAGCAGCCTAGATGGCGCTGAAGGGTGTACGAAATAGAAGAACAACTGTTGCATTTGTCAGGTGGAAATGGTGCACATTGGAGTGGGATGTGTGTTTTCTAAATTTTGTGGCGATGTTGCAGCAGCCTAGATGGCGCTGAAGGGTGTACGAAATAGAAGAACAACTGTTGCATTCGGCAGGTGGAAATGGTACACATTAAAGTAGGTTGTGTTTTTTTTTTAAATTTCTTAAATTTTGTGGCGATGTTGCAGCAGCCTAGATGGCGCTGAAGAGTGTACGAAATAGACGAACAAATGTTGCATTTGTCAGGTGGAAATGGCGCACATTGAAGTGGGATGTATGTTTTTTAAGTTTCTTAAATTTTGTGGCGGGGTTGCCGCAGCCTAGATGGCGCTGAAGGGTGTACGAAATAGAAGAACAACTGTTGCATTCGGCAGGTGGAAATGGTACACATTAAAGTAGGTTGTGTTTTTTTTTTAAATTTCTTAAATTTTGTGGCGCTGAAGGGTGTACGAAATAGACGAACAAATGTTGCATTCGGCAGGTGGAAATGGTGCACATTAAAGTAGGTTGTGTGTTTTTTTTTTTTAATTTCTTAAATTTTGTGGCGATGTTGCAGCAGCCTAGATGGCGCTGAAGGGTGTACGAAATAGAAGAACAACTGTTGCATTCGGCAGGTGGAAATAGTACACATTAAAGTAGGTTGTGTGTTTTTTTTTAAATTTCTTAAATTTTGTGGCGATGTTGCAGCAGCCGAGATGGCGCTGAAGAGTGTACGAAATAGACGAACAAATGTTGCATTTGTCAGGTGGAAATGGCGCACATTGAAGTGGGATGTATGTTTTTTAAGTTTCTTAAATTTTGTGGCGGGGTTGCCGCAGCCTAGATGGCGCTGAAGGGTGTACGAAATAGACGAACAAATGTTGCATTTGTCAGGTGGAAATGGTACACATTAAAGTAGTTTGTGTGTTTTTTTTTAATTTCTTAAATTTTGTGGCGGGGTTGCCGCAGCCTAGATGGCGCTGAAGGGTGTACGAAATAGACGAACAAATGTTGCATTTGTGAGTTGGAAATGGTGCACATTGGAGTGGGATGTGTGTTTTCTAAATTTTGTGGCGATGTTGCAGCAGCCTAGATGGCGCTGAAGAGTGTACGAAATAGACGAACAAATGTTGCATTTGTCAGGTGGAAATGGCGCACATTGAAGTGGGATGTATGTTTTTTAAGTTTCTTAAATTTTGTGGCGGGGTTGCCGCAGCCTAGATGGCGCTGAAGGGTGTACGAAATAGAAGAACAACTGTTGCATTCGGCAGGTGGAAATGGCGCACATTGAAGTGGGATGTATGTTTTTTAAGTTTCTTAAATTTTGTGGCGGGGTTGCCGCAGCCTAGATGGCGCTGAAGGGTGTACGAAATAAAAGAACAACTGTTGCATTCGGCAGGTGGAAATGGCGCACATTGAAGTGGGTTGTGTGTTTTTTAAGTGTCTTAAATTTTGTGGCGTGGTTGCAGCAGCCTAGACGAACAACTGTTGCATTTGTCAGGTGGAAATGGTGCACATTGAAGTGGGTTGTGTGTTTTTTAAGTTTCTTAAATTTTGTGGCGAGGTTGCAGCAGCCTAGATGGCGCTGAAGAGTGTACGAAATAGAAGAACAACTGTTGCATTCGGCAGGTGGAAATGGTGCACATTGAAGTGGGTTGTGTGTTTTTTAAGTTTCTTAAATTTTGTGGCGGGGTTGCAGCAGCCTAGACGAACAAATGTTGCATTTGTCAGGTGGAAATGGTGCACAGTGAAGTGGGATGTGTGTTTTTTAAGTTTCTTAAAAGTGGTTTTAGAAAGTAAAAATGTTCTACACAAATATAAAGCTGAACATTTTCTAGGGGTCACTCAGGACATGAACCATCTACGTGTTAAAAATAATGCAAAAAACACTAAAATATTTCATTTGTTGGTTTGACCCGTTTGCTGAAAGGTTTCTTAAAAGTTCACTTCGCTTCAAGTTCAAGTTAGCTTTAAAAATTTAAAATGTGTTACGAAAATATTATGCCTAATAATTAGTGTCCGACCGAAACCACTTTTTTGGGCCGAAACCGAAACCGAATATTCGGTTTTTTTTTAATATTCGGCCGAAACCGAAACTTTCTAGTTGAAATAAAAATCACCATATCAAGCACTTTTTTCAACAAACGAATTTTACATTAAGTAAATAAAGAACAAACAAACAAACATAGCATAAATAAATAAATACTTATTAAAAAAAAACAATTTATTCATTTTTTAAAAACGTAAACATGAAAAAATCACCCTTTCGTACCTTACTCGCTAATATTCAAAATTAAATAATTTAATATTATATGCTAAAAAAAGAAGTTTAGTTACATTGCTGGCATCTAAATTATTCCTCCTTTCGCTATATATCTGCTACACAATAAAATGTAAAAAATATTCTAGAAAGTTTCGGTTTCGGCTATTCGGCCATTTTTTGGCCGAAACTGAAACCGAAACCGAAACCACTAATTTGTGCCGAAACCGAAACCGGATATTCGGTCGGACACTAGTAATAATTGATTAAGGGTTACTTAAGACAAGAAGCAGCTAATAGTTAAACATAATGCAAAATACACTTACATATTTATTTTGTTGGTTTGACCCGTTTGCTGAAAAGTTCCTTTTAAGTTTACTTAAAAATAGCTTGAAAGGATTAAAATGTTTTACGAAAATATTATGCTTGAAATTTGATTAAGGGTTATTTAAGACATGAAGCATCTGCGTGTTAAAAATAATGCAAAAAAACACTTAAATATTCAGTTTGCTGGTTTGACCTGCCCGCTACAAAGTTCCTTAAAAGTTTACTTAAAAATAGTTTTAGGAATTTAAAATGTTCTTCAAAAATATAAAGCGGAAAATTTACCTCAGGGTCATTTAAGACATGAAGCATCTATTGGTTGAAATAAATGCAAACAACACTTAAATGTTTCATTTCTTGGTCTGAGCTACTTGCTGAAATGTTCCTTAAAAGTTCACTTAAAAATAGCTTTCTAGGAATAAAATGTTGCACCAAAACATTAGGCAACAAATTTAGCAAGGCATTACTTAAAAACAAGAAGCAGCTACGGGTTAAAGAAAATACAGAAAAGACCAAATATTTAAGTTAGTACTGCGGCCCACATATTGCGGCTTCATGTCTCTGTTCCTCTGTGTCATCATATCACTAATTCAACTTGGATTTTGAAACTGAAATAATAAAGTCACAAGAACGTTTAGTGTTGCCAACTAATTAGTAATCATCGAGCATGAACGCTTCAATGGAAAAACCCTCGAAAATGTCGACCCGTCAACAAAATTGGCTGAATTCTTAAATCGCACTGCCACCAACACATACAAAATACAAAAATACTTGTATATGTTTTTCTATATCTGTACGCATTTATGCATAATTCTGTGTGTCTGTCAGTGCAAGTGTACTTGGAATCGTTAATGAGTTTTGTGGTTACCTCAATGGCCACTAACTATTGACGACATTGTCATTGCGCCTGCAGCAAAAAGCGAGTAAATATTTTAGTTTGTTAACGCAAATTGACAACGAAAATAAGAAATATAAGAAATGCATAAATGAAGTGAATACGTAAACGAACCAATGCACAGTGATGCGATACATAAAACAAACTCAGAAGCCAACAAATATGAAGAAGAAGAAGATGAATGGTCAATGTCAATAGCAGAAATTGTGACTAAGCCCAGGCGGAAGGGGAGGCGACAGGTGAAATGATGTGCGTTTTGCATTGATGAATTATTCATTGATCGACCAGGAATCGAATCAAGCCAACGCAAATAAAAGCACAAAACAAATATTATGGCCAGCGTTGCCACATTGCAATACAGAACTAAGCAAACAAATTGAAGATGCACAAAGTTTTATGTTGCTACAACAAATCGGCTGACATAAATCTGTGCGCATTCATAAATTTCGAGCAACAAAGTTTTGAAATTTTTGTATTTTTATTTATTAATTTCTTTATTTTTTCCTATGTTTTTTTCAAGTTGAAACTTTTTGTCAAACATAAATTCAGTTCGAGTAATATGGAAATTGAGCAAAATACAGAACGAGTGTGAAAAGTTTTGCTAGTAAATCTTGGGAAAGTGGCACACGCACTCACATGTGCGATGGCAACTTTTGCCAAGTTGATGCAGAATTTTTGGCCTTTGCAGTTTTGCTGCAACTCCGACACACGCTGACAACCGGCAAAGGCGCAACTTTAACCAACAAAGAACCAGAGATAAACTTCCATTTCTGCTACATTTGCGCCATTCTACAGCTTTTTCTTTTCATCATAAAGAAAAGAGCGAAACAGTGAGCGCCGAAAGTAGACGCACACTTGGCTACGCGTAAAAAACTTTGTCGGCTTGTTTATATAAAGAAGAAAGTTTTATTTCTGCTAGTTTAGTGTGTACGCAATGCCATTCTTTTGCTTTCCATTTGCTAAGTTTGCAATAAAAAAGAGAGAAGAAGAAAACAGTACCGGTTGGAGTGCTTCAGTCGGTAATAGTTGACTTTTTCATAAGTTGAAGCAAAAATATTATAAGCCTAGTTAGAATTTAAATAAAACTGAGAGTTAATGGAAAGTTCATGTATTCAATGCTTGATAGACGCACGAACAAACGAAGAAACAAAAACAAGTCTAGAGAGTCAAATGGATGGACAGACAAGACTAGATGGTTTCTCTATCAATGCTGATTACAATATATAAAAATACAATATAAAAATATCTCCTTTTTCATACCAAAATCGCCACCTAAATGTTCGCCATTATACATTTTCTATTACAGCAAATCTATCCGTTCACTCTCGCGTAGGGCACAAAAAAAAACTCGCTTCAACTTAAGAATTTTTTTTTTTCAATTGCGCTGCAGGTCAAATGTACACAAGAAGGTTTAGTAGGGTGAAGGAAGGTGCGCGGTGACGGACAAAATTAAGTTCTGTAAAGAATGCATTGGATGCTTGGAATGCCAACGGCATTGGCCGAAAGGCATTTGAATTATTTTTGGCGTATTGAAGCAGCAAAAGTGGCAGCAAAAGTAAGCCAAACCAATGGACCAGTGTACAGCGGAAGTGTGGAAATGGTGCTAAGTGTTGCCAGAAAAATTATTGGCATAGTTCGAGGACAATGCGATGGTTGCGCGAGTTGCAAGGTAACTGAAAACTTTTTCAGTGGCGGCTAAGTTGAGAGAGTTATGGCAAACGAGACAGTCAGTTAACTATAAATCTAACTCTAACAAACTTAAAATCAAAGTCATAGTCATAGTCATAGTCACAGTCATAGTCATAGTCACAGTCATAGTCATAGTCATAGCCATAGTCATAGTCATAGTAATAGTCATAGTCATAGTCATAGTCATAGTCATAGTCATAGTCATAGTCATAGTCATAGTCATACTCATAGTCATAGTCATAGTCATAGTCATAGTCATAGTCATAGTCATAGTCATAGTCATAGTCATAGTCATAGTCATAGTCATAGTCATAGTCATAGTCATAGTCATAGTCATAGTCATAGTCATAGTCATAGTCATAGTCATAGTCATAGTCATAGTCATAGTCATAGTCATAGTCATAGTCATAGTCATAGTCATAGTCATAGTCATAGTCATAGTCATAGTCATAGTCATAGTCATAGTCATAGTCATAGTCATAGTCATAGTCATAGTCATAGTCATAGTCATAGTCATAGTCATAGTCATAGTCATAGTCATAGTCATAGTCATAGTCATAGTCATAGTCATAGTCATAGTCATAGTCATAGTCATAGTCATAGTCATAGTCATAGTCATAGTCATAGTCATAGTTATAGTTATAGTCATAGCCAACTCAAACTCTCTCTTCTCTTCTACTCAAAGCAAAACCCCACCAACTACTTCGATTAACCACTGAAAATGCACCCTTTTCCCAAATGCTAAATGTTTCTACTCCAATTTCAGCTAATTGTTCCTTTTGTAAATTACAAAATTATACTCGGAAAGCGCACACTTGCACATTCGAAAAAATTAAAAAAAAATTGATATGTAAACTACAACATTGACACCTAAGCGCACCCAACTGTCACCCGTTCCCTGTTTTCACTATCTGCTACCCCCAGTTGCTTGTATTCTCCCTCTGCAGGGCACTGCAGCTGAACGCACTGAACCCAAGGCGAGTTAAAAACCACCGCCTGTCTGTTAGAGTCAACAGCGAAAGGCGATAAGAAAGGTGAGTTAATTTTTTATGGCTTCTGCCCCTGTCGCACACACACTCACCCCATTCATAGTATTTGTTTAGTGCAGTCAATTTGCAGCTTGACTGACTGCATTGGCTGGTGTGAGGGGTGCATTTACAACAAATAAAAAAAAAAAAATACAAGTAATAAATGGTATACAAATTTCAAATGATAGTTTTTTCGTGAGGGTTACGAACGCCCATCAGGTAATCGTGTTCTGTGTGTGCAACGTATCAGTTTTATGTGTTAATTTATGGCGCTTATAAATTACAATTAAATTCGCTTTCATTGCTTAGTTTGCTGACAAAAAGAATTTTTAAATTAATATATTTATGGGTTTATATAAGAAAATAAAAAATTCTTAAAATATATAAAAAAAAAAATATTAAAAACAATTTAAAACAAATTTATACCAAAAGACTCACATTGGAATATTTTAGAATATTTATAAAACTCGTTAAATTAATACAATAGTTCTTTATATAACTGTAAATAAATAATTATAAAACATTATACCAAAAGGCTCACATTATAATATTTTAGAACATTTATATAACTCATCAAATTAATAACTTTTTAATGTAAAAAAATATTAGAAAATATAAAAAGAAAGAAAATTGTTAAAAAAAAGTTATTCTGAAATTATTTATTATTATTCTTAAATTAATTATTTATATATTAAATGATTATTATTTTTATATATTTAATGTTTTTCTGTCCTAACATAGAAACGTTACTCTGGAAAAAATCGCAAAAATCCGTCACTCAGATCTAAAATAGAATCCAATCATTTTCGTTACTCAATTTTTCAACATTACTTGAGTTCAAATGTTCTTCAAGTGAACTTTCAATTAAAAGGCAAGCAATCAGTTTAATGAATAAATTCTTTGATTTTACTTCTTATGACTTCAGACAAATTTTTGTGATTCAAACCAATGATTTTCTTGTTTCGTTTAATTTATGAATTTAAAGAACAATTTTAAATTTAAAATAATTTAACATGTTTTGATTTTACTTCTTATGACTTCAGACACATTTTTGTGATGCAAACTATTGATTTTCTTGTTTCGTTTATGTTCTATTAGAAAGCAAAAAATTTAAATGTTTCTTTACAAGTTTCGTTTCAAGTTCTAAGTTCTACTATTCATTTTTTTGAAATATTTCTTTAATACCCATCATTTTCTGTTGCTCCGGGAACATCTGCTTACTCAAGTCATTTCTTTGACTTCCCTTAGAATTTGCATGGTTTAAATTTTTTACCACATTAGTAAAAAAAAAATAAATTTATGCACTCAACATGCCAGAAATAATGCAAAACTGCACTGAATTTCCATAGCTTTGTGCAACTGTTGCTTCAACAATTTATAGCTTTCAACCACACCACGTGCCTCCTTTTGCTTACAATTCCTTGCAACTGGATTCAATGTAGACTAGAATTCTTTTCAGACCAAACTCTCTCCTTCATACGAATCGACACCACAACAGTTTCAGTTTGCATGTCTCAAAACAATTTTCATTCGAAGCCTGCCAAACATTATACTTTCCACTTCCCTGATGCGCTCTTTTGGCGTTGCTTGCATCCTTAATAAATAATAAAAAAATAAAATTCTAGCAACTGCACCTTCACCAGCAATTGACGCCAACGCAACTTCAAACTTTCCACATAAACACATAAATCCAGCAAAACTCACCGCTGGCCACGCCGTGTCTGCCTTTTGCCGGCATTTGTTGAGCTCGACGCTTTGGCTGGTTTTGTTGTGGCTGGTGAAATTGGTGGCGCTACAACACCAATGCATACAACAAAAACTGCAATGCTTGTGAACTTTCCACCAACTTTGGTGCGAATATCAAAAGCTGTGCTGTGAGAAGAGGAACACTGCAACAGCACTGCGACAGTAGAATGAGAAGATTTGAAGGGGAAGAGTTGAAGGGGGAAAACGAGTTGAAGGCAGCAACGATCGCGGCGCTAAATGCAAATGATGAATTGTTGCTGCTGTTTTGGCGCCTTCGCCAGGCCAAAGGTGAGTTATTGCAGTGTCGATATCGAAAAACAAAAACAACAAAAACATAAATGCCGTTAGCCACTTTAAAACCGACCGACCCGAGCGGCACTTCATGCATTATGCATGAAGGGAGTGAAGTGGAGCTGTGGCAGCAGCAAATATGAACCATGCGCCAAATAAATATTTCAAAAATTTGCTAAAAAAAGTTTTGATTGGATTTTATGCTGTCGAGAAAAACTATCGCTGCTGGTAATAGATAAATAGTTCATGAGGCAGGTTGGGTTGTATGGTCGCTTTTGGTTGCAAAATAAAACTCGAAAAAGAAATTCCACACTTTCCATATGAAATATTGAAATGTTGGCCACAGTTGGAGTGCGATTTGAGTTATGCGTTGCGTTTGAAAAAACTGCCAACAAGGGATATATTTAGCTCGTTTTTGAATATAAAGTTTGAAATTAATGGTTGAGTTCAGGAATCATCACAGAAGAGTTCGTCTATGGGCTCTGAAAGGTCGCAAAATGACTCCTTTAAAACAGCGATGTCTGAAGGCGTAGCAGAGCAGAGCAGAGAAAACATCGAATCATAAAGATTTGACATACCTTTGTCTGGTCAGCCAACTCTGTAACCTGTGATGAAGGTCTGATTAGATCTGATTAGTCTTATACACGCAGTCAAAGTCGACTTATCTGTGCTGTTGAGTTCTATTAAAGAGACAACTGATTCCTGGTTTCATATCCCAACGAAAGATACGACATCACCTTCAAGATCCATCGAAAGAACGAGTTGGTTTATGAAGTTGAAAGATGAGATATCACTGGTAAGATTAATGAAAAAGACATGTTGAAGTATGATTTCCGTTCCAGCAATTTTTCATGTCAAAACATGGCAAATCACTCTCACTCACTCAATTTTATCAAAAGGATATCAAAGGTTTATGGTTTCCACTGCAACATTTTATCATTTATTTGCCTTGAGATAAAATATTTTTGCTAAGTTCCATGAAAAAATGTATGGTTTCATGGTTAAATTCCATTAAAAGAACAAATTAGTTTATGATTTTCGTTTAAAAAATTTACCATATCCAATGATGGGAAATCACTGTTTAGATCCAGCAAAAAGACAAATTGGTTTATGGTTTCCATTCCTACAATATGTCATGTCAAAAGATGATAAATCACTCCTAAGTTTCATCAAAAGGACGAAGTGGTTTGTGGTTGCCATTTAGAAAATTTATCATGTCTTAAGATTGGATATCCAATACTAAAGTTTATCGATATCTTTCTGAAAACCCCTCATTGGAAGCATGAACCTTACACTTTTTTCAACTTTTTTGAACGAAACAATTTTTTGGTTCTTAAGTCATGGCTAGAACAAGAATTTGATGTATTTGAGTTCATCAAATTTTTATTTTGATGGCCAGAACCATTTTTATGACTCTGAAGCCATTTCTAGTTGAACTTCTCAAATATGTGGCAGCAGACCATGCAACCTTTTCACATTCGTTATTCAATCTAACCTAACTTAATTCAACTGTTGTCCTCAAATTTACTCTTACTTGCACGAATTTTATTGGATATGCAAATTCTGTTTAATGTTTTTGATTTTTTTTAACTTCATTTTTGTATTTATTGTGACATTTTACTATTTTGATTTCAATTCTTAAAGCTTCACAATAATCATTACAATCTTTAATAAAAACAAGTATTTTTTATAATATTTTTGATTCTACAATTGTGGAAATTTTAATTCAATTTCTCATAGCCACATAACTCTCACTAAAATATGTTATTATAAAATCTCTCTAAAAAGTTATTTCCATTATTGCATTTTTAAGTTTACTCTTACTTGAATTAATTTTGTGGGATATGAACATTCTGTTTAATATTTTTAAATTTTTGTAACTTTTTTTCTTGCTTTGCTCTGAAATTTTACTATTTTGATATAAACTCTCAAAGTTTTACAATCTTCATTACAATGTTTAATAAAGAAGTATTAGTAAGTAATATTATTATGAAGATAATTTTTATTCTTTTAGCTGCATTGTTTGTTTTTTGTAAAATTTTATAATTTTGTTGTTTGTTTTTTGTAAAATTTTATAATTTTGTTATAATTTCTCAAAGCCCCACAACTCTCATTACAATGTTTCATTTTAAAATCTCTCTAAAAAGTGTTTTTTCTATTATTGCCAAACGATTTGCATGTACACCACAAAATGTGTCCGTGTTGCCACCCTCTCGGCATTTTCAAATGTCACTTTTGGGAAACGCGTTGCCACATTGCGTGCTGTCAACAGCACAATTCAACTGCAAAACGATTCGTTCGTTCAACATTTCACAAATTTCGTTTTAATATTTGACTGCAATGTGATTACTCACAAATTTGGCGGCGCTGACAGTGGGTTGTGGGTTTTTGTGGCGGCCAGTTGTTGACCGCAAAAGTGAGGTTAGCAAATGGAAAATGGCAGTTTTGCGCGACAGTTGCTGGTTGTTGGCTGATTAGGCATTTGTTGTTGTTGTTGTATATAAGATAGTAATGTCGAAAAGCTGCTGTGGCTAAAGTGAGCCTTTGACATGTTCACAACAATAAATGTAATTTTCCAAATGTTCAATGCTTCAATGTTGCACATTCAATAAAAGTTTAAATTTTTTGGCTGATAAAAAAATAAAAATTTTATACTTGAAGGTCATCGAATTGCTGAATCGGCCATTAGCTGCATTACAACAATCATCAGTTGACTGACAACAAGCAATTTGCGCCAAGTGGCAACACCAGTGCAATCCTAAAGAATCCTAATTTAATATAATTTAAATTTTTTTGTATGGAGTTTTCAGTGGCGCAACTGGCTTTTCCAATTGCCAACTTGTCACATCAGCAAACAGAGGGCAAACCTTGAACCGGCGCATGCAACAACGCTGATGCCGCTCAGCAGCAATTGCTGCTTATTGCAGCGCAAAGGTGCAATGTTGCAATCTGGCGTCTAAAAAAACTGAGGAAAAATGTCTGAAGTGAAAAAATTGGGGGAAAAATTAACTGTTGACTGTCATTGGCGGCAACTAGCTGCATTTCGACACGTTGACACTGACAGACAGACAACTGTTGCATAAAGCAGCGAGTGTGTTGTGTGTTGTGCCCTTGTCGACAGCAGCGCCCTTTGGTTGTACAACAACAAGTGGCAGCAAGCATTTGGAAGACAGTGAAGTATCAAATTTATGAGCGTTTGGCAATTAAAGCCAACAACAAATTAGCTGTGACTGAAAATTGCCGCCTTGTCATTGATGCTGACACGTTTAAACGGCCACGTCCGTTAAACAATTAAACAATAAACAATTAAACAATAAACAACTACAACTGTGGTAGCAACAGCAGCAAAAAACCACAACCACTGCAGCTATCAACTGTCACTGGAAATGACAAGCAATGAAAATGTTGCAGCTACCGGCAATGGCTGTTTGAATCGCTAACAGTCGGAACGTTGTTTTGAGGAGACAGACAGTCGAATTGCGTTGGAGTTTTATCGTTTCGAACGCCAAGTTTTTGTTGTTATTTTTGTTATAACACCGTTGTATCTTTACCACAGCTAAGCTGTCAGTTTTCTTTTTGTTTTTATTTTAGATTTTGTTATATTTTTTTGTTTTGCTAAGAGCTCGACTTGGCAAGAGTAATGGATTCATCCAGTTTGCAAAGGTGTCGAGTCATTCTAATTCGTTTTACTGCTTGTTCTATGCGCATTAATTCAGTGTTAGTACAGATTTTGTCGTAGTGATGGATTGGCAAATTATGACTTCATTTCGGCGCCAATCTTCAGCTCTTTTGTTCGCCTTGAAGTTTGGAAACTTTTTTAAGATGGTACCATGTAGAATCATCCTTTGGTTCATTAAATCATCATTAGATCATCCATAGATCCAGAAAGCGTAATATTTTTTTTTTAATGTTTACGTATTTGTTTTAATTTTCCTATTTTTTAGTGCCTAAGTTTTTCAATTTTTTTCATTTATTTTATTTTCAGTTTCCTTTATTTTTCAAGTTTTATTTAGTTTCAAGTTTCATTTAGCGTTTAAGGTTTTCTATTTTTTTCTTATAGTGTTACAAATTATTCTCATTTTATTTAATTTGTTTTTATTATTTTTTTAATTCAATTTTTATTGTTATTATATTTTATTTTATATTATTTTGTATTATTGTTTTCTTACTCAGTTCGTGCTCAGGTCCACAAAAATTAGCTTGTTTTTCTGCCACCTTTTTGCTTCTTTTTTTTTCCAAGTTTCATACTCTGTTGCTGTTTATTTGAAAGATTTGCTATTTCACTTGGCCGCCCACATCTTCGCCAACCAATGCTGCTGCCACCTTTGTGCCTTTGTGTACGTTTGCCGCCAGCGTTTCATGTTTTCGTGCTCAAATTTCACGACGTTTAAGTGTTGCAGTAGCGATTTGAGGCAACACTTTGTCGCAATTTGCCACTTAAAATTGTTTATTTGTATTTTGTTTTTGTTCGAGAAGGGATTTGGAAGCGCTATCTGTGGGTTAAGTAAATAATTGCGCTCAAGTTGAAGTTGACGAAATTTGCAAACAAAAAAATTAGAATTATAATTTGCTGCTTGGCATTTTAATGTACTGTCTAGGAAAATGCTGAAAACAGAATAAAATAAAATAAAATAAAATAAAATAAAATAAAATAAAATAAAATAAAATAAAATAAAATAAACTAAAATATAAAATAAAATAAAAGAAATATAAAATAAAATAAAATAAAATAAAACAAAAAAAATAAAATAAAATAAAATATACTAAAATAAAATAAAATAAAATGAAATAAAATGAAATTAAATAAAATGAAATAAAATAAAATAAAATACAATGAAATAACATTAAATTAAATAGAAAAGTTTCCATATCAAAATTTCTCACATCTCAAGTGGAGTTTCCACTAAAATAATCATCACTGCTCAAAAAACAATAATGATCAAACATTCTTCATCGAACCACAGACTGTCTCTTTCTCTCTGTCTGCTCTGTAAGTGACAACATTTTTGCTTTACACAATTTTTCCAACTAACGAACCCATAATGTGAAATATGAAAATTGTAACATAAAAATTGCAACAACGCCTGAACCCACAACTGGCTCGAAGCACCGCCACTGAAGCTCCACGCTGTTGTCACTTTTAAAGCGCCAAGCTATAAATTGAAATTTTGTAATTTTCCAAAAAGAAAATTAATATTGTTTTGGTTGTTTCTTTCACTGTGGTTTTATCTCGGGTTCCCATCAGCAGCGCTCAGCGGTCAATGCAACTTGGCGCTGCACAGTGTCGCGGCGCGGACCAGTTTCGACGCTGCGACGCCAAATTTAAATTCATACTTGTAGCTCATGAGATGTTTAGTTGTTCTTATTGTTTTATTTTTAGTGTAACGCTTTTCACTTTCATTCGTTTGGCCGCAACGGCTTTTGATATTTTGGGCCAATGAAAAGTGAAAATTGTACAAAGCTGCGAGCTTAACTTGAAAAACTGGTCGCCTCGTAAGCGTTAATGACAATGATGACATTTGAAAAATTGTTGTGCGCTTATTTACGAATGTATGGCACTCAGTCACTCTCGATGACGACGGTGTGAATGACTTTTAGAAAAAAAACACACAAGCTATCATTACGGCAATGAGACGTTTAACAAATCGAAAAAGTAAATGTCAGACAATTAGAAAGCGAACGCCGAACTTTGTATGAAAATCATGCAAAATATTTCATAGCTGGAAAAAGTTAATTTGAATTTGTTGAAAATAAAGAGTGGAGAAGAAAATTTGTGATTGAAATTAAGGTAATTTTTTATTGGGCATCGTATGTTGACTAGTGGAGGAATTTTGTGGCATAAAAATTTTCGCTTCACTTCATGTGTTCATCAGTGAAAGAAGAAAACTATGTAGAAGAAGAGAAATAGGCATAAGAATCTTCGCTTCTCTTCATTGGTTCATAAGTGGAAGAAGAAACTGATAAAGATGAGGAAAAGAGCCATAAGAATCTTCTACTCACTTAATGTGATCATCAGTGGAAGAAGAAAGTGATGACGAAGAAGAAAAAAATCATAAGAATCTTCTACTCACTCCATGTGTTCATCAGTGGAAGATGAAACTGATGAAGAAGATGAAAACAGCCATAAGAATCTTTACTGAATTTCGTGTGTTCATCAGTGGAAGAACAAAGGGATGAATATGAAGAAAAGAGGCACAAGTGTTCATAAGTGGAAGAAGAAACGGATGAAGATGAGGAAAAAACCATAAGAATCTTCTACTCACTCAATGTGTTCATCAGTGAAAGAAGAAAGTGACGAAGACGAAGAAAAAAGCCATAAGAATCGTCTTTCCACTTCATGAGCCACTATTAGATTCAAGTCAGAAAAAGTCTAAAAAAATGGATCTCTGTTTCTTCAAGGCTTTCTGGACCACAACCCATCATAAAATCTTGGCGAACTATCAGGTGTACAACTTTGCTTCCGCCGTTTTTTTTCCAAAATTAAAAGCTTTATTGCGAAAAAGTGCTTACAGATGTATTATTCAAAGTATTGTCCGTCGCTAGCGACAACTTTCTCCCATCTTTCCGGCAATTTTCGGATCCCGGCTCGAAAAAAGGAGTCCTCTTTTGACGCTATCCATGAAGCAATCCATTTTTCCAATTCTTCGAAGGATTGAAAATGTTGATCTGCCAGGCCGTGTGCCATCGAACGGAATAGGTGGAAGTCAGAAGGGGCGACATCTGGGGAATACGGCGGGTGGGGCAAGACTTCCCATTTCAGCGTTTCCAGGTACTTTTTGACCACTTTTGCGACGTGAGGCCGAGCATTGTCGTGTTGGAGGATGACTTTGTCATGTCGCTCTTGATATTGTGGCCGCTTTTCCCAAGGCCCAGGGCCTTGAGACGTTTTGAAATGGCTTGCTGACTCACTCCCAACGATTCGGCAAGCTCTTCTTGGGTTTGGCACGAATCTTCATCAAGCAATGCTTCTAGTTGTTCATCTTTGAAGGTTTTTTCTCTTCCGCCACCATGTTTGTCTTCGACATCCAAATCACCATTTTTAAAACGTTGAAACCACTCCCGACACGCTCTTTCACTCAGAGCAGCATCACCGTAAGTTTCTGAGAGCATTCGATGCGCTTCAGCTGCATTTTTTTGCGAATTGTAACAGAAAAGTAAAACTTCCCGCAAATGGCGAGAATTGGGCACATAAACGGACATTTTCGAGCGTGAATAATACGAAAACAAGAACAACTGTCACTGAAACGGCGATGACAATTCGTTAGGCACTGTCCACACTCACTTTAAAGGCATTACCATCTATGTATTTCAACCAGCCTCAGCCGGTACAGCCACCTATCGGAAAACGGCGGAAGCAAAGTTGTACACCTGATAGAAACACAAATATATACATATATGGAGCTTTTCTTCCATCAATATGCATAATTTTTAATCTCGGAAGAAAACAAACAACAAAAGCGATACGTGCTGCCAATAAAAACAAAATCCCGCTTTGCACAAACGAACTTCTCTTCTACCATTTAAAAAGCAAAAAAATCTCAAATCACTCTAAAAAAAACAAACAATTGCAATATCGTTAAAGTGACAGCAACGCCCAAGGCACATCATAAAAAAAATTTCAATACATTTGTTGAAAACTTCAACTTTAACTTCAAGTTTTTGTGTTCATCACTTTTTCGAAGCATAGTTTGCACATTTCAACACTCTTTAGGCATCATTTGGAGGCATCGAGCTGTTGTCAGGGTCACTATTTTTGTGACTTTTACGAATTTTGTAATTTTCTGCCCAAAATTTTAAGTCATCAATGCACTTAGCAGCTGCGCCACGGTCATGAATTGTCATTTGCATTGACACTTTACAGCTGGCGGCACTGAGTTTGGATAATGACTGCACTTTTTGACGGGTATTGCTGTCACTTAAGTGATACTTGCATGAATGATGGAAATATGGCAATGTAAAAAATTTTAAAAAATCATTGCAAATATGTAATGAATTGTAATAACAATTGTCAACAATAAGAACAACAATAAATATGCAATAAACTGCCGCATGCAGCTGAGTTAACATTTGCGTTCAATGTTGTCGCAGTGCTTAAAAATTCTCCTTGTTGCGCTTCGAACTTCAAACCTTTGCTTTAGTAATGAGCCTGCTTGCAACACAAAGTGTATGTGGCAATGTGACAGCAGTGAAAAAATTAATTTGCTGCAACAAATTGCACAAAGTGTGCAAAAATTTGCACATTTTGTGGTTTTACATTGCGGCTGTAAATAAACATTTCTGGTGTCATGTGGCAGCAAAAGGAAAGCACAAAAGATATTTTAGTCATATTTGGAATATTTTAATTTTTTATGAATCCACACACTCACATATACAAGTGTGTATTTAGGCTTATTTGCATTGTGTGTCAGTGGCTTTGGACAAATTCAATCCTTGTGTCACTTAATTGATTGAATTTGTTTTGACTCAGAGCCCAAATTATGATGCATTTAGTTTACCAGTTGAATTCGCTTCAAGCGCAACAACTGACTAATTTATAGTACTTTTGCCTTCAGCTTCAAATTGCTTTTACTCAAAGCGTTTCCCACTCTACAACCAACTTCAGTTCAGAGTTTCAAACTTTGGCCAAAAACCTGTCCAAAAAGTGCTTAAAATCCCACTGAGCAGATTCGTTGCGCCCTTAAGCGTCACTTCAGTTAATTTTAATGCGAAAAGTTTTTGCAAAAGCAACAACAACAAAACCATAAACAAACAACGCTTTTCAAAAGCGCTCAGCGTTCGTGTATCAAATTAACATTTGCACAAATTAAAATGGCCACAACAACAACAACAACAACAACAACAACAACCATTGCGGAAATTTGCCATATCAAATTACTGTGGGAAAGGTAAAAGCACTAAACAACAACAACAAAAAGATATATTTTTGAGATAAATTAAAATTGCTAGGAAAACGTTTATTATAAAAAAAATTTAATTTTTAATAAAAAAAAAATTTATTAAAAAATTATTATAAAAAAAATTATTGTTGTGTGGTCAGCTTATAATATTTTCCCGCTGTTTTCTAATTAATAAAAATTAATTGCCTTCAATTTTAGAGCAAACCACAAAGTCAGCAGGTGGCAGGGCAGAAATTGCAAGTTTTGGGTGGATTTTTCGTTGATGTTGTTGTTGTTGTTGGTGTTGTCGTTGTTGTATGTTGTAATGTGTTGTGTGTGCTGGCTGATGGGTAATAATGCTGCGGTCGATGTGATGACGTTGCTGGTAAGCGCGTTTAGGTTGCTGGCAATGATTGATGACGTTGTCGTTGATGTTGACGGCAATGGTGAGAGGTTGTGCGTTAATTGAGTAATGCGATGATGATAATAAAAGAAAAAATTAAAAGAAAAAAATACAAACCAAAAACAAAACAAATTTAAGACGAAAAAAAACAAGAAAAAGACAGAAACAACTAAAATAAGACAAAAACTACAAAAATAAGACAAACCTACAAAAATAAAACAAAAAACACAAAAAATCTACAAAAAAGACAAAAACAACAAACATAGGAAACAACAACAACACAAGACAAAGACAACAAAAATAAAACACAAACAACAAACAATAAAACAAAAAAGGACACAAAAAACAAAAAACAAGAAAGTACAACAAAAACAATAAAAAGTAAGTAAGTAAGTAACAACAAAAATACTATAAGACAAAAATTATAAAACCAAAACAACACAAATAAAAAACAACAAACAATAAAACGAAAAACAAAAAAGAGAAGACAACAAAAGGAAAAAATTTAAGACAGCAAACAAGGGAACACCACAAAAACAACAAAAAAACCAACAGAAACCAAAAATGAAGGTAAGTTAAAAGATAAAAACAACAAACATTTATAATGGAAATCACAAAATATTCAACAAAAAGAAGACAAAAACAACAAAAATTAAACAAAAGCAACAAACAATAAATAATAAAACAAAAATGAGAAAACAACAAAAGGAAAAAGAAAAAACAAGAAAACAAAACAAAAAAAACAAAAAAGACAAACATAAAACAAAAACAAAAAAGAACGTAAGATAAAAGATAAAACAGCAAACATTTATAACGGAAATCACAAAATATTCAACAAAAATAAGACAAAAACAACAAAATTAAAACAAAAACAACAAACGATAAATAATAAAACAAAAAAAGAAAACAACAAAAGGAAAAACAAGACAAGTCAACAAAAATAACAAAAAAGACAAACATAAAAAAACAAAACAGAACCTAAGATAAAAGATAAAAACAACAAACATTTATAAAGGAAATCACAAAATATATAACAAAAAGAAAACAAAAACAACAAAAATAAAACAAAAACAACAAATAATAAATAATAAAACAAAAAAGAGAAAACAACAAAAGGAAAAATATGTAAGAAAATAAACAAAAGGTATGTACAACGAAAACAAAGACAAAAGTAAAACAAAAACACAAAAGAAAGTAAGAAATAAAACAAAAACAACAAACATTTATAACGAAAACATTAAAAAAATATATAAAAAAAGCAAAAATATAAAAAAACAAAAATACGAAAAACATTCACAACAAAAAACATTAAAAAATTAGAACAAAAAAAATTATACAAACATGAACATGAAATGATGTATTAATAGCAACAAAACAAGTAAAACAATCAAAAGCAAAAGATTACAACAGTAGCAGCAATAACAACAACAACAATAAAAGCTATGTGAATTGGCACAACAACAATGAGCCATAAGGTTCAATATAGCCAAATGCCAGCTGCGAAATTGTTTGGGCAGTTTGACTTTTGTGCTGAAGCTGCTTGGTGTCCAGCTAAGATTTCAATTTGATCGACAAATAATAATGAAAGTCAGTAGCGTCATGCATTCATACAACAACAAAGCCACCAGCAACCAGTGCTCAAATTACATTATTGACCTATTTAACAATTCAGAGTCATTCATTTAAAGAGCAAAGAGGCAAAAGC
Source organism: Melieria picta (assembly GCA_964056695.1). Taxonomy (NCBI): domain Eukaryota; kingdom Metazoa; phylum Arthropoda; class Insecta; order Diptera; family Ulidiidae; genus Melieria; species Melieria picta. The sequence goes on along the minus strand of OZ057398.1, from coordinate 55,788,981 downwards.
TCTTTGATAACTTTGAACAACGACGAACCTTTGTTGTAATCAATAATTTTCTATTATGTAATACACTTTGCACTTTGTGAAAATTACTTACTTATTTACTTAAGTGGCTGTAAGTGTTATGGCCATAAGTGTTATGGCCAGTTAAGTAAGTAAGTAAGTGGCCATAATAATACAATAAGTCTCTGCTTTGCGCGCGCCTTTTCAGTTATCCGTTGAGATGATATGCCATCTATGCTTTGTTAAAAAACCTTACAACAATCAGTTGTCTTGGTTGGTAAGAACGCAGACAAGTAGGCAGGAGTGGCTGCCCTAAGGTGAATCCCATATAGGCCATAAATGTGCATGGGCACTTTTTTTGGCCTAAGTTTGTCTTTCGTCCCGTGCCCAGGCAGCCAGCTTAACCTAACCTATGGTTCTCATTTAATAAGATATCTAATGACCTCTTATAAAACAAAAACCCGAAATTAACATTTTCAATTAGTGTGAAGGTAACAGGCGGCTTAAGTTGACTGTTAAAACCAACAAAACATTAAATTAAACATTGAGTTTTTTTCAACACACGACAACGCATTCAACTACTCAAAATCAACGCTTTATAAATTTTTCCATTATTATTCCACAGTTTGTTAACATCTATACATAATTACAAAAAAAAAATCAAATGTGTTGAGTGAATTGACAAAATTTGAAGAGTTGGCAGAAAACAGAAAAATCATCAGCTGCCAAAACATCTTCACTCAGGTTGCGGCTAGCGAGGTGAAGGCAAAGTGAAGTGAAGGTAATGGTTGTGCAATTTGTGGGCTGGCAATATGCCAAATGGATGTTAAAAGCAGCAAAAAGCATTTTTAGTGGCAAAGAGATAAATAAAATTTTTTTTAATAAATGTAAGCAATTTTTATTGCTTAGTAAATTCGGTGTTTTTTATAACATTGAAAATTTTCATATTGAGTTGAAATGAGTTAAAAAATTTAGAAAATCATAATTTGTTTAGTAAAGTTTCTAGAATGCTTTAAAAATATTTTGAAGCTACTTTTAAATTGTTTAAAATATCAGAAAACTGCAGAAAGCAGTAAAAAAAATGCGCGCGAAACTTCCGAACGTTTATTGGCAAACGGAAAAATCGGAAATCGAGTTCATCACTTAATCGTTGCTGCAATGGATTCAATGAACTGTTGTAATAACTGCGCGCACGCACACTGATACAAACAGAATACAAACATACACACACATACGAACGTATAGGCGCCGATAAGCTTGCGCGCCTGAAAGCATGCAAGAGATATGCGTTGGACTTGCGTGTGTGCTGCATGCTGCGTGCTGGACACTGTTGCAGTTGAATGAGGCGATTAAAATTTAATATTGCCAAATTAACACAGACTCACAATGCGACAGACAGACAGACATAACTACGCAACAATTGCAGTGAATGTGTGCAGAGCGAATGAAATGTTGAGGAAGGTGGGCTGTGATGGTTGAGAGGACGAAATATTTGCATATAACAGCAAAAGGGAAGTGGCAAGTGGCGAACGGATTTCGTTCTTCATATACACAGACACATTTACATGCATACAATTACATTCACTTATGTATGGAAAAAGAGAGTTGCAGTGAAAAAGTATTAAAGCAGTCAACGTGGCTCGAAATCATCGTCGCGTCATAATGACCAAAAACTCCACTTTTGAACAAATGCAGATTTCAATGCATTCAGCGGGCTGTAATTTTATGCGTTTGCTGTGAAGTTCACATCCAGACACATACACACATACACATACAAACTCATCTGTATGCGCTTGCTGGCATACAACGAAGTAAGCCGCACGCAAGGCGAATGCAAGTGAAATTGTTGGAAAATTGTGTGCGCACACTTTTGTCTGCTAACTTTGCTGTGGATTTTTCTTTGTGTTTGTATGCCTTGCTTTGTGCGCCAAATTGGCCAAAAATTCAGCGCCCAGTGGACAATAATGGCCAAGCGGCACAGACGCTGAGTATGAATGGTCGCGTAGTGAAGGCAGGAAGGCAGGCAAAGTGCACTCAGTCGTGTGTGATCGTTCAAATTAAACATAAATTGGTGCAATTTAACGCCATTTTGCTGGTGGCATGTCGCACTTTTTGGCATTAAATTTGTTTTATGAGTTGAAAAAATATGAAAAAGTTTGTGTAGTGGAATTTGTGAGGGAAAAACATATGGAAAAGAGAGGCGATTTTTTGTGTGACTCTCTGCATGCCAGTCACGTTTGTTTGTTATGATAAGAATTTTTAGAAATAACCAAATTCATAGTCAGGTATGGCGTTTTGCTATTTGAAAGTCATGCTAAAAAATTTACCCCGTCATGTTAGATGGCACAAAGAGATTTAAGCAAATTGAGATGATTTGGAAATATATTCTGCTCTCCTTTTAATTTTGAGAAATTATTTAAAAAGGGTTGCTGTGGGTCATAAGCACTAAAGTGTCTAGTCAGAAGTTCCAGTGATTTTAATGAATGTTTAATTTAGTATACTTTTAGGATGTAGTTAGGATTAGTTGTGGTCTTAAATGGATTGAATTAATTAAATAATGTGTCATTTTTACTTCTGTTGCAGTTGACCGTTCTGGATATTGTTGGGAATTGTTTGGCAGTTGCAGAGTAGGTGAGAAAAAAATACTAATGGAGTTAAAGATGTTGGTGAGAAGGTGAGAAAAAAATACTAATGGAGTTAAAGATGTTAATGGCAGATCTAACACCAAGAAAACGAAACTCATTGGCAACGAACCATTTAATATTTTAATTGTGATAAAAACGAAACCTAAAGAAATAAACCACTTCGAGCGTTGAATTATAATTATGATTTTTATAATTTAAAATTATAATAATTTATAATTATAATTTTTCAATTTGAAAAATCATGTAATGGAACACATTGTCAATCAATCGTCAGTCTTTGCACCAGCTTTGGTTACGACTAAAGTCAATTTAACTCAAAAGTTCAAAGCATACTTTTAGGCAGTAAACTGAGACTATGATTTCTTCTTTTTTGTCCATACGTAAACTTTGTTTGTTAAAATTTCATAAACCACTAATTAAAATTTCTTAAACGAGAACCAATGAACAGCAGTTGACATCCATATAGGGCCATGTCAATTCCTAGAAACGACAGTGAAAGTAAAAAATATGCTCTCAAAATTGGCATTTAAAAATTATTAAAAATGTGTGCTTAAAAATATAAAAAAATCCCCAAAAATGTCGAACATTGTTACGTGTGAGGTCGCTTCACTGATCCGCACTGCAGTGCCGCTTTTAATAAAACTCAAAAATATTGTTCAGCTTGGTGGGAAAAACTGCAAACATTTTGGTTCTACCATGCTTTCTGACATAAAAAATTAAAAAAAAAAACAACAACAAAAACAATTTCATAGTAGTTATGCGCCTGTGAGCGGCGCGAACGTGTGGCAACTGACAGCTGAGTGGCCTTTGATGCTTTTCCTGACAATTGGCAAATTGGGTAGCAGTTGTTGTGTTTGTAGCCAAGCAAAACCATGCACAGCAATTGACAGCAATTGCTGCAGGTGTGCAGCAACGTGTCACATGCACTTAGTTGCCGCACTGCAGAATGTTGCAGCTGGCTAGCGATTTTTGTTGGCGCCTTTTTGGCCAACGCAATGGCAGCTAAAGCTGATGGTAGGCAACGAGTGTGGCCAATATTTGCTGCAAAGTGTCAAGTGCCATGTGCAGGCTGTTACATTGAACAACAAACACAACAACAACAACAATAAGCGTTGACATGACGACACGTGTCTGTTGATTTTTGTTTGACTGCGAAACAGCTGCAGCCTGAGTTGAATTGAAGAACTCTTTTCAGTGGAAATACAACAACAAGTAAAGACAATTCTTGCTAAAAGTGAATTTTCAGCCACGCTTTACTGCGCGCTAATTCAATTTGTGCGCATTCAATGTCACTCATACGCCACGGCGGGTACGTTGAGTACTCGAGAAAAGGCGTGCAAACTGTAGCAAAAGTTGTTGCTGTTACTACATGAGCTGAATTGTAATTTTTTATGCGTGTGACAGGCATATTGTCAACACGCATTTGTGCCACATTGCGCGCTCAATGAATTCAAAAAACATTGCCAGGCACAATTCTGATGCGCAAACTTCTACTGTTTGAAAAAAATCGTAAGCTCCCTTAAACGGAATAAAATTCTTAAAGGCTTTTATGCTGCACGTTGCTTAGCACATAAACGTTGGGGACAATTGGAGTCATTGCGGCCTTGGCTTCACTGCACCACCGACACACTGCACACAAACAACGCCAGCAGCATAAACGCAACGGTTGTGTTGTGTGCGCGTGCAACAAACTCAAACACACACACACACATACACTTTTCGCATCCTGGCACGTTCACGCTTATCTTCGTTCGCTGTGTAGGTTTTTGCTGCAGTTTAAGCCGTCAGTGTCTGCCATTTTATGTGACACTGTCATTGCTGCTCTGCCATTGCATTTTTTTTTAAAGTTTTGAATTTTTTATTTTTTATGCTTTTCTTTATTTTTTTATATTTTTCTTTATTTTTTGTTAGCATTTAATTTTGTTGACTTGACTTTTTCCGCACAGTTTTGCTTTACCAGGCATCCAATTGCTGACCTTTCAAATGCGATGGCCGCCTTTGCAGTTTCGCTTATCAACTGCAGCACATTGCTGCGCTAAGCTGCAGTTTTGGTTCTTTTTTTATTCTGGTTGTTTGCTTTTTGTTGCCATCGAAGCGGCCATTGCTTGCAATTTAAGCTCGAAAACAGCGAAACGTTCGCAACGCAGCTGACTTTGGCGCATGTTGCAAGCGAGCCATGTCACATTTTACTTCAATGTTTCAGCTTTGGTTTCTTGGCACTAGTTGCCTTAAATGCGAAAGTATTGAGGGCCTGCGGCATGGCCGATACGCGTTCGGTTCGAGCTCGTTGCGAGCGCTAATGTTTGTAGCTTTGGTTGCTGTCATAGCTAAGGTTGAGGCTGCGGCTGAGGTGATAGGAACAAATTTATTAAATTCTATTTTATTTTTTTATAATTTATTTTCTCTATTCATTTTAAATTAGTACTGGAAGATTAACATTTGGTTGCCGAATAATAAATTGTTGCTGTTTTCTCTTAGACATTGAAGATTAAATTCCTTTCATTGGAGAAGGTTGGTAGCTTCTTCCAATCAGCTCAGAGATTCAATGCTTCTCATTCTCTCTAAGATTGACTCCCATCCTCTCTGATGTAAAAGATTGCTTGGCTCCTCTGATCTGTTCAGAGACTGAATGCCTCTCATCCTTTCAGATAGAATATTCCCCCAATCTGCTCTGAGATTGAATACCTCTCATCCACTTAGTTTATTTGTTTGATGGAAAAGATTTGAGGAGATCGAAGAGCCACGATCTGCTCAGAGATTGAATGCCTCCCATCATCTCTGATATAGAAGATTGCTTGGCTCCTCCGATCTGCTCAGAGAATTAATGCCTCTCATCCTCTCAGAAAGAAAAAAATTGCTTAGCTCCTCCGATCTCTGATGGAGAAGATAACTTGGCTCCTCTGATCTGCTCAGAGACTGAATGCCTCCCATTCTTTTAGATAGAAGCTTCCTTCAATGTGCTCAGAGATTGAATGTCCCTCATTCTATCTGATGGAGAAAATGTCTTGGCTCGTCTGATCTGCTTAGATACTGAATAATTCTCATCCTTTCAGATAGAAGCTTTCCCCAATCTGCTCAGAGATTAAATGCCTCCCACCCTTTCAGATAGAGAAGATTGGAAGCTTCTTTCAATCTGACCAGAGATTCTCTCTGATGGAGAAGATTACTTGGCTCTTCTGATCTGCTCAGAGACTGAATGCCTTCCATACTTTTAGATAGAAGCTTCCTTCAATCTGCTCAGAGATTGAAGAAGATGGAGAAGATGTTTGGGCTCCTCTGATCTGCTCAGAGACTGAATAATTCTCATACTCTCAGATAGAAGCTTCCTGCAATCTATTCAGAGATTGAATACCTTTCATCGACTTTGTTTATTCGTTTGATGGAGAAGATTGCTTGACTCCTCTAATCTGCTCAAAAATTGAATGCTTCCCATTCTTTCAAATAAAAGCTTTCTCCAATCTACTCAGAGAATGAATGCCTCTTATCCTTTTAAATTTAAAAAATTTGAAGCTTCTTCTAATCTGCTCAAAGATTGAATGTTTCCTCTCAGAAAAAAATGCTGTGTTCCTCCGATCTCTGATGGAGAAAACTATCCTCTCCTCACTAGAACTGCTGAAATCAACCCAAGTTTCCCATACACAGAAGTAATTATCAGAGCGCCTTTTCTCTAAGATATTCAAAAACTCCCTCTGCTCTATTGCAACATGTCCTTTGACTCACACCAGAGTCACTATTTTGCTACAGATGACTCTATCTCTCTTTCGAGGTCACACATTCATGCGCCAGTTTTATTGTTATTCTTCAACACTTGATTGTCCAGTGCCATAAAAACAGTCTTTGCAAACTCCCACCCTTCTAAGAAATGGTTCAGTGCATATGTTTTAAACAAAGCGACTCTCCTTGACTTATTTACAGACATTTGCATAATCTCCAACTGCTTTCGATACGATTACAAAGTTAAATATTGAGTCACTTAAACGCTTTTACTCTTTCACTTTCTTTTGAAAATATTTGACGTTTTATCTGTCTGCTTCACTGCGCGCATAAGTGACGCTTAAATCGAAACCTCTACCCTCTTAACAACCTTCTCCCACTCTTCTTCTTCTCCTCCTTGGCAAACATTAAATCCTTTCGCTTGTACCATTCAGATTTTATTTGCCTTTTGGCTATCGCCGCACCAAAATCAACATTGTTTCCGTTCAATGAGCATTTCAGCAAAAAAAAAGAATAATCGACAACGCATTTGCCGTTGCACACGAAAACAAAAAAAGTCACCCGACATCCGGTGCCGGCGCCGTCAGCCCTTAGTCGCTTCCTTACTCAATCGCAAAATTATTGAATATGCGCAGCAGCGCGCAATAAAACGAAATTAAATTCAATAAATCATCGACAAACATGCCGAATGTCACTTGCCGTGACCTTAACCGCTGTCCGTCGCGCACTGCCGCCCCACGTTTGCCCACTCAATCGTTGCCGTTTTTCACTTTTCTCAGCCAGCGGCACATATGGGCCGCTGGAATGACACATTAAGCACATAAAGCGCACAACAAATGGCACGGAAGAAGTCGAGCAGTGCCAGCACACAAACACAACAATGGAAACAGTGAAAAAATGTTGCCAGCGTGCAGAAAGTGCCCATTGGGTTAAAAATGGCAACAGCACAATCCAGCATACAACAACAACAATAGCGTCCACAATAAAAATACACTACACAATAATCGACCGCAAAATGCCGCCTGCCAATATGCCACGACCAGCAACACGAACATAAATTAATGCGGCAGCAGGTTGCGCATACGCCACGTTGGCCGGCAGTGGCCTGAGTTGAGCAGTTGGCGGCGCATATTTATTGGCCAGCCACCATATTGGCAACATCAGCCACAACAATAATAACGACAACAACAACAATAGCAACAATAACTATGGCAACAGCAACCAATCACTGCAACAACAACAAACACATCAACGACACAGTTGGCAGCATAATCAACGCTCGGCAATGTCGCTGCGTCGGGTAATTGCGGCCAGGTAATGCCGCCAGCGTATTTTTCTTCTCATTGCTAGCCATCGTTTGCTCTCATTGCCCTCACACCGCATGCCGTGGCGCTGATTTCCGTTGTGTAAAAATGTTGCCAACACTTCTTTTGCGCCAATTGTGTCACTGCATGTTTGTTTGCTGTTGATTTTCGCTTTGTTATTTACGTGCGTTGGCCTCATTGAATGTGTGAGCATGTGTGTGTCTGTGTTTATATATTGGCAGCATATGCCTGAGTTATTTTAATGACCGCGCCTCAATGCAAGTCAACAATAAATATGGCAAAAATTTGCTGGCAAACGTTGTCGGCGCGGTTTTGCTGTGTCAGTAGCGAGAGGAGTGGCTGAGAGTAGGAAGTTTCATGTGTGTGTGTGTGTGTGTGTGTTTCTGGGCTTCGGCTTTGGTGTCAAGGCAGCCAGAGAGAAATGGGTGGAAAAATAATTGACGATGTGGGATATATTGGTTTAATAAAATATGGCAAAATTGGCAACACGCTGATTGAAAGTGAAGACAGCGCAGCGAGTCGATGCGCAGCAAATAAACACGTTCGATAATAACTGGTGTCACGTTGATTGACATCTTCATACAAAACTCGTTTTAATAAAAAATATGTGTTATACATTAAAATAAGCGTAAAAACGAAACATTTGCAGGGAAAGTGTAATGAAAATTGAGTTGAAATCTGGGTTGGCTCTGCGGGTTATCCATTGAATTATGAGAGTTGAAGGTCGCAGTAGAAAGAAGCTTATCATATTGCTATTGCCAGCAATAGCAATATTTGCCCCCCTTTAACTAAAGCTATTCCGCCTGCTGTGGAATTTAAAAAGCGATTTCAATTTGTTGGAGTTACCGAGTCTGATGTCATAAAATCCATTACTCGTATCAAGTCAAATGCTGTTGGGGATGACGGTATCTCTCTTAAGTTCGTTAAAATTGTATTACCTTTTATTATTAGACCTCTCACACATATAATTAATCATTGCTTTACGAGTGCCTGTTTTCCTGCAGCATGGAAAAGGGCAATTATCTTGCCTGTTGCGAAGGTAACCACAGCGCTAAGCCCAAATGACTATCGACCAATCAGTATCTTACCGGCATTCTCGAAGGTTTGTGAGTCCTTAATGGCGGAACAAATTTCAACCTTCATTCATGATAACAATTTACTGTCACCCCTGCAGTCTGGATTTAGACCAAAGCATAGTTGTTCCACTGCAATGATGAAAATTTTAGATGATATTAGGATGCCTTTTGACCATGAAGAACTAACGCTTTTATGCCTTTTGGACTTTTCCAAAGCCTTCGACTCGGTTAACCACGTACTATTATGTGAGAAACTTAAGTGCAACTTCGGATTCTCTGATTGCTCTATTAAATTAATGCGTAGCTATCTTGCTGGCAGAGTTCAACAAGTGAGGGGAATGCATTCCTCATCTCAGTTTGTATCAATTGGTGCTGGTGTTCCTCAAGGATCTGTACTTGGTCCCCTTTTGTTTAGTCTCTTTGTAAATGATGTTTTCTCGGTGTGCAAATATGTTAATGTCCATGCTTATGCTGATGATACCCAATTGTATTTGTCTAGTCGTATTGTTCTTGTGGAAGATTTATGTTTTAAAATTAATAGTGATTTGTCTGCCATCTCGGATTGGGCCCTTAATAACGCTTTATATCTAAATGCATCTAAGTCATATGCTTTGCCTATAAGCAATCGGGTAGTACAATCTGACAATATACCCCCTCTTTTCATTAATAATAGTGCACTGAAGCTTACTGACAAAATAAAAAACTTGGGATTCTTGATTAACTCCAAGCTGACTTGCTCTGACCATATAAACAAAGTTGTGAAAAATGTATACGCAATATTGCGTAGACTAAGGATTTCTGCCTCCTTCACTCCGCTTGAGACCAGACGAAAGCTAGCCATGCAGCTTATTGTGCCCCATATAACATACTCAGATCTGGTTTATAGCAAACTTGACTCCAAGTCATCACACAAAATTAATGTGACATTTAATAACATTACTCGATATGTATATGGGCTGGGAAAATATGACCATGTCTCGCTGTGGAGGAATAAAATTCTTGGTTGCAGCATCACAAATTACTTGTCAGCAAGAAACTGTGCATTCATATTTAAAATAGTTGATTGGAAAGAGCCGAAATATTTATATGACAAACTTCAAATGCCTAAGTCGGGAAGACATCACAACCTTATCGTTCCAAAGTATGTGTACCTGACCTCTTCTAGACTTTTTTTCATTAACGCCGTAAGACTATGGAACTCTCTTCCGGAGACTTTGAAAGCTGGACTGAATAGAAACAACTATAAAGCGCGAATTTTCGACTATTTCAATAAATTATTGTAATGTGTGTGCCTTTCGATTGCAGATCATCAAAACTTATTTCTCATATCTCTTACTCTTTGCATTGTATCTTAACCCCTATATACTGTACTTTTTCTGTAATAGCCTTAAGTATTAAGTTTGTATTTTTCTTTTTAAGCTCGATGCAACTGTTACTTAATATTAGTTGATGCACTTATAAAAGAACCATTTTCTTAGGTAGTGTAACCTTAATCAAGCAATAAATAAATAAATAAATAACTTGGATGATTTTAAAACCCATCATAATACAGATGGGTTTGTAGTACATATATTAGTTAGTGACTTTTTACTTTCATGTTTTTATATATGGTATTTTTTAAATATTTTTTAAGGTTGAGAGAGATGACCAAAAGAAGAAATTTTATACCGATACAGATGACCGAAAAAATTGTTTTTTTGTTTTAAAATAGCTAAAAAAAAGAGGAAAAGAGGGAGGTAAGAGATTTGATTTTCATAACTACTGGAATAGATGATCGAGTAAGGGATCAAAGTAAAGGATCGATTAAGGAATCTGAATTTAAAACCAAGACCAATGAACGAAAGAAGGGTTTGAATTTTATATTGAAATCGATGATTGAGTAAGTGATCCGAATTTTATACCAAGACAGATGACCAAGAAAAAAATTTAAATTTTATTAGAAATAAGAGACCAAAAAATAACCGAGAGGGGGAACCGAATTGAATACTAAAGTAGATGGTCGCGTAAGAAATCTGAATTTAATGCCAAGGCCGATGAAGGACAGAAGGATTTAAATTTTATGTAGAAATAGATGATTGAGTAAATGATCTGAATTTCATATCGAGACAGAAAGACAAGAAAGTGATCTGAATTTTGTACTGAAATAGGTGATCGATTGAACTGGATACCGAAATAAGAAGCCGAAATATAACCGAGGTAGCCTAAGGGACATGAATTTTATACAGAAGACAGCCAGACAGAAGACCAAAAGAAAGGTTTGAATTTTATACCGAAAAAGATCATCGACTAAGTCATCTAAATTTTATATCAAGACAAAGTTAAGAGACCAACAACTGACTGAGAAGGGGATCCGATGATTGATTATTGCGTAAGTGATCTGAATTTCATACCAAGACAGATGGCAAAGGAAGTGATCAGAATTTTATACTGAAAAAGATGATCGTTGAACTAAATACCAAAATAAGAGACGGAGAAATGGCCAAGAAGGAATCCGAATTGAACACTAAAGTAGATGGCTGCCTAAGGGATATGAATTTCATACAGAAGAGACAGAAAACCAAAAGATTTGAATTTTATACTAAAATAGATCATCGACTATTTCATATCGAGACAGAAATAAGAGACCGACAAATGTCTGAGAAGGGAAATACGTAAACAGTGATCTGAATTTCATACCAAGACAGATGGCAAAGGAAGTGATCAAAATTTTATACTGAAAAACATGATTGATTTAACTAAATACCGAAATAAGAGACGGACAAATGACTGAGAAGGGGATTGAATACTAAAGTAGATGATTACGTAAGGGATCTGAATTTCATATCAAGACAGAAGACCAACAGAAAGATTTGAATTTTACACTGAAATAAATGATCGACTAAGTCATCTAAATTCTATATCGAGACAAAAGACCAGAAGAGAGATTTAAATTTTATACTGACCGACTAACAAAATCTGAATTTCATACCAAAAAAAAAATCAGTAGGGTCTTTGAATTTTATAACGAATTTCATACTGAAATAAATGATCGACTAAGTCATCTAAATTCTTTATCAAGACAGAAGACCAGAAGAGAGATTTAAATTTTATACTGACCGACTAACAAAATCTGAATTACATACCAAAAAACTGCTCAAATAATCTGTTCTGAAATTTATATCTGGCTAAAAAAAACAGAAAAATAAAAAAAAAAACTTCAAAATAAAAAAACACACTCAAAAACCCTATTAAGTCATAATTTCTCTTGCAATTTCGTGCGCTTAAATTCTATTAAAGTCACCTTCTGCCTAAGCAGCCAGCAGCATTGCCAAAAATGTTTACACTCCTCCAAACAACTGAAAGCAATTTACTTATAAAATAATTTTCTACAATTTCCTCACACAACTTTCAACATGAAGCAATCACTCAGCTGGCGTTGGGTTCCATTGACAGCAAAATATAAAAAAAATAAAATTGAAAAAATGGAAACGCATGAACGCACCACGCTAGCACAGAATTACCACACGTTTAGCAACACTTGAGCCAAGTGGCAGCGTGCCGTACAGGTGGCGACAGTGTGCGTGCGGCGTGTCGTTGTTGTGACAGGCGCGAGCGCCCAAGTGTAGGCAACCCAAACGTGCATAAATATGAAACGAACGCGCTATTTCGGGCGGTTTTGTTATGTTTCTCATGCAGAAACCTTTTCATTATGGCAATTTTTTGTTGTTGTTATTGTTGTAGCGGCTGTTGTTATTGAAGTGCCTGCTGACAATTTGGTGAATGTGTTTGTGTGGGTGTGTGTTTAGAAGCGGCGCGTGTCGCCAGCAGCGTGAAAGATGGCTTAGTCAATGTGACACGCAAAAATTTGCTGCGCTCGGTGGAAAAAGATAAATAAATATGCACAACAACAATAGCTTCAACAACACCTAATAACAACAAGTAAAATAACAAACGCTACGAATTCAATATTGTTAGCATTTGAGTGAAATGAACGTGTAAGAAAAAGATGCGAAATTGTAGGAACACATTGCAAAACTTGAAGCAGCCAAAAAAGAAAACCTAAAGTCAGCAAATAGAAGCCGCACAAATTTATGAAAATTACACATTTTGTGCAACAAATAATTTGCGCATTTTCTCTTCACTTTCCCCTTTTTGTTGAATTACACAAATCGTTACCAATGAATATGGAATTTTTTATTTATTTTATTTATTTTTGTAAGCACTTTTCAACGATAGCGGCCCATGTTGCCTATTTGTGCAAACACTATTTTATGCCTGCCGCTTGCTGGCCGCTTAAATGTATGCCATCATTTATAGGAAAAGCGTAAAAATGCTTTTAACGCCTTTCCGCATAGAAATCTTTGCCAAAAGAAAAAACACAAAAAATACAAAAAAAAAATACAAAAAAGAGTAAAATAAAAATTCACCAATGGCACGTAAAGAATGCGAGCAGTAATGCAGAGTGCTGGAAAAATTTATGCACACAAATAAATCGCGTATTTGTTCAGTCGCCTTGCACACGCGGCGCGCCGTTGTGTTTGCTTCACACTTTGCTGTGCGCGTATTTGTTGCCTTTTAAGTGAAACGTAATAAATTGCAGCGTGCATTCTTAACCCTACGCTGCTGTATGCCATGGACAGAGGGAGGGGGGTGGCACGAGTTTGTTGGCGCGCGCTTCATGATGCTCAAGTTGAAAGCACATTTGTAAACTGCTTTGCTAAAATGGCTTAAAAGCAAATCTGCTTTACGGTTTTGGCCAACACACACACAAACAAACACTTTTGCGCTTTCTCTGTATTGCTTTTCGCTGTTGTTCTTCGTTGCAGACATTTAAAAATTGCAAGTGGCACATGTGAAGTGGCATAAGTGAAGTTTTGCGTGCGTCTGTGTGCTCGTGTGGAAGGTGCGAAAATTGTAAATTGAATTCGTTGTTGGTGCCGTGACTAAACAGAAACTTTTCGTGACGTCTGTGAGTCTGTGATTGTTGTGGGTGCACGCTTGAAGCCAGGAAATGGACATTTAGTCAATCACTACGTTGACACATGGTGCGTATGAGTACCAGTTGAATTGAATTTTATAAAATTTAGAATATAAAACAAGATTTTGAAAAGAAAATCTTAAATTTATTATTAATAAGAATTTAAAAAATTGATTAATTAACACTTCTGTTACCTTAGGGTCATTTTCGAGTAAAATTTGACTTTAAAGAGGCGTAACTTTCTTATTTCTGGTAAAGAATTGTTTTCCTTTGGACTCAGTGACTAATTTTATGCCATTTGAATATACGCTAAATTTCATTTTATTTGCAACACTGGTTTACGTGCAAATGAGCAACTATACAAATTTGACCTTAGGGTCATTTTATGACCCATAGTACTGAACGCAATAAATTCGTCGATGCGATGTGAATTTTATTATATTTGGTTTCAAAGTGTCGTGGATAATTGTTTCTGGCATTTTTGTTTTGTTTTGTGTTGGTAAGAGGGCGTGGCGCTGGCTATACAACCCTTTCTACTATGGAGTAAAATCGAAATTATGAGTCATACAGCATTGCAATTTCGTGCAGTGTCCCCATGAAGACATATTGTTCCACTGGAAATATTTCATGGGCGTTTAATAATGGGCGTGGCACTCTTTTAACGGTCCAAATTTTGAACATAACTTCGGAACTATAAGTCGCACATCAATGACACTAAAATCGAACTTACTATTGGGTCATGTTTTTCGACAGGGGAAAAGGGAGGTAGGAGAAAAGGGCATTTGGTAAAGGGCGTAGCTTCGCCCACACATCTCAATGAGCAGTACAAGAGCTTTTAAGCTTCAAGGGATTGAAACCCAATAGTACCAAAATTTTATGTTTGCTGGTATGAAATCTTAATTGAATCTTTCAATATACTACTGTGTACAAAGAATACCCGGAATTTGTTTATAATTCAAAAAATCTTTATTTATTCTTCCAAATCAATTTCATCGCCTTCAAAGTAGTCCCCCCCCCCCCGATGCAATGCACTTATGCCAACGGACTTTCCAATCTTCGAAGCATGCCAAATAGTCACCTTCCGGTATGGCCTTCAATGCGCGCGGCGATTCACGTTGAATCTCTTCAATCGATTCAAAACGGTGTCCTCGAAGTGGTCTTTTGAGTTTGGAGAATAGCCAGAAGTCACAAGGAGCTAAATCAGGCGAATACGGTGGCTGTGGAACGATATGAGTTGGCGAAATGCTCACGAAGAACCAATGCCATGTGAGATGGTGCATTATCGTGATGCAAAAACCAAGAGTTGTCTCTCCATAAATCCGGCCTCTTTTTGCGAATAGCTTCACGCAAACGACGCATAACGCTCAAGTAATATTCCTTGTTGACAGTTTGGCCCGGCGGAAAGAACTCATAATGCACAACACCACGATAATCGAAGAAATCGAATTCCGGGTATTCTTTGTACACAGTAGTAAATAGTACATATAGTACGATTTCTAGCAAGTAATAAATTTCTAAAAATTCCAAAAGGAGTGTGAACAAGCTAGATCAAATTTCTGAAACATATTCGTGTCAGCGACAAGCAAAAAATTTACTCGTTGCTGCAGTTCGCAACTCTATTATTCCTTGCGGCACCCTTGCATTTGTGATATGAAATTCATCCCTGAAATGATAACGTAACGCTGCTTATTGTATAAACAATTGGAAAAGTTACTTCCTGGGCTTCAATTTTGCGAAAAGAAAGGAAGCCAATAATATAATCCTCAGCACTACATTCACTAAAGAAGAAGATACTCAGTGAAAGGAAACGATGGGGTGCAATCCGGGTCAGCCGAATATATATATATATTAATATTTTCTTCTTCGGGAGATCGAATAATGTTAATTAATATATATTATAATTTGTATTGGTTCATTGGTGTCAATATCTACATAGTATAACTTTAATATTTTGGCATACTTTTATAAATTAAACCTCTAAACTGAGTAATTTTTTGTGGGCCACGGGAACAGGCTTTCTTGCGAAATCATTTATTTTTGGGCGTTTAACGATTAATGATTGTTATATATAATATAATTGTCCAAAAATTAGTTACGATATAGTTTTAACTTCTGAAGAAATTGCAAGACTTAAAGTGCCCGAGAAGAATATCAAGAACCTGGACATGGTCTCCATGTTGAACATATTTGACTCCAGAAAGGCCAAATAGTCGCTTTACAATAATAAAAGTAATAACTAATTGTTAAAACCACATTGTCTTAACTTTTTTGAACAAAATACAAAAAAATAATTCGGGGTCATTTTATGACCCGAAGGGTCAAATGTGCGAGTTTTTCCTAGGGTAACAGAGGGGTTAAAAGATAAATCAGTCTAAACAAACATTTATTTAATTCAATTGATTAGTTAGAAGATTAGTCAATCTAAACGAACATTTACTCAATCACTTCTTTGAATAGAATTTTCTGAAATTTAGAACACAAAATAATATTTTGAATATTAAATATTAAATTAATTACTAATCATAATTAGACTATTTCATTAATTTAAAAATTAGTCAGTTTGTGATTGTTGTTAGCGTTCGCTTGAAGTCACAAAAAGGATGTTTAGTCAATCACTGCCTTGACACACAGTGCGTATGAGTAACATTTGAATTGAATTTTCTGAAATTTTGAACACAAAATACAGTTAAGATTATTTAATATTAAATTGCTTATCATAAGATGACTAATTGATTACATAATAAAATAGTCTAAATGAACATTTACTCAACCACTTCCATCTTTGACACACAGTGCGTATGAGTAACAGTTGAATTTAATTTACTCAAATCTGGAATAAAAAATAAGTATTTGAACATATAACATTCAATTAATCACTAATAATAATTTGACTTATTGATCAATTAAAAAATTTGTCAGTCTGTGATTGTTGTTAGTGCTCGCTTAAAGTCAGGAAACGCACATTTAGTCAATCATTGCGTTAATTAGTCAGTCTAAACGAACATTTACTCAATAATTTCTTTCTCTCACTCAGAGTGCGTATGAGTAACATTTATCTTGAATTTTTCTAAAGCCAGAACAAAATAAAATTTGGAATATTAAATACTAAATTAATTACTAATCCTAATTTAATTTATGGATTAATTAAAAAATTAGTCAGTCTAAACGAACATTTACTGGATCACTTCTTTGATACACAGTGCGTATGAGTAACATTTAAATTTAATTTTGTCAAATCTAGAACATAAAATGCCATTTTGATTATTAAATACTAAATTAATAACTAATCGTAATTTGATTAATTGATTAAACAATGTATCAATTATTTCAACAATGAGTATAATTTGATATGATTTGATTTTCTCAAATCTGGAACACAAAAAATGTTTTTCAATATTATATATTAATTTAATTACTAATCGTAATTTAACTAATTAATTAATTAAACAAATTATTAATGAATTCAATTAATAATAATTTGAATAAATAATTTAATAAAATATTAAATTTCATCAATGCAGTTCAGCTTTAAATCTCGAATATGCTAATGTTGATATTTTGAAATCAATTTTATATGTTAAGCTTTAACAGCTTGAAGAAAATTCTTTCTCCTATATCAAACTACATTGTTGAGCCCCCAATGTATGAAAATAGCTCACAGTGTCTACTTAAGTTGTTGAAGCTCTTTCTCCACTTTCAGCTAGACGAATGTTGTTGTGTTTTACAGAGACCACACTCGCAGTTTTCTGGTCTGTGTTTTCATCATGAAATCCTGTCTGTAACCCTCAAGTCTATCTTTCCATAAGACTGTTTCTCTGAACCCTAAAGCTCCCACTTCGCTCTTGACTCAACTCATTTCTTTTCTTTATTTAGTACAACCACCGCCAGAAAATCTCAACACTTATTTTACCCATTAAATCGTTAGCTTTTGCTTGGAGCAACCTTTTTTCCCAATCTTATTCAACTCTTTATTAACCTTCCATGGCGACATTTTTGTGTTCTTTGCCCTGCCACACACACACACATACAAATGGTCAGCAAATAAGCAACACAAACTTTTAACAATGTTTTTTTGTTTTTACATTTTTCTCAGCATTTTTGCCATTTTCAATTTCTCACAATGAGTGTCAAATATTTGCTACGTTTCGTTAGTGTTTTTTACGATTTTTTTGTTGTGGAAATTTGCCCCATTTGAACTTTTTCGCACGTTCGTTGCGTTGGCTTTAGTTATTTTGCCTCATGACTTCTTCTTCTGTGTTGTGTTGTGCTGTTTAGTTGTTTATTTGACTGTTGGTTCGTTCGTTTGTTACACTTGAACGAATTTTTAAGTTAATTTTGTGCTTTTCAGAAATTTCACTCACGTCTGTGGCTGCCAAACGAATACACCAACACACAACAATACACACGTACAGCTAAATAAATAGACAAATCAAATGTATCTGTGACGCTCGGGCGAACGGAGGAGTGAAGTGACACGTTGCCAGAATCGAGTGTCATAAAGTTCGAACACTGCTAACGAAAATCTCAAAAGCGAAATGTGGCTGCCAGCAGTGAACGATAACCTCGAGCAACCGATGTGAGTGAGAAGAAATTTAAAAGTGTGTGTGTGTGTGTTTTGTATTGGCAGCTTTTCGCATTGGCATGCAATGACAGCGTAAAATTTTTGCTGTGAATTTTTCAGCTTGCAAAATTTGGACGTTTAGGTTGCGTGAAAATTGAAGGCAATGTGCTATGTGTAAAATAACAGTTATTCGATTTGCCACAAAGATTGAAAGAGCGCGAATGTAGTCTAAATAATAGCAAAGCAGAGACCAAACACAAAACAGGGTAGGAAGTGTGGGCTGTTTGTTTAGGAAAAGCAGACGCAACTTTGGCAATGGGTGTCATGCCATGCCGATGATGATGACGTGCCAGAAGTCAAGCCCTGTGCGCGCCAAGCGAAACCAACGTCAAAGACAAACAATAAATACAAATATAAATAAAAATATTCTATTCAAAAAAGGTCTCACTGTAAAGACGTGCTTAGGATTTTTATTAACTTGTAGGCAACATTTTGCTTTAATGTTGCTCTTTCTGGCGGCTATAAGAAGTGTTAAGATTCAATTTAAATTATTGAAAAACTTTAAAAGTAAATGAAGAAATTGATAAATATTTATTTTCAATCACTTTGAGAAATAAAAACCATTTCTAAAAGAATTAATTTAGATATTCGGATTTCTTAAAAAGTTCTCAATCAGTTTATGCATGCAAAAGGCGCCTGAAAGTATGCAGTTTTTTGTGTGCAAATGAAAGTAAACAGTTTCACTGCAGGGCACATGCACCACACGCTTATAAACTGGCACAAATGTAGCTAAATAAACAGCAGCTAACTGACAACAATTCACAGGATTGGCAAAGCAACAGGAGCGCATTCAATGAAGTGAAAGTATGAAGACAAAAACATACTAAAAGTGTGCTAAATTGTAAATATAAATGCAGCTGTAAAGTGAACTTAAGCTTGAAGTTAGTCGGAAATGGTTTTGAACGCATTTTCTGTGGCATACTTTTAGGAAGTGTGTAATGAAAGGTGATTTTTGTTTTAAGGTTATAAGAAATGGATTAGATTTCTAGCTCTATTAAAGGAATTTTCTTTTGTGTTTTGTAATTTAAGTAAAGTCATCCTAAAAGTATGCTAAATTGCAAATATAATTGCAGCTGTAAAGTGAACTCAAGCTTGAAGTTAGGCAAAAATAGTTTTGAGCGCATTTTTTGTAGCATACTTTTAGGAAATGTAAAATGAAAGTTGATTTTTTTTAATGTTATAACAAGTGGATTCAATTTCTATTCTCTTCTATTGAAGGAATTTTCTTTAGTGATTTCTAATTTAAGTAAAGTCATCCTAAAAGTATGCTAAATTGTATATAAAAATGCAGCTGTAAAAAGAACTCAAGCTTTAAGTAAAGCAGAAATTGTTTTCAGCGCTTATTTTGTGGCATACTTTTAGGAAGTGTGCAATGGAACTCGATTTTATGGGAAGTCGATTAGATTTCTAGCTCTATTGAAAGAACTTTCTTGAATAATTTGTAATATAAATAAAGTAGTTTGTATGCTAATGCGCCCCTGACACTCTACACCGAGCAATAATGTAACTCTTGCTATCTGCAAATATTTCAACTAACATTTCGAAAACCAGAAAAATGCCAAATGAAATGCACACCTTGTCGTTTATTTGTTTGTTTGTTTGCCAGCACCAGTTGTGATAAGGCCAAGCAATGCAACTGGCTGTGTGTGTGTGTGTGTGTGTGTGCAACAAAGTTTCATTGCATATTTTTCTTCCTTTCAACACTAACTACACAAACATGCACACAAGCAACAACAACAACGAAAAGTATTAGAAAGTAGAAGAAGTTGGCAATAGCAGCCAACTGACGGCACGTCAAGGGAGCAATTCTTCTTCTTGTATTTACTTCTTGTTACATACATTTTGCTTACTTGTTACGCTTTTGCTTGCATTTGATGCAAACAACTGTATTTATATTTGTATGCATGTATGTGAGTATGTTTGTGTGTGTATTGGTATGTGTTGGCATGAAATCGGTAGACGCATAGTTTGGAGCTTAACAAAACGAAAAATGGCACTAACCGAATTGCCGTTTGTCACGTGCGAAGTACACACATAGTTGTTGTCATGTTACTAGGTAATGGAGATATATGTATGTACATATAGAGGTGTGTAAACATAAATAATGACATGAGTGTCTGTGTGTAGTCGCAATATTTAAAAGCAAGACGTGCTAAATATGTTTGAAAAATGTGTTCGTAGTTTTAGAAAATTAAAAATAAAAATTGAAAAAATAAAACCAACAGTAAACAAAAAATGAAGAAATGAGAAAGATATTAAAAATATTTAATTTAAAAATATTTAAAAATTTAAAAATGTATTTATTTATTTTTTATTTTATTGCTACAACAACAAATTATTATACAAATATCACAGTAGCAGCACTAGCGACTTTGGGTATCGGCTGGATAATTTAAAAATTATATATGTATGTATGTACATATATATGTTTGGAAAATGTGTGGTGGTGCGAAAAAAATTAAAAAAAATAAAAACCATTAAAAAAGATGAAAAATTAATGAAACGAATGAATCAAAAATTAAAAAGAAAACGAATTAATTAAAAATTAAAAAAATTTAATTTAAATTAAATTCAATTAAATTAAAAATATTTATCAATAAAAAAATTCAATATGTTTTGATAATGTGTGGTAGTGCGTAAACAAACAAAAAATAAAAATGTAAAAATAAAAGAAATTAATAGAAGAATGAAAAGTAATAAAATTAATTAATTAAATTTATTTAATTTAATTTAATTTAATTTAAATTATACATGTACATATATGTATATGTTTTGAAAATGTGTGTAGTGTGAAAAAAATTTAAAAAAACAAAAAAAACTTTAAAGAGAATGAAAAAACCAATAAAATTAATTCAATTTTTTTTAATGTGTGGAAGTGTTAGAAAAGACGAAATTTAAAGAAATAATAAAAAAAATTAAAAAAGAATGAAAGAACAATCCATCCAAACTTGAAAATAATTCATTTAAAAATATTTAAACATTTAAAAAAGATATATGTATATGTTTTAAAAATGGTGGTGTTAAAAAATGAAACAAAAAATTAAAAAACCAAAAAACATTGAAAAAGGATCAAAAATTAATGGTAATAAATAATAAAATATTCACAATAATTAAAAAGAATTATTATCATAATATTAAAAAATTTAAAATTATAAATGTTTATAAGTATGTTTTGAAAATGTCAGGCAGTGTGAAAAAAAATTAGAAAACAAAAAAAACATTAAAAAGAATGAAAAAACCCATAAACTTAACTAATTTAAAAATAATTAATTTAAAAATATTACAAAACTTTCAAAATATATATGTATGTTTTTTAATGTGTGCTAGTGTTAAAAAAGACAAAATTGAAAGAAACAATAAAAAAATTAAAAAAAAATGAATGAGAAAGAAAATTAATCAATCAAAACTAAAAAATAATGAATTTAAAAATATGTAAACAATTTTAAATGATACACGTATATGTTTTAAAAATGTATGGTAGTGTTAAAAAATGCAAAAAAACCAAAAAAGAAACATTGAAAAAGAATTAAAAATTAATAAAATTAAATAATCACAAATTCAAAATAATTAAAAATAATTATTATCATAATATTAAAAAATTTAAAATTATATATGTTTATAAGTATGTTTTGAAAATGTGTGGTAAGAAATTACAAAAAAAAAAAAATAAAATAAACCAAACAAAATATATATTATGAAAGGAATGAGAAAACACTGAAAAAATGATAAAACTAATCAAAAAAAATTAAGGGGGTCTTCTGTAGTAACGGCTCTTGTTTTAGCCGTTTTTCGAATTTTCGCTGTAAAGAAAGTATTTAATATTTTTCAATGCGGTTTTTTTTAAAAGTTTTATTGTACTTTTAACTACAAAATCCTGTATTAAGTTTGTAAAAATAAACATTAGTTGCTGCACTACAGCCTCGCAAAGTCATGCCCTCCAAAAAAACATGTGTTGACGGTTCACTCGATTGCACCAGTCTGAAACAATGAAATTGAAAAATTTTTTTTTTTTTGTAATCTATACGAGTGCTTTTATCGTCCGACGGGAGTTTTTTTTTTTTTCATAATAAATTTCAAAATAGCGCAACTCGGAAGTTGAAAAATTTTTTTTGGCCAATTTTTTCGACGAAAAAAAATTCATTCAAAACTTGTAAATATTAATATCGAAAAAACCGCTCGTCGGACGATAGCGACAACAGTTCTGAGCATTTGAAAAAAAAAATTATTGAAATCCGTTTGCTCAATCATTATAAATCGTGTGAACCAGTCCGAAAAACGTGGTTTCGAGAAAAACGCATTTAAAGCACGGCACGCCGGGAGCGCGCCAAACTCAGCGGAGTCACAAACCCCCCTGAAAAAACCAGTTTCCCGTCCGAAATCTTTAAAAACCTTTTTGTATAGGATAGATAAATACATTATCTGTTGAAAAATGCAAAAAAAAAAAAACCGATTTTTTGAAAGTGTTACTACAGAAGACCCCCTTAAATTGTAATTAAAAAATCTTGAAAAATTTTTAAAAAGTATTGAAAATTTCAACTTATTTATTTCAAATTTCATAATACAAATTTTTTGATATTGCAAAAAAGCAAAACGTAAATATTTGATTTAAAATAATATTGGATAAAACAAAATAATTTTCATTTCCTTGCGCGATGCCCATAAAAATTTCTCTTAAAAATTTCTCCCCAAGCATCTCATGTAATAGATGGAAGCAACAATGGTTTGTTGGTTCCATCTATTTGTTTGTGCGCGCGAATGTCGCACGTAAATTTTCAATAATCACATTTTGTAGAATGTTCTGTCTGTCACTCATACGCCCCGTCGGCTGCCATAGAAATGCAATGCTGTCTGGCAGCCAAGTGAAATAAAGTGGCAAAATTAAAGTAATAAAAGCGAAGCGAAATCAATTCCCCGTTGCTAAAATGCCGGCACGTGGCTGCACGTTGCTCGCGGCATAAAATGGAATTCGAAATTTACTTAACGCTAACGACAGCAAGCGGCTGGGAATTGTCGTTAAAGTTGATTAGCAGCACAAAAGTTGGTCTTGACGAAGTGTTAAGCATATATAATGGAATCAAATCTAATAAACACTATTAAGCGATGTAAGTAAAGAGTGTTAAAATATTGGTTTTTTAAATTAGGTAGGGTTAGGTTAGGTTTAAAAAGCTAAAGCCATGAACCTTGCTTGTTGTGATACCTCATGCTTACTTATTAACTCAAATGGCCATAACAACCCATTAGTGAGTTACGGTTCAGTGTCACCGTTAAGGTGTGCCGTTTCATTGGAAAAATTTCATGACGGACAAGGGGCGTGGCATATTTTTTGTGAAATGCAACTGGGTCGCACACTTCGACTGGAAGAATGGCCCAAAAACTCAAATCTATATACAAATAATTGTTTGTCCTGACTGACTGACTTTTGGTACATTTAAGTAAATAAACTTCCGCTAAGACGGGATAAAACTTAAATTTCTTGGTCTAAAAGGGTTAAGGTGTTGTATGAAGAAATTTGATTGACTTCAAATTTATTGACTTCAAACTGCAAAGCCGCTGGGCCCTGCTTGTATTACATAAAAAATATTTCAATGAAATTAATTTCAATGTATTATTTAAGTATTAATTAAAATCAAAGGAAAACTTTTCCATAACCATCGGCGACTATAAATCGTTATCCCTTTTACGGGCCACTGGATTACAATTTGTTTAAATAATTTCACGCTAACAAGTTTCAAAAGAGCGGCAAATGTAATTAGACGAATTAACGTAAATGAGTAACAAACAAACAACGTCAAGAAACCCAACCGAAAACAAGTGTAGAGACCGAAAGAAAAATCAGCGAAAATCAACAAAGTATGAAACAGCATGAAAATGAGAGAAACGAAATTGCGCACCAAAATGCAAATTAGCCAAATTAGAAAAGTTGCCGCAATGCTTCACTAATTTACTTCATTGCCTCTGGCACCGACGCAAAAAAGATGTAATCGAATAGAACGACGCATTTTTGTACCCTTTTTGTTAGTTGAGTTTAGTTCAGACACAACTGATAACAATTCTCCAACTAAATGGCGCATTATGAAGCAACCAAGCAACAACAAGAATAATGAAATAAAAACAAACAAACAAACACAGGAATTAACAGTTTTAGTTGGCATTGCTTGTAGCGCAAAATGTACCAACAACAACAACAACAACTAACATATATACAAATGCAACAGAAAACTGTTCATGGGCGAAACACACTTAACAGGTTTTTGTTTATGATTTGATTGTTGTTGTTGCTTCATTATTTTACTCTTACCTCCAATTTCGGTGTGTTGGCCACTAAAATGCCGCAAATATGAATGTCGGCAGCGACCAGTGTTGCCTACTTGCAAAATGATTTTACGCGCTCACAAATAGCGGCAACAATCAGAACGCAACAATGGAGCCGGCAGCGAGCGAACGGAAATGGGAAAGCGGAAAGGGAAAAACGTCAAAAGCATTTCCGGCGCTCAAACAGCCAATATTTTGTGGCAATTTTTTTGTCGTTGTTGTTGTTGTTATTATTGTTATTGTTGTTGTTGCGGCAGCAAACAAGCAAAAGGCTTGTCCATTTTTATGAGCGCAATAGCTACACAACAACAACAATAACAACAACAAGCACAACAAGAACAAACTATAATAAAAAACACAACACAGTTAACAACAATAATAGCAACAATAGCAACAACAACAATAACAACAGCTGCACAAAACGCCACTAAACAAACGCAAAAAGCTCAAATCTCGCCCCTCGTTGCCGCTTGCCGCAAGGCATAAACAAAAATAAATTTGCAGTAAAAATAAATGATGAACGAACAAGCGAGAAGGAGCAAAAAATGCCGTTTCGCTTGCTGCCCAACAGAAAAAGGGACGTTCTAATGGGTTGCGCATAGTTGCTGAACGAAGTGCGAAGCGAGACGAGTTGGGGCCCACAATGGCGAAAAAGGCCTAACAACGTTTGTTAATTAACACAACACAGCGGCCGGCAGCAACGCAAACAACAACAACAAATATGAAGCCAACTAAAATTACAATGAAAGCAACAACAAAACGTCATAACAAAAAAAAAATAGAGCAACAACAAGCAAACGAATAAATGCCGCACAGCAACTACGGGCGCACTATTTCTTCACGCCAGCCGTTCGACTGAGTGCGCCGGGAATTTGCATTTAATTGGAAAAGTAACACAAGATATGTTGGCGCTGATAGAGAGAGAGCAAGAAAAATTTGCGTACACTGCGTTTGCGTTAGTTTGTGCTGCCAGGCCGATGGCCTCGCGGAGAACTGATGGCGTTAACAGCCGCAATGGAGTGAAATTCAAGCAGCATTCAAGGCTTTCAAACTGTGCATTGTTATTGTTGTGCTTTATGCCTGCGGTTGTTTATGCTATGAGCGAAGTGAATTTGTGATTATTCGATTTGTTGTTTGCTTTCGCTTGCTATGAGTGAGTTAACGTTATGTGGGTCTTAAATACCGATGTTGTTGTTTGTATTTAGATAGCTTTGGGGTAAACTGGGTCAATGGGATATCCTTGTGGTATGGTAATGAAGTTTGGTATTAGAATTTACTATTTGGTATATGGTATTTGGTACTTGAAGCACGAAATTTGTATTTTAGATTTTGGTATTTACAATTTAGTATCTTGAATCAGTGTTTGGTATTTATTTGAAATTTCGTACTTTGGTATTTGGTAGGCGGTGTCTGGTCTTTGGTATTTTGGCCTTTGGTATTTTGTTATTGGTATATCATATTTAGCATTTGGTGCTTGGTATTTGAGACTTGGTACTTGGTATTTGATGGTTGGTAATTAGTCTTTAGTATTTGATATTTTGTTATCGGTATTTGGTTATTGTTATTTGGTATTTGATAGTGGGTATTTGATATGCGGTATTTGGTCTTTGTTTTTGGTATTTGATAGTTGGTATTTAGTTATTGGTAGTGTCCGACCGAATATTCGGTTTCGGTTTCGGTTTCGGCCCAAATCAGTGGTTTCGGTTTCGGTTTCAGTTTCGGCCAAAAATTGGCCGAATAGCCGAAACCGAAACTTTCTAGAATATTTTTTACATTTTATTGTGTAGCAGATATATAGTGAAAGGAGGAATAATTTAGATGCCACCAATGTAAATAAATTTATTTTTTTAGCATATAATATTAAATTATTTAATTTTGAATATTAGCGAGTAAGGTACGAAAGGGTGATTTTTTCATTTTTACGTTTTTAAAAAATGAATAAATTGTTTTTTTTTAATAAGTATTTATTTATTTATGCTATGTTTGTTTGTTTGTTCTTTATTTACTTAATGTAAAATTCGTTTGTTGAAAAAAGTGCTTGATATGGTGATTTTTATTTCAACTAGAAAGTTTCAGTTTCGGTTTCGGTTTCGGCCGAATATTAAAAAAAACCGAATATTCGGTTTCGGTTTCGGTTTCGGCCCAAAAAAGTGGTTTCGGTCGGACACTAGTTATTGGTATATGATATTTGGTACTTGGTGCTTGGTATTTAGTTATTAGTAAATGGTATTTTGTTATTGGTCTTTAGTATTTGATAGTTGGTATTTGGTTTTTGTTATTTTAATATTGGTGTATGGTAATTGGTCCTTGGTATTTGATACTTAGTGTATGTGTTGGTATTTGGAACTTAGTATTTTGTTATTGGCCTTTAGTATTTGGTATTTGGTTATTGGTGCTTGGTATTTGATAGTTGGTATTGCGTCTTTGGTATCTGGTTATTGCTACTTGATATTTGATAGTTGGTATTTGGTCTTTGGTATTTTGTTATTGGTACATGGTATTTGGCATTTGGTACTTGGTATTTGGTATTTGATAGTGGTCCTTGGTGTTTTGTTACTCGTGTTTCGTATTTGATATTTGGTTATTGGTATTTGGTATTTGATAGCGGGTATTTGGCCTTTGGTATTTTGTTATTGGTATATGATACATATTTGATACTTGGTATTTGGTACTTGCTATTTGGTACTTGGCATTTGGTACTTGGCATTTGGGACTTGGTATTTGGGACTTGTTACTTGGTATTTGATAGTTGGTATTTGGCATTTAGTTATTGGTATATGATATTTGGTACTTGGTATTTGCTACTTGGTGCTTGGTATTTAGTTATTAGTAAATGGTATAAGTAAACTAACCATTTGGGACTCGGTTCTTGGCTTTTAGTACTTGATAGTTGGTTTTTGCTTTTGTATTTTGTTATAAGTATTTGGTATTTGATATTCGGTATTTGGTACTCAGTATTTGTCTCTTGTTATTCAGTATTTGTGTCTCGATATTTGGTATAAATTTCGAAATCGATCTCAGCTTACGGTGCAATACGCGAGACTTTCTAGAAAACTTTGGCTTTATGTTTGTTCACTATTTCTTCTAATTTATGAATTTAGAAAGAGGAATTTACAGACTTTTATAGTTTTTTAGTAATTTGAAGTTAGTCCAAATATTCTTAAAAGTTATAGTTTTTAAAAAGATTTTGTCGGCTTTCGGTTACCATACATTGGACTTTGTATTCAACTTTGGAAAGCACGATAGTTTTTTGTCAAATGTTATATTTTGGTCCCTTGGCTCTTCTAGTTTACGAGTTACAGTTGTTTGAAGTTATTAAGTTCTCAATAATGAAATTACTGGCTCCTTTATTGATCTTTTTGAATTTTTAATCTTGCATTTTCTTGAATTCCTGTGCCAGGAAGTTCTAAACCTGTTTGGCCCGTTGCAAAGTTCTGCTATCAAATAATAAAAACATTTCAGGCTTCGAGTTCCCTTAGTTTATGAGTTACAGGCATTTTAAGGCCTTTATTTACCATTCTTTTTAGATTTTGTCAAATTCCAGATGACTCGCATTCCTGACACTTTTTACACCTCTTCGGAAAGCAACCCTCTTCTGTGATATATTTCAGAACTTCAGCTGTTCAAGTATAACGTTTAAAGGCTTTTATTTGCCTTTTATTTTATTTATTTTATTTATTGCTTTATTTTTAGAATTATTGGCTTCTACATAGATTTTCTCAAAACATTCCAATGTGATACCTGGGACTTTATAATTCTGCTTTGAAAACAAAAGTTCTTTTGTCAAATGCCATACATTTCAAATCTTCAGCTTTTCAAGTTTAAGAGTTACAAGCATTTACTTTAATTTTCAATTTTTTTAATCACCTTCTTCTGTGTACATTGATCTCTTCTGCATTGCATTAAATAAACTACTTTAAAAGTAGTTAAATTCCTATGCCCAGAAACTTCTTAAACTTTGTCTAGTCTTGGCGCCCATAAATATGCTCAAACTTTTTACTAACCGTTAAGACATTTCCACCAGCATTCAACATTTCATAGCTGTCACCTAATGCCTCTAAAAATCTTTCCAAATATGCTTAAGCATGCATAAGCCTACGCCATCAAACTTGCAACAAAATGGGGAAAATTTGAATTTCATATTTAAGGCCAATAAAAAGCAAAAAGATTACAACAACAGTGGTATTAAGGCATTTGGGCAGAAGCATAGACGCCACAAAATATGCAACAATAAAGATGGCATTAGTAGGGAACCAACTGAAGTAGAAGGCGACTAACGACTAGAATTTTTCATCACATATGCAAAATTCAAGTGTTACGCCAAAGTAAAAGTGGACTGACAGACAACATGACAGTGACAACAACAACAGCGAAGTTTATTCATTAAAATGCACAAACTTGTCTGCTCGCAACGCATCAATAGAGCGTCAAAACGACAGCTGCAGACGTTTGCTGTGCTATGCATTGAAGGCGGCAACGGCAACTTGTCAATTGCAACTTGAGCAACGCGCATTAAATTGACGGCTGACGCAGCGGGCAGCAGAAACCAGGAAGAAGAAGAAGAAATTTTCTTATGCAAGCAGCGCGCGCGAAAAAAATACGCAGCCAAGTGTGCGCGGCATTTGCATGCGCACACAATCGGCGTGTGGCAAGTGTGGCAAGGGCGGCAAAATAACGAGCCGATTTGCATACGGAATGGGAGTCGGTAGCTGGTCTATGTGGTTGCGCACTGCTGCCTAACCGCAGGTGTGAGTGGCTTGCAAGCATCTCTGCCACAGACCGCAGGCGGTGCAATTTCGCTTTGCCACACACAGTAACATTGTAAAAATCCGACAAAATTTGCGTATCTGTATGCTGCAGTGTATGTGTGTATGTATGTGTTTCTGTGTGTGTCATATAACAATGCCATAGAAATATTTTACAAATTCCAATTTACATTTAATTTTATTCTTTGCTAAAGTATGGCAAACATGTCAGGGTATGAGGTGAATATTTCATATATGTACCATATATGTTGCTATACTGTATGAACCCCAAACTGCAGCCAAAGCAGCTTAAAGTTCCATATCTCATATCTTGAATAAGATATCAAAATCAAATGAAATTCTTCTGCCTCATGCTAAAAAATTTCTGAAGTGTTCACCACAACTAAAACGCTCAAAGGGTTAAATTACTTGATTATCAGCGTGCACACGAATTTATTTCAAAACCTGGCAGCGTTCTTTTATTTTATTGCTCTGCACATTTTACAAATTTTTGGCATACAAATAAAAAAATTAAAAAAATGCAGAAAAGTAAAAAATGTGAAATTTGTGCATTACACGTTGCAGCGTGCCACATGCCAGCAA
This sequence comes from Melieria picta, assembly GCA_964056695.1. NCBI lineage: Eukaryota > Metazoa > Arthropoda > Insecta > Diptera > Ulidiidae > Melieria > Melieria picta. The sequence continues at coordinate 55,758,986 of OZ057398.1, read as the reverse complement.
GCAACATGCAATGTGGCAACAATGTAGCCAGCTATGCAATGTAGGTGCCGCTGCTGGCACCAACAGCACGGCAACAACGTCAGCAACAGTAGCAGCTGCTGCCGCAACAGCAACAAATGAGCGAATGCCACATGCTGTGCTAATGCGCGCAAGCATGCAGGCGTTTGCTTGTATGTGTGCCTGTGTGTGTGTGTGTGTTGCACTATCAGTGTGCGTTAAGATTGCCAAAGCGCCTTAAGGTATGCTCTAAAAATAAATAGCAACTCATCCGCACAAACAGGTACGAACACACTCATGCACTAACACACACACACACGAACACAAACACATATACACGCAGATATCAGACACAGCGCTCTGATGCACTTTGGGTCTGCGCACCTGAGCGCAAATGAATGATGCCGTCTAGCTGTCGCTGGGTCGAGCTGTGTGCAGTGCCGGTCGGCTGCTTGGCGTTGTTACGCTCAGTGCGGTTGCTGCTGCCTTTGTTGTTGTTGTTGCTGCCGCTGCAGGTTGTATGCTGCAGCTGAAATGTTGCATTAAACTAAACAGCAGACTTTTGCCATTGAAATGCAAACAACTGCTGTCTGTTCTGCGCTGCTTTGGTGCTCTTTGCTGCTTTCTGGTCGCATTGCTGCCTCATTGAAATGTCCGCCGGAAATGGCACTTTTCAAGCAGCGAGCAGCTGCAATTTTGACTGCTTCTTATTTCTGTTGCTGCTGGTGTTTTAAAGATTTCGTACCAAAATGTGCTCATATGAAAGTCGCAACAATGCTGTTTGCTTTTACTCATCCACAGCAACCATGCTACGTGACATTACATTTCACTGCCTCGCTTTTTCTATGCCGTTTTATGTGTCCTTTACACACTTTCTTTTCGTTGAAATGTACTCGTATTATTGCGTTTGGCTTTTAGTGAAAATGAAATCAATGAAGTGCACTGCGTTGCCACTTGCAGTGTCCACTCGAATGGCCATTGAATGCGGCAAATTCTAAAAGGTTACACTTTAGGGCTGTCACTGTTCCACATGCCATGCTTTGCTTTACTTTTGTTATGTCTTTAGAATCATTTTCAAAAAAGGTTTTGAAAGCTTGTTCTTATCACAAAGATTTGATCTTTTCATGAAATTTTCCCTTGCAGTTGGGCAAAGATGTGGCTCTGTCTCACCGAAGATGCCTTGGATTCTGGCCTTTCTTATGTCAAAATCTTGATTCATTATCTGACAAACAGATTCGGTGAACATATTCACAGACTCTGTTATCTCTCTCACTCTGGTTCAGTTCTCAGTTGTCTCGCACCATTTGAAGAACTTGAGCAATGTTATGGTCAGTGATTGTAGGGCTTAAACGACTAGAATGTTCAACGTCTCCCAAGCTGGTACAGTCATGTTTAAATTCTTACTTACTTAGATACTTAACTGGTCATAACAACTCGTTACCAGGTTTAGGCCTGCCGCAAAAGCTCTCTCAAAGCTCTCTCTCTCTGCTTTGCACGCGCCTTCTCCAGTTGGTCACACCAAGATATGATAGTCCTCAACTTGGTTCTTCTATCGGAGACATGGTCTCCACCAAGAGATGATAAGCGGTCCTCAACGTGGTTCTTTCACCGGAGACATGGTCTTCATCTATGCCGTCGATCTCCAACTACCTCATCGAACATCTTTTTCACCTTGGCTTCATTATCCATACGGCAGACATGGCAAGCCACGTTTAAATTTAGATGAGCAAAATTTCACTGTGTTGAATGATGAAAACAACAGCCCAGATTCGTGTAAGATGGAAGAGTCTTGTGGAGGTCCGAGAGGAGAGGACAAGGAGAAACAAAACAAGAAATTATGCTACAGAGTCCCTGTGTCCAATTCGTCTTTCAAAAATCATATTTAATGACTGATCTATGCTCGAATTTTTCCATTTTAACAAAAACTTTTTTATTGATTGACTCAAACCATTGTCAAGCAAAAACTGTGCATCAAAAAATGGCAAAAGTTCTGTTCCGTAGTTTTCAAAGAGGCCCAAACAGATTCCCCAACTTTCGTTGACAAAAGAGCCATCTTCATGTTGAGATTGGAAACTTTTCAGACCAAACTTGTTTATACTATTGAAAGTACAAATAAGTTCAGTCCGTTTTTTTGTGACCAAAAATCATTTGCTTCAAAATAAACTGGCTGAACTGACTAATCAAAGTATTGTCCATAGTTAGGTTAAGTTATGTTGGATTGTAATCTTCTATGCAATAAGCTCACTCAAGCACAACTTATGGCTCATTCTCGTACCGCAGTGGTGGTTGCGAATCTCCCTTACAACGCTGAGAACCAAGAAGATTCCATTATGAACCTGGCTCTATCTCCGATTTTCAGAGGCGATAGTTACTACTTTTTTCCGTCCGGCAATTTTCCGTGAGGCAATTTATGATTCCATCTATCTTCCAAAAATTATCTCGTCTCTTGAGGCCTTTCAAGTTGGGAGCGAATTTTTGATTTCTGCAAAAGACATGAACCGATGATGATCTTAGAACCATGAATATTCGGCTTTGGCGTTGATGACCTTAGAACCATGAATATTCGTCTTTGACGTTGATGATTTTGGAACAATTTTTTTTTAATATTCGGCTTTGGGTTGATGACCTTGGAACCATAAATATTCGTCCTTGGCTCTGATGACCTAAGAACGTAAGCCTTGACATTGTTGACCTAAGAACAATGAATATTCGGCTTTAGCGTTGATGACCTTAGAATTATGAATATTCGTCTTTGGCATTGATGATCTCAGAGCTATGAATATTCGGCTTTGGCGTTGATGATCTTAGAACAATGTTTTGAAAATTCGGCTTTAGCTTTTATGATCTTAGAACCATTAATATTCGGCTTTGGCATTGTTGACGATCTTAGAGCTATGAATATTTGGTTTTGATGACTTTAGAACGATGAATATTCGCCTTTGGCGTTGATGACCTGAGAACAATGAATATTCGGCTTTATTCATTAATATTCGGCTTTACCTTAAATCATGATTATTCGGCTTTGGCGTTGATGTTGAGGTCGTTGGCAACGATTGACAGGGTCTAGCATAGTATTTTTTCTTCTCGGGGTTTTCGTAGACACTTTTCATATCCAGTCACCATCCAATGCAGAAACCCTTTCTTTTGCCTTTAAATCAGCTGCTTGCAAGTGAAAAATCGCCTGCTTAGTTAACATAAAATTGAACATTTTCAACACAGTAAAATTGGGATTTTTTCATAAAATCAAAGCAGTATTAAATGAATATTTTTAACAGATGTCTAACCTCCCTGGAATCACTGCAAACAGCTTTTTTAATCAACTCAAAGCAATATTGAATGAATATTTTGGCAGATGTTTAACCTCTAGAGCTGGAAAAACATCGATGTTTGCCCACATCGATGTTTTCGGAAAACGAACATCGATGTATCGACCTTATTCCAATAGGGACTTTTTTTTTAATATATTAAAACTTAAAATGTATCAGGTGTACAACTTTGCTTCCGCCGTTTTTTTCCAAAATTAAAAGCTTTATTGCGAAAAAGTGCTTACAGATGTATTATTCAAAGTATTGTCCGTCGCTAGCGACAACTTTCTCCCATCTTTCCGGCAATTTTCGGATCCCGGCTCGAAAAAAGGAGTCCTCTTTTGACGCTATCCATGAAGCAATCCATTTTTCCAATTCTTCGAAGGATTGAAAATGTTGATCTGCCAGGCCGTGTGCCATCGAACGGAATAGGTGGAAGTCAGAAGGGGCGACATCTGGGGAATACGGCGGGTGGGGCAAGACTTCCCATTTCAGCGTTTCCAGGTACTTTTTGACCACTTTTGCGACGTGAGGCCGAGCATTGTCGTGTTGGAGGATGACTTTGTCATGTCGCTCTTGATATTGTGGCCGCTTTTCTTTTAGCGCGCGACTAAGGCGCATCAGTTGCAAGCTCTTCTTGGGTTTGGCACGAATCTTCATCAAGCAATGCTTCTAGTTGTTCATCTTTGAAGGTTTTTTCTCTTCCACCACCATGTTTGTCTTCGACATCCAAATCACCATTTTTAAAACGTTGAAACGACTCCCGACACGTTCTTTCACTCAGAGCAGCATCACCGTAAGTTTCTGAGAGCATTCGATGCGCTTCAGCTGCATTTTTTTGCGAATTGTAACAGAAAAGTAAAACTTCCCGCAAATGGCGAGAATTGGGCACATAAACGGACATTTTCGAGCGTGAATAATACGAAAACAAGAACAACTGTCACTGAAACGGCGATGACAATTCGTTAGGCACTGTCCACACTCACTTTAAAGGCATTACCATCTATGTATTTCAACCAGCCTCAGCCGGTACAGCCACCTATCGGAAAACGGCGGAAGCAAAGTTGTACACCTGATATTTAAAAATTTTAGCAATTCATTTGCCACTTTATTAAAGGGGTTTGTGTTAAAAAAAAAATCCATTAAAAGAATTTAACAACATTAACAACATTAATAACAAAATAAACATTTCTGTGCCACCCAGTAGCAAAATATTTTTTTACTATGGTCGAAGTCCATTCACTGCGGTTTATAAATACCAGCATGTCCAAATTTGTTTTTTAAGCTTTATAAATGTTATATGAATTTTTGTATTTTTTTTTTAGCTTCTTGCGCTCCTTTTAATAGTAATGGGAAAGTAGAGAAAAACATCGAACATCGGAAAAAAAACATCGATGTTTGAAATAGATTTGAAAACATCGATGTATCGATGTTACATCGAAGTTGGTTCCAGCACTACTAACCTCTCTTGAACCAACGCAATCAGCTATCGCTATGAACCATTCACAATAGCCAGAGCCATCTTTTGGAAATGAGTCGAATTACTTAGTTTGCCCTCCAAATATTACCAATGGAACTGAATAGAGGTTTTTCTAAATTACATTTCTTGAAATTGCTAAAAATCTGTTCGATTGTCATCACATTTATGCAAATTGTTTGAATCTTTATAGGATAAAAAATATCTAAATTGCAGCCAAATAGATAAAATAAAAAAAATAAAAATTATCAAACTTTGCTGACATTCAGATGACCTTAAGTACTCTTTTCAACCAACTATGTTTTTTTTTTAATTAAATAATAATCAGTCAAGTTTCTGGATTATGACTCCCAGTAATTTATCACAACTCAGTAATTTTGCAATATGCCCAAAAATTTTGACACTTTGCGCTTAATGACAGAACTGTGTCAGTGGTTTTTGTACACATGGGGACAGAATTGTGTCAGCGTTTTTTTCTGGCATTCATTGATTCACTTCATTGTTGCACGTTGTCAAATATTTGCACAAAAAATTGAAACTGAAAGTTAATTTTTACATTAATGTGTGTACCATAAAAATTATAGTAAATGCCAAATTATAGCCGATTCGGGCATTAAAAAAAAATAAGATAAATATGTAAATTATATGCACAAAGCGTCAACAATTTGCGTGTAATTACACGTTAAATGAACGGAAGCGATAAGTGAGATACGCGCACACAAAGGCGACAAATCAATTAACGCTCGTGCGCCACATTGACTATTGAAGCCAAAAAACCAACAACAACATAAAAACTCTTTTGAAAGAAATAACAACAAAAGTGCAGTGGCAAAAAAGATAAAATACAAAGTGGTCAGTTTGAGTTTGACTGCTGCCGCCTCACCGCAAAATTCGCAGCAGATTTTCATGCTCGACTGCGTCTGGCAAAAAAAAAATAAAAACAAGTAAATAAATATTCACTGACTATGGACAATTAAATGTCACACAATCAAAGAAACATGACAGCATTTTATTACAAAAAGGTTTACAAATTAACCGATTACTGCCGTGTGGGTATTTAAATACCCAAAAAGCAGTGTGACATCAATTTTTATTGAATTGTAAATAGTTCAAACATTTTTATAAAAAACCATTAAAAGCCTGTAACTCCTAAACTAGAAGAGGTAGAGTCCTCGAAAATATAGATATACAAAAATATAAATAGATCGAAGTGATGTGATGAAGCAATGTTTAGCGATCTAAACGAACTTGTAGAGTTCGACCGATTAATCGGCATCGGCTAGTATGGGCCACAAAAATTGGTAGAGGCATTGGCCAAAAAGTGGGAATCGGTCGGACTCTACAAACCTGTATATCTTCTTTAAAAAAATCCTAGAAAATCCACATTCAAACAGACCGCGCTTGAGATTTTTTTTCTTTTTGGGTTGGTACATCTGTCATTATAGTCGCCATATTTACTGCTGGCGAGACATGGGTCTATGAATTAGTATTGAAACTAACCAACAATCATTGTAATGGAACTTCTCAAACGAGCCGAAACAAAACAAACCACATGTGTAAGCTTTCTCATAAATTTTCTTAAGCTCTATGGTCACTCAGTAAATGGGTTAAGTGTGCACAGTGTGTCAATTTAAATCAAGCGTGAAAATAAAACAACAACAAAAACACATACACACACAAAATAAAATGAAATATTTTACATACTTACTTGCATACTTACTTTGTTGTTGTTGTTAAGCGTGCGCATAATTGACTAATTTACAGTTGTGCTCAATTTGTTGTGCTGTGGTTATTGCGGCATATTTTCATAATTAACAATAACAACAAAATAACAATCTCAGTAGTTGTAGTGCGTTTGTGCAGCGAGCGTGAAATTGTTTTTAATGTATAAGTTTAATATTATTTTTATTAAATGTGTAGTAAAAATAAATAAGAATGAATGACCTTTCAATAAACAGGTGACTTCAGTAAACTGTAACTCACGTTGTATAAGAGCTATGGGATTTTCCTAGATGTCGTTGGAAAGATAAAATCTTGTACTAAAAAAACTTCTCATACAGTTTTATGATTGCTTGAGTCAGTTTTGTTTGAACGCACGTCATACATTATTTTTTCTCTCTTATATTTCAAGAGTTTAGTTGTTCCTTGTTTCAATAGATGACTTCAGTAATCTGTAAATCAGGTCATATATGTGCTATAGAGTTACTTTAAATATCTTTAGAAAGATGAGATTTCGTACTAAAAAAACTTCTCAGACAGTTTTATGATTGCTTGGTTCAGGTTTGTTGTCATACATGCTTCTTTGTTTCTCACATTTCAAGAGTTTAGTTGTTCCTTTTTTCAATAGATGACTTTAGTAATCTGTAAATCGGATCATATATGTGTTATTGGTTTACCATGGATACCGTTAGAAAGATACGATTTCGTACTATAACAGCTTCTCAGAGAGTTTTATGTTTGCTTGGATCAGCTTTGTTTGTTTTTTTCTTACTTTTCAAGCGCTTTTCTGCTTTTTTTCAATAAATGAATTTAGTAATCCCTATCTCACGGTGTATAAGTGCTATGGGGTTGTCCTAGATGTCGTTAAAAATATAAGATTTTGTACTAAAAAAACTTCTCAGACAGTTTTATGATTGCTTGTCTCAGTTTTGTTTGAACGTAAGTCATACATGCCCCTTTCTGTCTTACAACTCGAGAGTTTTTTTTGTTCCTTTTTCAATAGATAGCTTTAGCAATCTCTATTTCACGTTGTTTAATAGAGAGCTGCAATTGTGCATTTGAAACTGGTTTCAAGACACTCTCTCTCTTTGCACGGCACTGGACTGCACTGACTCAGTGCAAACAGATCGAATAAGAGGTGCCAGCGAAGAGAAGCAAAACATGTGTGTGCATGACATATGAGAGCTGAGACTTTGTTGCTTTATAACATGAGTGTGTGCGAACACACTAAAGGCAATGCACAGTAAAGGCAATGCAATTTACTGCAATGACACTGAATGCAGTAAGTTATACTAATAGAACAATTAGTGCTTTGTTATTATTGTAATAATCACGCATATTTTTGAGTTTTTCGAATGGTTTTTATTTCAAATTAAATTTCATACGAATTTTCAAGTAAAATATTTTCACCTAAATTGAAACTATTGTGTTTTATGGACATATATCAAAGCGTAAATACATAAAAAGCATTGAGCAGAAAAATTAAATAATATTTACTTGTGCATCTATCTCCTTTTTTCAAAATTTTTGTTTTAATGATGGCTAAAAATTACAGTAATAACAACATATACACTAGTCAGAATAAGTTTGCGTACAAGGGGTACGTAGTTTTTTCATATGAAAAATAAATCACTTAAAGTAATTTTTCAAAAACAAAATATTTTTTATTTCTTCCATAAACTTAGTTCTTTTATTCCATTAAGATAATAATATCAAAAACTTGACCAAGCTGTAAAAAAGGGCCAAAAACAAAATATGTTATGATTTCACCTCAGAAAAAGTTTGAGTACAAGAAAAGGTTATGTAGTTAAAATTTAATTGAAACTTAGTTTTGTCCAAAAATTAATAACTTTGTGAATATGCTTTTCTTGTGTGAACTCCCTGCAAAAGTTTCGGCGTAAATTTTATTAAATTCGGTGCTTTTTCAGCGGTTATTTTGTTATATCCTTGAATTGTTTTATTGGTTTACTATATCTTTGAAGATGGAGTGTTGTTGGGCTCAGGGTTCAAGTAAACCCCTTATATACTCAATTAGATGCACGTTAGGTGACTAGGGAGGAACTTTTTCAACTTTGTTGAGCCAGTTAATAGCAAATATAGCTTCACATCGTATGCATTGCGTCCTAAGGTCGTCATAAAGTTAAAAAGAAATGCTGGAATCTGATCCAAAGTTTTGAAACCTTGACTTGCATAAGCTTTTAGAATATGTAAATAACCCCTCGGAAGCATTTCTGAATAAAGAAACAGCCTGCTCACTGCTTTTCCTGACATGCAGCCCAATACCATATCCCCACATATGCTATGCTTCACTGTTAATTTTAGATTTTTGTTATTAACAGGATCCTCGTCAAATTAGTTCATGCCTTTTAATGCCAAATATGCCAAACCATTATCAGATAACAATGAATCGTCCCACTTTCTATAGATAACAACATATCGTCCCGGAAATCTGGTTTTCTAGACTCTTTGATGGACTCTTTTACGGAAGCAATTCTGTAAGTATGGGCTTCTTACATGCTGTTATGTAGGGGAAATATGATTTTTTCAGGATTTTTCTTGTAAAGTCAGTGCTACTGGGTTTTATAAAATATTTCTGTACATTTCTGAACATATTGGATGCAACTAGCCTTAGATTAGGATGCACTGATCGCAAACAATCTAATCCTCTTTCTCGGGTAGCTTAAGAAAATGGCCAGATCGTAGTAACGCAGCAAGATTTTCTGTTTTTTTGGAGATTTAACATGGCTTTTTGAAATGACGAATGTGCTCTCCCAAAAGTTTCCCAAATTCATGAAATTTTTTGTGAATTTTGGAAAGTTTTAGCAAGATTATCCTTTTATCCATGTTTAATTTTTTTTCTGTTGGATTCTATTGCTTTCTATAAAATTTCAAGCACATATACGGTTTCAAATCACTTACAAATCCGTTTACTGTTCAATGGAATACAAATTTTCCAAAAAAAAAAAAAAAGAAGCATAACCGGAAATTCCCGTTACTAGTTTTGTACGCAAACTTATTCTGCACCGTTTTGTGAGTATATTGTCAGTAAATACGAATACATGGAAAATTATTATTTTAATTTATCTATAACTGAACAAAAAGTGCAGTTAAAGCATATATGAAAAATGTGGATAAGTTTTTATAAACAGAGAACCCATTTTTGAGGTCAAAATTAATCATAACATAATTTTGACTTGCCTGTACGCAAACTTATTCTGACTAGTGTACATCAATATTACATTTAAATAATTTATTTAAATATATTATATTAACTCACATCATCAACCTCCCTTTTAATTAATTTTTTATCAGACACTAAAATGTTTTAAGAAACTCCCTCATTTAATTACGCGTGCCAAACTGTTCTTTTAATCTCTCACTGCATTCAGTGTACAGGTAGCATTTTGGCCCGTTACACACTGTCAACGATTCATTAGCATTGCTTGCAGTGTATATAGCTGAGAGAAAACAGTGCGTGCCTTGCAGAGACAACCAAATGAGTGTTGACTGCTATTGCGGTTTGCGTTTTGTTGTCATTCTCATACTGCTCTCTTACTGCAGTGAATGCTGGCAAACAGTGCACACTGCACCAAATCACACTGTGTGTAGGGAGAAATGAATTATCCATTGCAGCTCTTTATTGTATAAGTGCTATAGGGTAACCTTGGTACCGTTAGAAAGATTTCAAGATTTTATACTAAAAAAACTTCTCAGACAGTTTTATGATTACTTGACTCAAGAGACCTAAAATAATTATTATGCATATTTTTGGGAATAAAAAAATTGCCCTAATTTAAGAAATTTCTATAACTATTGCTTTATAATAATTATTCCCAATAAGAAATTTTTTACGTCGCCTATAACTATTATCATGTAATAATTTTTTTTGAGTTTCATAATAACTCTTATAAGTAACAAATATATTTTTCGTTGTCGATAATTATTATTTTGGGATTTTTGTTTTTTGCATTGCTTCATAACTTTTATTTATGATTTTTTTAATTTACGTTACCGATAACTATTATTTTGAGACATTTTTTTTTACGTTGCTTCATAACTTTTATTTATGATTTTTTTTCATTTACGTTGCCGATAACTATTATTTCGAAAACAAAAATTTTTACGTTTAATTACTACATTTTGGATATGAATTCATTTTTAATTGTTCTAAGTTGACAAACGCAAATTAACTGCAGAAACCTTATTTCCACCATCAACTAAACAATTCAAAATCAAAACATACTCAAAATGTGGTAAGGCAAAAAAAAAATTTTATCAAAATAATAGTTATCGGTAACGTAAATAAAAAACGTCATAAATAAAAGTTATGATGCAACGTAAACAAAAAAAAGCCCAAAATAATAATTATTGAGAACGAAAAAAAAAATTGTTTCTCATAATAGTTATTACGCAACGTAAAAATTAATTGTCGCAAATAATAATTATAATCAACAAATAAAATTTATGTTGCATTGTAATAGTTACATTGCAATTATTTTCTTAAAAAACTTATAATAGTTAAGTCCCTGCTTGACTCAGTGTTGTTTGAGCGCTCACCAAAGCTGGACACCAAAGCAAAGAGGAAAATATGCCATATTTTACAGTTCTTCTTCGATAGAGACGAACCCAGGAAAATGGAAAGGTGAATAGTTATAGAATAGATATGGTTCCGATGCAATAGCCAATCAGTTGAAATTCTGGTTTTGTTAATTCCTTTTCGTTATATTTGATGTCAAAGATGTATGACTTTCTGGAAGTCCAGTTGTAGAAAATGTTCATAAAATCATGAAAATTTTCAAGTTCCATTTCATTCCATTGTCTTGTAAGCACTCTTTCGATTACTCAGACGCTGAACATTACAAAAACAACAGTTTGGAACCACTTGAATAAGGTTGGATACAAGAAGAAGAAGAAGCACAAAGTATGGAAGTTACAATAGTTAATTAAGTTGAGAGTTGAATGAGTCAAATTTCATGGATCGAATAGCCATTTTGAATAGTTATTGTTGATGAGAACTGAAACACTTGCAACAACATCAAGCAAAAAACGGTTGTTGTTGAATACCGTCAAGCCAGGATTGATGGTCAGAAAGGTTTGGCTGTGTGTTTGATGGGATTAAGTTTGAATGGATGAGTTTGAATTTGATGGATTTGAGGTGGAATTTGTTAAATATTGTATTTGCTATATATTTTTGGTTATTTTCTTAGTTTGACCGTAACAGTTATAATTTTTATTATAAAAATCAATGTTTAAGAGTTATTTTTTGACTTATATGTAATGATTCAAGAAAAAACAGTTATTCTTTATTTATATTTTAAAAATCCTATAATAACAATTATTTTTGATTTTTTTTCTTATTAGTCCACAAATAACAGTTTTTTTCGATTTTTATTTTAGTTTTCCTATGCTACAATTATTGGTCACAAAAGTATTTTGCATTAATCGCAATTCTGGATCGACTCACCAAGACCTGACTTGACAATTCTGTTTTCTAGAAGAATCATAACTTTTGCATGCATTAATGAAAATGACTTTTATATTGCGACTTAAAAACTAAAAGTCACTGAATGATTTTTATTGATGTCTTTTATAAATAAAAGTCACTAAATGATTTTTATTGATGACTAAAAAAATAAAAGTCACTGCATGATTTTTATTGATGACTAAAAAAATAAAAGTCACTGATTGATTTTATTGATGACTTTTATAAATGAAAGTCACTGAATGATTTTTATTGATGACTTTTATAAATATAAGTCACTTACTGATTTTTATTTATGACTGAAAAAATAAAAGTCACTGAATGACTTTTATTGATGACTTTTATAAATGAAAGTGACATGATTTTTATTGATGACTAAAAAATATAAGTCGTTGAATGATCTTTATTGATGACTTTTATAATTAAAAGTCGCTGAATGATTTTGATTGATGACTCAAGAAATAAAAGTCACTGAATGATTTTTATTCATGACTTAAAAAATAAAAGTCACTGAATGATTTTTATTGATGACTTTTATAAATAAAAACCGCTGAATGATTTGTATTGATGACTTTTATAAAAAAAAAGTCACTGAATGATTTTTGTTGATGACTAAAAAAATTAAAGTCACTGAATGATTTTTATTGATGACTAAACAAATTAAAGTCGCTGAATGATTGTGATTGATGACTCAAGAAATAAAAGTCACTGAATGATTTTTATTCATGACTTAAAAAATAAAAGTCACTGAATGATTTTATTGATGACTTTTATAAATAAAAACCGCTGAATGATTTTTATTGATGACTAAAAAAATAAAAGTCACTGAATGATTTATATGACTTAAAAAATAAAAGTCACTGAATGATTTTTATTGATTGCTTTTATAAATAAAAGTCACTGAATGATTTTCATTGATGACTTAAAAAATAAAAGTCGTTGAATGATTTTTATTGATGACTTTTATAAATAAAAGTCACTTACTGATTTTTATTGATGACTTAAAAAATAAGTCACTGAATGATTTTTATTGATGACTTTTATAATTAAAAGTCGCTGAATGATTTTTATTGATGACTAAAAAAATATAGTGACTTTTATTTAAATAAAAGTCAATGATTTTTATTTATGACTTAAAAAATAAGTCACTGAATGATTTTTATTGATGATTTTTATAAATAAAAGTCACTGAACGATTTTTATTGATCACTAAAAAAATAAAAGTCACTGACTGATTTTATTGATGATTTTATAAATTAAAGTCCACCACGAGTTGCTATCATAGGACAACTAAAATTAAAAAAAAAATATTAATTGTGAACTAATATGAAAAAATCAATTATTAAGGGGGTCCTACCATGTAAACGCCGTTTTTCGAGGCGTTTTTGGGATCTTGCAGAAGGAAAAGTATTGAATATTTTCCAATGCGGTTTTTTTTTTAATTTTTATTGGTCCTTTTAGTATAAAAAAAATCGAAGTTTAAGAAATAAGTGTTATGCTGTAGCCACAGCACCCCTCCGAAATAAGGCCTTCCAAAAGTATATGGGTTGATGGTACACACGATTTTGCAAAAACTGTTCGTCTGAAACACAAAAGGAAAGGTTTTTTACAATCTGCAGACTTGCCGCTATCGTACGGTAATAATTCACATAATTATCTTTACAATTGTCAAAATGGCGGATCATGAAAAAAATCTCATTTTTCGGTTTTTTAACCCTGGTGTCATAACGTTATTTTTTACCCCTGAAATCATAACGATACGTCTGGGAGACGTATAAAGATTTACGATCTTAAACCGATATCACTGCACAACAAAATCAAATTTTTTCAAAATAACAAGGTTCTGACAATGGATTCTGGTAGAGGGGACCAAACAAAAATATACGTGTATCGGCGTTTTGAAAGTTTACGTCTGAATTTTTTTTTAGGGGGGTCAAAGTTTTCCCCTTTTTGGACATTCTCATGGTGAATCGGCATACGAAAACCATGTAACCTCACATTTTAGGTATATGATGTGTTCAGCAATTTGATGTAAAATACTACGAAGAACATTTTTGTGGAGCATTTTAACCCTGTAGCTCCTATTTATATGGGTCAATTTGACACTTTTTTCTAAAATGCCAAAAATGTCCTGTAAAACAGGACTTTCTAAGGACAAAATGTACCACGAAAATATTCACCATAAAATTCGACTATAGGTCTCTGAATACATCAAAGCTCAGAAATTAACTTGAACGCCAGAAATAAGCCTAAACTGAAAATGTGTTTATTTATTATTTATTATTATTTTATAATGTGTGTTATTTTTTCATAATTTTTTTTTATTGCGAAAATTTTGTATTTTTCATATTGATTCTTCAGATGTATTCTTCGAACCTTCAACAAATTAAAATAAAGATTTGATAAATTTTCTACAAGATTTGTGTTCAGTTTATAAAGTTTTGTAATGGTTCCCACTTTACCCCACAACTTTTAAATTTGGTCATTTTGAATATGATGAGTCGAAGCTCGGTAACTCTTAGAAAAATCATTATTTCCGGTTCGTTGCTGTGACAAAAATATAGCTTATTTGATTCTCTTTACTATAGGAAGTTTAAACATGAAAAAATAATTAGTTCTGTTCACTTAAGGGGTTATATACACTTGCGTTGGTCAAAAAAATCGAAAATTTTTTTATTGCATTTTCTGAAAGTACATATCTTAGAGAATATTTTCCCCAAAAATCATAAAGACCCGAGCATTAGAACCAGATTGGCAGCTATTGATAGCGCGCTATCTGCAACTACGAGTCAACGGCGAGTCACGCTTCACGAGCGATTATCTCGAAACTGTTTTTTTCAAAAAGTGTGGTTGCGGTGACCACGATTACTAAAGAACCGTTAACTCGATCAGTCTGAAATTTTCCAGGCTTATTAAAAACAATATTAGCCTGCTCGTGAACGAAGGATTTTCAATTTGAAGCAAAACTTTTGTTTTCCTGATGTAAAAACCCGAGTTTTATACGTTCAAAACTCGAACTTTTTAGAAAGACGATCATAATTTTCGAAAAAAATTTTATTTTGCAAAATCCTTCGTTCACGAACAGCGTATAGGTGTAAACTACATAAATTTTTTTGGTTTTTGTATTTCAGATGAGCAGATCCTTCGTTATCGTGGTCACCGCGGACGATGTTGGGAAAATTGTGTTTTAGCATAATGGCTACTGTGACTAGTATTATAAATATTTTCTTTTGAAAAAATTCATGAAGCATCTCTCGAAGTGTATAAATAAATAGGCATTTAGTGTTTTAAGAAAAGTTGTGTTGTTTTTCCAAAAAAAAATCGTAAAAATGCTTTTTTTTCTCGCGCGCAAGTGTATATAACCCCTTAACGGAGCTCCAAAAAAAGTTTCCCACTTTACCCCACTTACTCCTATATTTTTCTGTAAAATAAAAGTCATAGTTACTAATTATAAGTAGTAAGTGTTTTATTTTTAGAACGAGTTTTATTGCTCTATTGAGGAAGAGAGCGCAAAACGTAAAAAGAGCATACGTCTCGCAGACGTACGTTATGACAGTAGGGTTAAGCAGATAAAAACAATTTTTTTATTATTTGTTTATAACAATTGGAAGCTCATCTTGTACCGAACGATAGCGATAACATTTACACACATTTAAAAAAAAAAATTATCAAAATCCGTCCACTGGTTCCTTAGAAATGCGGGGTACCAGTTCGAAAAAAGTGGTTCTGAGAAAAACGCCTCATGTCGGCCTGGCGCGCTGCGAGAACTCAGTGGAAAGCGTGATAAAACTTGCCGTAAAACCTGTTTTCCCTTCGGAATTCAGCAAATTTCTTTTTGTATCTTATTTTTAGATACACTAACTTTAGAAAAATGCAACAAAAAAAAATGAATTTTTTGAAAGTGTTACATGGTAGGACCCCCTTAAAGGATTTTTAAAATATAAATAAAAAAGAATTCTTATTTTTAATTTTTCCATAAAAATTACAAAAAAAAGTTTATTGCCAAGTTTGATTCTGCGTGCGAAAAGAAATGTATTTGTATATTCCATTTATTTGTATGACCTTTCGTTAATAGTAATTTTTTTCAAATATAGTTTTCATAAATAACTGTTATTTCTGGTCTCTGGTTTTTTTATAATGTTTTATAATGAGTAAATATATATATTTTTTTTAGTTTCAACTTGTACAAACACAGGAAAAATACAAAATATATAGTTTTTTATATTAAAATCATTTCGATGCATGTTTTGCTCGCAAGTTTGTCCATTCTTGCGAATCAAATGGATGTTTAAATATATTTCATTCCATTCACTGCACTTTCCAAAGCCATTGTATGACTCCATCTCATAGATTTTTCAATTTAAAACCTTTCTAATCAATAAATTTTACAACTTCACTCAACAGCACTTCGAACCAGCCGAGAAGCATGCGGCCTCGCTAGCCGCCTACGAGGAATCCCAACTGGTCGAGCACCTGTCGCGTGCGCTCGACCAGCGGCTCCTTGAAACGCCAAATGTTGTGATCGAGCACCGGCGTTGCCACGCTGCTTTTGTTGTAGAGCGGCTCGCGGTAGTGCTGCAGCTGCGCGAGCGTCTCGTTTAGGGACTGCGGCATGCAGCACTGCGTCCACTGGAAGGGGAAGTGATTGTGCAGCGTCAGCACGTGCGCCGTGTTGTGCAGACACTTGGTCGCGATGCCTCTGGGCTGGTGCACCTGTACGCGCAGCACATGCTGCAGCATGTACTGGTGGGCGGGCACGTGCTGCGACCACGGCTGCCGCGCCGGATAGTCGGGAAAGAAGATGTTGCGAAAGCAGAAGCTTGCCACCTGCCGACAGTTGCGCTTGCGCAGCCGCTGCCCCACCTCGACCAGGTCACGCCAGCTGGTCAGGTTGCCCAGCGGCATGATGACCTCGTCAATGTCAAGCACTGCAATGTAATCGTAGCGATACATGTTGCGATAGAAGCAGTCGTTGTAGGGTATCAGCTCGTTGAGGCGCTTCTTGTGCGCATCGGCGCGCAGCAGATGATGCCGAAAGTGCGGCACGCTGGGCACGCTGCGCGCCAGCGTGAGCGGCCGCAAGTCCACATAGCCGCTGCGCTGGTAGTGACGCAGCACGCGGCTGGTGTTGGCATGCAGCTGGAGCTCGTAGGCAATAACCTTTTCGGCGCCGAGCAGCCGCAACAGCTCGAGCCACTCGGCCAGACGCGCCGACATGTCCGCGTACGGATAGTCGAGACCCTTCACGCACACGGCAAAGCCACGGCGCGTGGCATTGACCGGCAGCGGCCGATAGACAATGCGCAGATTGTTGGTGGCGCGCGCACACTGCGCTGCCACCAGCGACACAGTCTGCGGCACCAAGTTGAGCGCCGCGCGCGCCGGCAGCGCGCAGCCCAGCAGATGCGGATAGAGATGATCGACGCGGTGGCCCCAGGCGCGCGTCCAAATCGGGCGAAACTCGCTGACGGGCACAATGAGCGGCTGCGTGTGCTCCTCGAACCACAGCTGACAGTAGTGCGCAGTGTAGTTGTCCGACAGGCGATTGATCATGGCCAGCAGCCGCACAAAGGCAGCGCGGCGCGGCAGCGTGGGCCGCTTGTCGTAGTAGGCGCCGAATAGGTGAAATTGCACATCGCCGGTGCAGTGCAGCTGCCAGTAGTCCTGCCGATAGTGCAGCGCATACAGGTCCGGATAGGGCGCGCAGCTGGCATTGTAGCGCAGTGTCTGGTGGCGATGACGTCGGTAGAAGGCGTACGGCAGCGAGGGCAGCTCGCGCTCGATGGCCGCCTCCAGTTCGACATCGCTGGGCGCTGTTCGGAAGGGAGAAACTCAACAGGAGCATGAAAGGATTAAAGGCTGTCACTCACCTGGCCGCCGATCCAGCAGCACATCCGCGACAGCGCCGAGACGTGACGCCGCTCTGGGCCATTGTTGTGTGAAGATGAAAACTGTGCTCGTCAGCAATGTGAGACTCAGCAGCAATGTGAGACTCAGCAGCAGCAATGCAGCTCGGCAGTAGCGGCGACTGAGCATTTTGAAGGCGTTCGACTCGTTCAGCATTGGTGACGCGTGTGCAGCGCACTGAAGCCGCGCCCTGGTCGTTGTGCCTCGAGCGAATTTTGCATCTTGGCTGCGCACTGCAATGAGACTAATTAACGCTTTAGCATAGAATAGTAGTGGGCATTTGGCTGCACGCGAGTAGCAGCGACGCTTTCTGATTGCAAGTTGCGAGTAGCAAAATGGTCAGCACTGGTGTAACTGAAAGTATGGAAAGAATGGCAAGCAGAGATTTTCCACTTCACTTTGAGTAATCAGCTAATTGCGGCAGCGTTTCGTTCCAGTCAGCTTCTCAAAGAATGTGCAGATAGAACAGAACAACAAGTCAACTCAAGTACTACACAAGTGGTTCTTCAAATCGAGTAGCTTCCGTAACGACCAGCTGCCCATTGTCAGCTATCAACTGAAGGAAAAACATACCCCTACCCCCACCAGCCAAGTATTTACCAGGTAAGTGTTTGTTATTCCCTCTAAAAGCTTCTTTCATTAGCAAATTTACTACCTAAAAAAAATTTTAATAAATATTTCCATAACTTAAACCACATAACACATCAGACAGCAGCAAAAGAGCAGTTCAAGGCCTCTTCCATGTGTTGACTTATGTCCTTAAATCTCGACGCACACACTTCACTTTAAATAAATTGGGTCAAATATTCTCCAATGTGCTCAACAAACGCCACAACATTATTAACCCTAAAGTGTAAAGCTTTCTTTGCTCCCCAAAATGCCAAGATTGGCAAAAATTTTTGTCATCGACAGCAGCAGCAGTCGCCTTGCTGTTGCTTAATAAAATAAGCCGCTTCTGGCGCTAAGAATGTAACTCAATTAAATCTTGCCGCAATGCAGAGTCAATAAATTTTGAGCCAGTGCACTCAAACTAAATGGAATTTAAATTGAAATTTGCGCATTGCGTGCCTCTGTCATCTGTCTGCCTCTGTCTATGTGTGTGTGTTTGCTTATGCAATTTATTGGTCAGCCTGAAATGTCAAACAGATGCCATTAAAATTAATAATTAAATCAAATAAGAGCCTGCAAATACAAACGCCCGCACTCAAGTCAAATATTAACCGAAACATCAGTTAGTGCTGATGATGTCTGAGCATGTCGGCTGGCTTGTCGCCTAATTGCTAGCAAAGCCGACATGGAATTGCATAGTTGTGCAACTGTAAAGGGAGAAATTTGTGTGCCTATAGTTGACGCAAATTCAGGCTGACGTTGGAATTTGTTGTAGCAATGAAAAATCAAGGCTCAAATATTAACAGTTTGCGATGGAGTTTATGCAAAGTGCCACATTAGTTAGAAGCATTGATAGCTTCACAAGGATTGGCAGATGTGAATGTTGTCTTCAAACCAACAATAAATATTGAGATAAGCTTAGTTAGGTAATGTCAATCACAGGTCTGGTTTGATCATAACCTGATAATGTATCAGAGACGAAAGGAGAAGAAAAAGTAAAAAAAAACTTGGAAAAAGAAAGAGAGTTAAAAGGTTAAACATTTGTAAAAATTTGCTCAGGGAGACTCAAAAAGACCTGGGTTTCAGCATTGAAAGAAAAAGTCATAGAAAGTATACTGAAACACAATCTGGATCCGGACTGTAGAAGACAGTAAAAGAGTTGTCAGATCAGACCATAAAAGACATTTATAGTCAGATCAGACCATAAAAGACATTTATACAAACAGTAAAAGTTATAAGCAGAGACCAATGATGACCCAAAAGACTTCGTGTCTAAATCATAAAAGATAGTAGAAGTGTAGTCGGGAGGGATTCAAAACAATTTGGATTCAAATTATATTATAAAAAGCAAAGTAAATACAGTAGGAACGTAGAGACATTAGGAACGTAGAGAGAGTAGGAACGTAGAGACAGTAAAGAGTAGAGGAAATAGAGAGTGGCTCAGGGAGACCCAAAAAGGTTTGAGCTCAAATTGCAAAGTAAAGACAGCCAATCGTGGAGACAGTAGAACCTAGAGACAGTAGAACGCGGAGACAGTAGATAGTAGAGAGAGGAAGAATATGGAAACCCAAAAAGTTGTGGACTGAAATGGTAAATGAAAGTAGAAAAGTAGTTGAGGAGACCTAAAACGACTTGGTTTCAAATAGTAAAAGACAGTAGAGGAATAGTCAAAGAAGATGGAAGGGTACCGGAATCGTGGAAGCTACTATCTCCTGTGTAGTCAGGAGAGACCCAAAACAATCTGAATCCAAACCATTAAAGCAGAGTAAAGACAGTGGAAAGTAGAGACAGAGAAACGTAGAGATAGTAGAGCGAAAAGAGAATAGATAGTAGCTTAAAGAGACCCAAAAAGGTTTGAACTCAAATGGTAAAAGGTAGTAGAATAGTAGTTTAAGATTCAAACAGCAAAAGGCGGTAGAAAAGTAGTCGGCAAACGGATCCAAACGGAAAGTTTCAAACAGAGAGAAATTGGGACGAAAAATGATCCGGGGAGACCCAAAACAATCTGGATTCAAACTATAAAAGGAAAGCAAAGACAGTGGAAGGTAGAGACAGTAGAACGTAGAGACAGTAGAAAGTAAAGACAGTATAAAGAGAGTAGAGAGAATAGAGAGTAGCTTAGGGAGACCCAAAAAGGTTTGGACAGAAATGGTAAAAGATAGTAGAACAGTAGTTGGGGGAAAAAACCTTGATTCAAGCAGTAACAATCAGTAGAAGAGTAATTAGCGTAGACTAATTGACACCGTGATCCAAACGGGAAGGTCGGGGCGAAATACGATCTGCACCCAAATCATAGAAGATAGTAGAAGTGTAACCAGGGGAGACCCAACATAATCTGAATCCAAACTTTAAAAGATTAGAGAAAGTAGGAAATACAGATAGTAGAAGGTAGAGAAGGTAGAATGCAGAGACAGTAGAACGTAGAAACAGTAAAGAGTAAAGGAAATAGAGAGTAGTTCAGGGATACCCAAAAAGGTTTGAGCTCAAATGGTAAAAGATAGTAGAACACTAGTTGGGGGAAAACCCTGGATTGAAGCAGAAGTAGATAGTAGAATAGTAGTCGGAGAAGACCAAAGAACACCCGAATGCAAACAGCAAAAGACCGTAGAAGACTAGTCCTGAAAGACCAAAACAAAACTGAGTCCAAATGACAAAAGACAGTAGAATAAAAGCCGCGAAATTATAAAAGACTTGGTAAAAGTAGTAGAAGCCTATACAAGACTACAATGAAAAAAACGAGACGAATTCAACAAAGTAGAAGAATAGCCCAGAGACACAAAAATCTTAGTTCCAAATGGCAGAATACGGGACGAGAATCGAACAGTAAAAGTCATTTGAATTAGAGACCCAAAAGAATTCTCGTTCAAGTTATAGAAAAGAGTGGAAGTGTAGTCAGAATTAGCCCAAAATGACTACCTACCATTCAATTCATTCAGTAACAGAGAACAACAGAAGAGCCAAGGTAGTTCAAAAAACACCTGTATTCAAATGTTAAAAAACGATAAAGAACCACTGAAGGGAGACCCAAAATAACTTGGATTCAAAGAGACCAAAAGACCCAAAACTATTCCAGTTTGTTTAAAAAAAAGTAGAAGCATAATCAAGGGAAACAAAAAAAGGACTAGGATTCAAATAGTAGGAGAAGACCGAAGAGTAGCCAAGATAGATCACAAAAGGCTTGTATCAAAAGAAGATCTTTAAAAAACACCTAGGTGGGGCCCCAAAACAAAAAATCAAACACTTGTATCAAAATGTTAGAAAATGGTAAAAAAAAACTAGTTAGGAGCTGACCTAAAACAACCTGGATTCAAATAATAAAATACAGTAGAACAGTAACCAGGAAGATTTAAAAAAAGACCTGGACTGCAATGATAAAAGATAGTAGAAGTGTAGATTAAAATCAATAGTCAAGAGAGTTCCAAAACACTTGGGACCAAATGACGGAAGGTGATAGAAAAGTGACCGATGAAAGACCCGAAACAATAATTTAAAAAAAAAGTCCACAACAGTAAAACAGTCAAGGGAGATCCAAAACACTTGGGTCCAAGTGACAGAAGATGACAGAAGAGTAGCTGAGGAAAGACCAAAAAAAATAATCCAAAAATGTAAAAGTCCCCAACAGTAAAACACTCCAGGCAGATCCAAGTAACTTGTATTCAAACAGCAAAAGTCATTAAAATTAGACATCCAAAAGTATTCTTGTTGAAACCATAGAAAATATTAGAACTGTAGCCAGGTAAATGGACAAATACCTGGATTGCAATGCTAAGTCAAACGAATAGAATCACAACAGTCAAGAAAAATTCGAAACACTGGGTTCAAATAACAGAAGACGGCAGAAGAACGACTGTTAAAGACAGTCAAAAGGACATTAGACAGTCAAAATGGGCCTTGACCTGCTCTTACTCGAACGATAAAAGATCATTGAAGAGTAGATAACACTATATGCCATACTTTATAGTAATTTATTACTGCAGTCTTACATATTTCATTAAATTTGTATTATATTATTTATTTATTTATTTTTATTTATTTTATTTTATTATATTTTTTTATTTTATTTTATTCTATTTTATTTTATTTTATTTTATTTTATTTTATTTTATTTTATTTTATTTTATTTTATTTTATTTTATTTTATTTTATTTTATTTTATTTTACTTTACTTATTTTTTAAGTTGGTTTGTTTTGTGTCATTTGATTTTATTTTATTTTGTTTCATTTTTTAATTTATTTTTTATTTTGTTTTGTTTTATTTTGTTTTATTTTATTTTATTTTATTTTATTTTATTTTATTTTATTTTATTTTATTTTATTTTATTTTTATGTTATTTTTATTTATTTATTTTATTTATTTTATTTTATTAAGCATTCGTTCATTATTCATTAAATTTGTTGGATTTAGTCTTCAATAAAACACTTTAATTTCGTTTAAGAACTTATTTATTTGACGACCTGTCACCAGCACTGATCAGCGAAGAATGAATCGAAGTAAAACTTCTTGCGCAGAAGTAAAGTGCAACTACGCATTGCGCAATAGATACACAACTGCAAGACAACGGATACACATGCGACTAGCGCACAAACTATCCTTTTAGTTAGCAGACAATTGAGCGGCCTAACGGGACTTTTCCGTTGCTGCATTGCGCATCAAATAAACAAACGCAATCGGACACGATCAATGCATTTTTGCTACGCACGAGCAGAATTCCTGCGCAATAACATATTACGCAGTTTATTAATAAAGGAATTCTTCTCGTGTATTCAACACACCTCCTCAAAAATTAATTGATCGCCACAAACTGATTCACATGTTTCTACATTAATAAAAAAAATATTTGCTGGTGAAAAGTCGTGTAATCTGGGGAATGACAATATTATGGTTCAACATTCGTTGCAAGGATTGGGAAAACCCAGAAAAACCCAATCAAACCATACATTATTACATTGTTTCTCAATATATCATATTACATTTTTATACATACTTATATACATTACATTTTTTTTAATTAATTTTTTTGTTTTCCTTCATATGCTTTATTTCAAATTCATTTTACTTCTTAAATCTAAAAATCTGGCTCCAGACAGCGGCTTTGTCAAAATATCAGCTAGTTGTTTATCTGTAGGAATATACTCAATTTTAATTAGTTTATTTTCAACTTGCTCCCGTGAAAAATGATATTTAATATCGATATGCTTCGATCTTTTGTGACATGACGGATTATTTGCTATACTTATGCAACCTTGGTTATCTTCATATATTTTCATTGGTTCTTTCAATTCAATAGTATACTATTCATTAACGACTTCAGCCACAAGGCTTCTCTAACGGCTTCAAAAAGTGCCATATACTCTGCTTCAGTAGATGAAGCAGCAACAGAGTGTTGTTTCTTTGTATTCCAACAAACTATACATGATTCGAACATCATAAATACATAACCAGTAGTGCTTTTCCTATCACTAACACTTCCACCCCAATCAGAATCAACATAACCAGTTATCATTTCTTTGCAATTTAAGTTTTTAGAATAGACTAATCTTAAATCACTCGAACCTTTAAGATATCTTAGAACTCTTTTAAGGCACTGCCACAAATCTTTATTATTTTTATTGCTATATCGACTCAATATATTAACCGATGTACTTAAATCGGGTCGTGTGCACAACATAATATACATTAAACAGCCAATTAAATTACGACACGGTGCATCACAATTTTCGTCTGAATTCAATGCTTCATAATCTAGCCTACTTGGAAGTGGAGTACTAACTGCTTTAGAATCAATCATCTTAAATTTCTTTAAAACATTTTCGATATAAGCGGACTGACTAAGACTTACGCTATTATTAACTCTTTCGATCTTTATCCCAATAAAATATTTAATCTCAAATAAATCAGTCATCCTAAATTTGCTCTTCAAATAATTTTTAAAAGTGGTCATTGTTTCAATATTCCCTGTTGCTATTACTAGGTCATCCACATATAATAACACATACAGGTTGTGATGTGCATCACCCTTATCAAGAATGTAAATACAACGATCTACAGCTGAATTCATGAAACCGATTTCTTTCAATGCTTGTTCAAAAATTTCAAACCAACACCTTGCAGCCTGCTTAAGACCATATATTGCTTTATTCAATCTGCAGACTTGATCACTACCACAGGATAATCCCGGAGGAGCCGTCATATAAATCTCTTCTTTCAATATACCATTCAAAAATGCGGTTTTAACATCCATGTGGTGAACTTTCAAGTCAAATTGGTTTGCAAAAGCTAATATAAATCGGAGACTAGAAATTCTTGCTACTGGAGCAAATGTTTCATCATAATCAATTAAATATTCCTGTGTGAAACCACGTGCGACCAGCCTTGCTTTATATCTAATTGGATTGCCTAGCTCGTCATATTTCCTTGTAAAAACCCACCTACAACTAACTATGTTCTTATTTTTAGGTTTTGATACAAGAGACCAAGTTTTGTTATAAAAATGAGAATCAAGCTCTTCTTTAATTGCTTCTTCCCAATGTGACCTATCGCTTCTATTTTTAATATCATCAAAAGAATTTGGAACGCTATCAATGAAACTTTGTGCATTCATTATGCAACTTTTGACTAACAAATCACTTTCTTTGTATGATATCTGTGGCCGTTCCTTCAATCGATCACTTCTTCTGACTTCGTTTTTTTTTTTTTCACTTAACTGTGAGTTTTGTAGCTGACCATTGTGTTCATCAGTATTCTCTAATACATTTTCACCAGTCTCAACTGGATCGGCATTCTCTTTACTTGTTACCACACCACTAGGCTGTTTATCTAATGCAAATTCATTAGATATCCTTTCCGTACTCTCATTCGGGAATTCAATTTCATTACCAGAGTTTCTCAACTCTACTCTGTCTTTTACAACAGTCCTAGAATTTACCATGTTTGTTTCATCAACGATCACATCTCTCGCTGACACAAACTTTCCAGTTGCCACATCCCACACTTTGTATCCATTTGGTTCGTATCCAACAAGAATACCTTTCCATGATTTTTCATCAAATTTTCGTTTTCTTGTTTTATTATGGATATATACTGTCGAACCAAATACTTTCAAATATCTTAAATCAGGCTTTCTATTGTGCCACATTTCAAATGGTGTTCTCATACTATTTTTCAACGCTTTACTTGGACTTCGGTTAATCAAATAGGTAGCTGTCAATACAGCTTCACCCCAAAACCGTTTGTCCAATTTCGCTCCACTAACCATAGTACGAGCTTTTTCCGTTATTGTTCTTATCATGCGTTCAGACACACCATTTAGTTGTGGAGTATGTGGAACTGTTAGGTGGTAACTGATGCCTTTTTGAACACAATAGTCGCGCATCTCATTTAACAAATATTCTCTCCCATTATCAATATATAAATTTACAACTTTTAAATTGAAATGGGCTTCACTTTTTGCAACAAAATCTTTGAAAGTGGCAAAAACGTCAGACTTATATGTGATCAAATAAGTTACACAGTAGTGTGTATATTGATCAACAAAAATTACGTAATAGTTCTTTTCATCAGCTGTAGAAGGTGTTATCGGGCCACAGACATCTGAATGGACTACAAATAAAGGTCTTTTAATGTAATTTTTATTTTTAGATATATTAAAACTTAGTCTAGCTTGTTTTCCATATACTTATACATGCCTCACATAATTCATCAGTTGGTTGCACAGTCTTTAAAAGTGCAATATCATTAAACATATTTTTGTTTTTTATTTCCAAGAACTTTCCTTTACTAATATGTCCTAATCTTTCATGCCACAAAAGATAACCATTATTTTTAACCATATTTGATGCATACGCTTTTCTGCTTAAAACAAAGTCGATAATAGGAACATTATGAATACATTTACCATCAATGATTACTTGACCATTCTTGCTGACTTTAACACCTCCTGCATCAAATTCGATTTTCAATCCAGCATCCTGCATCCGTTTCACTGAAATTAAATTCTGTGGAACATCTTTACAAAAAGTACATCTTCCAGGGTAATTTCGTTTTGAGAATCATCACAGAGCCTAACGATGCCCTTCTTTGTAGCATAAATATATTCCCCACACTTTGCGATTGATATCCTTATTGGGTACTCCAGATCGACACAATCGGTGAAAAGATTTTCGTTATTAATAATGTGGTCAGAAGCTCCAGAATCCAGGAGAAAAGACACGTCGCCGACAGTAGGAATTACAGCTTCATTTCTTATCATAAACGCGAAACCGTTTCGCGGTGAAGTAGTTGCAAATTGTGCAGCTTTGGCATGTTCATTCTTTTTGTTACTCAAAAACCTTTTAAATGCATAGCAGTCTTTTTTTATATGTCCATTTTTACCACAGTGATAGCATTTCACAATTGGCTTGGTATTTGTTTTAAAAGTTTTGAATTTATTTTGGTTTTTAAAGTTTTGCGAGAAATTTTTATAGCTTTTATTGTTATTATTACACATCGCTTGCAATATTTTGGAACTTGTGTCTTTATTATCGCTTCTTAACTTAATTTCATGATCCAGCAACCGGTTCTTTACGAAAGCCAATGTTAAATTATCTTCTGACAGTGTTTCAATTGCGGTTACAACTCCATCATAAGATGGTGGTAATGTTAATAATAAGTGAGACACTTTGTCCATCTCATCAATTTTAGCTCCCGAAGCCAACAGTTCGTTAATTAGGTCATCAAATAAATTAAAGTGACCTAATAATGGGGATTCACTCTTCAATTTTAACGAAAGCAACCTCTTCCGCACAGCTAGTTGCGACGCTAAACTCTTTCGCTCGTATATCTGATCTAAGTTCTTAAAAATTTGCCTTGCAGTACTTTCACTACTTGCAAAGCCAAGAAATGAATCACTTAAATACTCGATGATGATGCTTTTAGCATTTCTTTCACTTTTTCTCCATTCGTCCGTAATGTCTTCTGGCACTTCAGTGTCTATCACTTTTAGAGCATCTGTTTCCGCCAAGAGTGCTCTAACTCTAAATTTCCAAATTGAATATTTTTCGCCATCGAAAGGCTTAATGTTTCTTTTAATTTTCTCCATTATTTTATATTAATTAATTCAAGTTTTCCAAGTTCACTGATTTACACCAAAAAATATTTACACGGATTATTTACAAAGTGGACGGGAGCTGGGCCCATAACCTGTTGGATTTAGTCTTCAATAAAACACTTTAATTTCGTTTAAGAACTTATTTATTTGACGACCTGTCACCAGCACTGATCAGCGAAGAAAAAATCGAAGTAAAACTTCTTGCGCAGAAGTAAAGTGCAACTACGCATTGCGCAATAGATACACAACTGCAAGACAACGGATACACATGCGACTAGCGCACAAACTATCCTTTTAGTTAGCAGACAATTGAGCGGCCTAACGGGACTTTTCCGTTGCTGCATTGCGCATCAAATAAACAAACGCAATCGGACACGATCAATGCATTTTTGCTACGCACGAGCAGAATTCCTGCGCAATAACATATTACGCAGTTTATTAATAAAGGAATTCTTCTCGTGTATTCAACAAAATTTTTATCAGAAAATAGCATCTTCTTTTGGGTTCTACAAAAAAAAAAAGAATGAAAAATCATTTAATTAGAAAACAAAATAAACAACAAAAAATCATGAATTTCAATGTAAATATTTTGCAAGAATTTAACTTCACTATTGCTACCAATATACCAATTTTCCTAGAGTTACTTCAAACATTCTCCTATACTATGCACTACATAAAAACAACAACAACAACTCCAATCGTAAGCAGTCATGATTAATTGATGAGAAATGCTGCCGCGAGTAAAACAGGATAATGAATTATCATAAATCACAGCGCGCTACAGCTGCTCGAAGCTAGAACGCCTTAAAGTGTGCTACACAAAATCCACCTACGCGTTTAATGCAATCAAATCAAATCAAAAAGCCAACAGTTGAGCTATGTGTATGTGTATGCGTGCATGTAGTTGTGCGTGAAGCACACATTGCTGACAAAAACAACAACAACAACAACAACAACAACAACATATTGCTCACCTGTAGGTTGTCTATTAGACTGTCGGGCGTCTACGTAGCGCCTCGAATATGAGCTAATTTTCGGCACATTTATTACTGTGCTCGCGTGTGATGCTGCTGTCTTTGTATGGGTGTGTGTGCGTGAGTGTGTGTATGTGCACGAATCTATTCACTTAAGTCGAGCGCTTGCCATTTGCTATTTCGGCTATTTATGGGTTAATTAAGAGTGGAAATTTGGCGCTGTGCTTGAAGCGCAAACAACAAAGACAATGGCACTGCTATGGTTGTTGTTGGTGCTGCTATTGTTATGATTGTTGTTGTTGTTATTGCCACTGCCTTAGAGGCGTTAATTAGCTTAGGAAGGGAGCTATAATCATTTAGTCAGCTAGGCAGCCGTTTAATGTTCAGTCTTTCTGGCATTAAAACGCAGCTCAGCGGCATCTTTTCAGGTAGCTTTAACGGCAAAAGCTTCCATCTACTGCACGCTGCCAATTAATGGCTTAAAGAATTAGTAAAACTTGCGCAGAGAAATTCAACTTAATTTAAATGTGAGTGAATTCATGCTGCTTAGAATTTTTCTTTTCAACTCAATTTAAGCGAATTAGTACTGAATGTCTAATGGTAAAATACTGGCATCATTAAATATTAATTTTGTCTAAAGTTTTAATAAAACCTAAACGTAAATTCTATGCTTCCATTTGCACATTTACTAGTGCAACTTTAATGTTTACTTGCAAATTTCCTGTAGCCATTCGACTGAAGCATTTCCTGTTGCAACTTCCGGTGCTGTGCCTCTAACATTCCCACAAACCCCAAAAGCACCAACTAAAAGGATATTTAAAAAAGAAAATATATATATATGTGTATGTGTGTATGTGTGAGTATAAAAGCAAAACTAGATTGTTGCACGGGAAAATATGAAAATTGTTGAAAATTTGAAAAACATTGCAGCAGAAATTCAGGTATTCAGGCAGCCGGCGACGAGCCAAGGCCACCTAAGCAGGATGTGTTTATTTTTATATCTAGTTTCTTGTGCCACTAAGCAACTGGGCAATTTGTTGCCAGGCGATGCAGCAGACCAATGCTGCTGTTGCTGTTGAAAAATGCAAACGTGAAAATTGCAAGAAATGCAAATTTGATTGAATTTTTAACTGGATAAAATTGTGCAGTGGCAGCATTAAAATGGCAAATTAACAAGCAAAACTGCACCGATGAGTTTTTGCTAGACGGATATGAATTTTTGCTGGCAAGAGCAAAAAAACATTGGAACATAATTGAGTGCAATTTGTTGGTATGTTAGAAGGAAGGTTGATGCTGATGTGGTCGTCTGTTGTGCAAAATATTTTAGTCTGAAAGATGAAAGTATATCTTGCTTGATTAGGTAGACAGAAGGCATTTTGGCATATCGAAAGACTGACTAGTCAGATAGATGAGATACAAGAACAACAACAGAGTGTATTCGCACACTTGTTGGCATATAATATGCATGGGTCAAACTATTCAAAAAGCGTTTTGAACTAAAGACAATTTTTTAAAAAGCAGTGAGACCATCTTTTGGAAATTACATGCATCAGAAAGATAGATTCTTTGCTGATATACTGTAAAAGTATTATAACATTTGTAGAATCAGAAGCGAAGTTATTGCTTCTGAAGTGACAGCATGTTTATGGCTCAGTACAAAAATGACCATCACACAAAAAAATTATTATAAAGTTTAACAAACTTGGCTTGCATGAATCAAACTAAACAAAGAGCGTTCTAAAATAGAGATACTATTTTAAAAAGCAGTGAGATGATCTATTGGTAATTATATGCGAATCAGAAGCGAAGTTATTGCTCTTGAAGTCAGAGCATTTTAATGGCTCAGTACAAAAATGACCATCACACAAAATAATTATTATAAAGTTTAACAAACTTGGCAACATTTTTACCAAACCCTTTCCATTGGTGAGAAAAGCTTAAGATGACAATTGTGATCAAACAAAAAACGAATAGTTCAAATAAAATACTCCAACTTGCACTAAAATGTTATTGAAATGAGGCAATTCATGAACCAAACTTATGACGATGATAATTGTTTATACTTTGATAGACATTTTGGGTGATATATGCTATCAAAAAATGGTAGTGAGGATATAAATTTAGGGAAGCGAACCCAATTGGGCTGGACGAAAATATTGATGGTACGCCCACACTAACAAAGCGCTTGAGGAACAGAGAAAAGAGACGTGATAGACACGAGAGCACAAAACGAACTCTAGGCACAATGACTCAAAATACAAAATTTAAATACAAATTTTAAGTGTGAATAAATAAACTATCAACTTAAATGATAAGCAACATGGTGGTCAATCAAAATTCATCAATCAATTCATTAAAATTCCTCCAAAACTGTGGATTGATTTACCAAATGTGATTTCAGTCCTCATTGAAATTCATAGAATACTCATCATGGAAACTTTTCAAAAACATTTGGGTACGAAAAAGTTTTCGCACTGCTTGTTTCGCACAAGTTGACTGATGGATGCATACTTGTGAGCAATTTTTTTACTAAAAAAAATCAAATTTTTACTGTCATCCACTTTCTGTTTTGAACTGATTTAGGTTCGTACAACAATTAAATTTCGCCAAACTTCATTTGCTGATGAAAGAAAAGCACTTTGTGGACATAGAAACCATTCAAAAAGCTTCATCTTTAATAACATTGCGGTCGATGATTTTTAAGATTCATTTGACATGATTTTAGACATTCAATGGTTGAATTGTTTGAAAAGGAAGAGAGACTATTGAATTTTTTGACATAGAAACTATTCAGAAAGCTTGCATTGACATCTTCAAGGACATTGCGGCCAATGATCTTAAAGACTCTTTTGACACGCTTTTAGTCTTTTAAACGGTTCAATTAATTGAGTTGGAACAGAGTATTGTGTATAAAATAAGTTGGGTTTGTCTATAAATTTTTTTATTATTTAAAAGAATAGAATAGATTAGGTTAGGTTAGGTTAGGTTAGGTTGATTGACGCTAGAAGGGTCCCACATAGCCCAAATTAGGGGTCCATAGTGTTACAAAATCGTGAAGCGGAGACCTAGAAACTGTTTACTTTGAAACAACTCTCATAGATCAGGCAATGCTAGACACATCAAAGATTTCGATTTGCTGAGCATGTCGTATGGACCATGAAATGTCAGAGAAATTAATACTTTAGGTGAAACCAGCTGGACTAAGATGAAGGAAAAAATCGGAAGGCTATGACAAAGATTTGCGGTGGAAGGAAAAAATAAAAATTAAAAAATAAATTAAAAAAATAAAACTAAAAAAAATTAAAAAAATTTTTTTAAAAATTTTAAAATAAAAAAACCAAGAAAGAGCTTAAATCGAGACACAGCTCTCACAAACATCCACGGCTTCTTTAATCCAGCATTTGATTTGAAAATATGTACATTTCTATTAATCCGACTTGAGGGCGAACCTATGCATTTGACAGTTGAGTTCGTCTGAAGTTAAAAAGAAAAATTCTTTGCAATTGGCCTCTGCCAATTAGACTTAAAATTGAAATGTTCAAAACGCCCCATTTCGGGTCATTGGCCCTCGCTTTATTCTATCTGCATTAACAAAGCGGTGGTCTATATTTTTTGTTATACAACTAACACTTTTCTTCTCCTCTCTGCAATGCTAAGCGGCAATTTTGTTAAACAACTCACTGCTGCTCCAGTTTAAGTGCCAACAGTTTAATGCTTTTCGCTTCACGCACATCGATTACCCAATTGTGCCCACAACAACAAATTGTCACCACATACATAGTTTGTTTTGTTTTTGTTTTTTTTCACCTTATTCTTCATTGTAATCGAGACATTCCAAATGCAAATTCCAATTGTTCAATTTTGAAAGTAGTTTTGTTTTGTTTGCTTGTTATGCTGATTTGCTGCTTTCGGCCAGTTCTTTGTTTTTGTGATTTTAGTTCAAAGTGTTAAAGTGGGTCATAAACACACACAGCTGAGTTTCGTCTCCAAAGCGCCAAAGAAAAATATTTATTTTATATAAAATATACAATGTTAGGCAACCGAAATGAGTTTAATATTTTCTTTAAATTGTTACAGATTTTGAAATATTGAAAGTCATCTACATGAGTTGTGTGAAAGTGACTGCTTTCCAAATGATTGTTAGAGCATGAAACGGCAGTTAGAGCGCTTGAAAAGCATTTCTAACACTTAATAAAAATTTGTTGATTCCCTTTACACTTCTCTTTTCGAGACCATTACATTATCTAACATCTGGCCCACTGTTTGTGGACGTTACTGTAATTGCAATGCGACACTCTGCGCTGACGGCAAAATTTCCCAAACATTTGCATTCAGCTTTGGTCAGGTGCAATTTTGCCAACTGACACAACTCGGCGCATGTCAAAGTGCAATTTGCGCCTTAACGAAGCGTTAAGGCAACACAAGTTGTTGCAGGCTAACGATTTTCAAATATTTACAATTTTTGACGCTGATGTGCAAGAAAGTGGGTTAGGTAGTCATTTGCCAGTGGCAACTTTTGGAAACAACTATTAATTTTTATTATATTTTAAAATGTATTTATTTAATAATTTTGCATTTTAAGTTACTGTCACCAATAGTACTTATAAATTAAATAATTTTTCAATTGTAATTGAATTTTTCAAATAATTTTTTTTTTTAATTTCATTACCCCAAAAAACTGAAATTTACAAACAAACTGAATTTCGCTTGAGTTGCCTAACAATGCAAAAAAGTGAACAGAATATTTGAACTTCTTGTGACAAACTAAGAACCACTTCTATCTTCAACCTTCTCGTTGTAAGATTTTCATGCCGCAAACATTGAACTCTTTGCTGTTGAGTTCTGTACAAAAAACTTCAAAGCCCATTTCTACTCTCAGCTTTCAACATTTTCACACTTTTACACTTTTAGTTTTATTTGACACTGTCGTACAATTTCTGCAACTGCATTAACTCTCTGTAGATTTAAATTGATTTTTGGCCACACCCACCAATTACATACATTGCTGCCAGGCAGCGACAACAACAACAACAAGAAACAGAACAACGACTATCACACACACACATTCAATTACCAAAAGCATTCGAAAAATTGCAAAGAAAATTTTGCCAATGAACACACACAATCAACAGCTAAGTACCCAGTAGGAAAGCAGCAAGGCAGCAAAGCACCCAGTAGGAAATTAAAGGGTTACATTACTTTGGAAACTAATTCGTTTCCGTTTTCTTATTGGCTTTAATCTTGTATGGATGACTCTTCAAAGATATTAAAATGCACATTACTGCGTTAAATATTTTAAATATTTTACACATATTTTAAAATGTTTTAAGAATAGTTTTGGGCTTAATTCGGAACCAATTTCTGACATATTTTCTGACTTTTCATATATGTTTTGACAAGATTTTTTAATAAAGTTTTTCTAGAAGCGTTTACCAAAACGATACCTGTAACTTTTTAGATAGATTACACTACTTTAGAAAATTTGAGCTCATGGTGTGCTCGTAGAAAAGTATTTTCTATACTAATTTTAAATAATTTGTATCCTTTTAAGGGTTTTCATAAACGTTGAAAAGTTCTGTGAGCAAAACGTAGTGCCTTGGCTTTTCAAGTGGTGTATGGACTATCCAAACCAGTTGAAAATTTGAAGAAGTTATTGACATTGAAAGATGAATCTTTTCATTTATTACAGATTAAGATTTGCTCAACAGATTTTCCAAAGATCAAAAATTTCCTCAGCTGAGTTACCAGCAAACTCTTTCAGTTAGTTAGAAATTAATGCCTTTCCAATGAATTGACTGTCCTAATCTGATTTGATTTAATGACGATGAAAGATGAAATTTTATATTCATTACACATTCACGTATATTATTAGATTCTCAAACGATATAGTTAGATTCTCAACGGAAATGATAAGATGATCAGAAAGATCTAAAAATGATTAGATTCTGAGAAATGTCCAGTTAGAACCTCAAGTGAAAGGAATATTTTCTCAATAGAAACCAGTAGATTCTCAGCGGAAACAATTTGATTCTCAAAACAAAAGCCAAAAATGATCAGATTGTCATAAAGATCTAATTAGATTCTCAACGGAAATGAATAAATTCTCAGAAAGATAAAGAAATTATTAGATTGTCATAAAGATCCAATTAGATTTGCAACAGAAATAATTAGAATCTCATAAGATTCAGTTAGATTCTCAATAAAAACGATGAGATTCTCAAAAAGATCCAGAAATAATTTGATTCTCAGAGAGATTAAATTTTATTCACAATGAAAACGAGTAAATTCTCAGAGGAAACGATTAGATTCTCAAAAAGATCTAGAAATGATCAGATTGTCATAAAGATCCAATTAGATTCTCAACAGAAACGATTAGAATCTCATAAGATCCAGAAATGATCAGATTCTCAGCATGATTCAGATGTTCTTATCCTTTTTCAAAGAAAGGAAAGGAACATCCACTTAGATTTTCAATGAAAATCACAAGATTCTCAGAACGATTGAAGTATATTCTCCCCGGAAATTATTAGATTCTCAAAACTATCCCTAACTAATGATTGGAACTCAAAAAAATATAGATTTGATCAGATTTTCCAATCCATTCCATTCCACTTATACTTTAACCGATACATTTAGATTTGTATAAAGATCCAGTTACATTCTGTATAAAAGTTTCTCACATATTATCATCAAATCCAATTACTTAGAACTAGGAAACTCCAATAAAATACATAAAAATGACTCATCTCACTCTTTTTTCCTCCACTCTGAAAATGTCCGCCAGGACACAAATTCATTCACTAAATTTCCTATTGGACGCTTCGTTCGACTGTTAGCATGATTTTAGCCATTTTTGCACCTATACTCGGTTACACGAATGCAGCTCTTGCTTGGATTTTTGCTGCTTTGTTTGTTTAACCAAAAATCAAGTGAAATTTCCATTTTGACCCAATGCCCAGCAAAGTGTGTGTGTGTGTGCGTGTGTGTGTGAATGAAATTGAAATTGCTTTGTTTGTCTGCTATTGTTTTGGTTGTTGTTGTTTTTGGTATTTAGCTTCCTATTTTTGCAAAGCGGCAAAAAGCATTGTTGCATTGTTTGCCAGCCTTTTGCGCGACTTAATTAAACGAAGCGCATTGCTAAAGTGTGGCAGCACTCAAATGTGATAACAGTCATATTTGCAGCGTTGCCACTAGCTTTTGAAAAGTTTTTGTGGTTTCAAAAAGACGGCAAATTTATTTAAAATTTTTTCTCGAATTATACTCTTTTGGTTCAGGAAAAGAAAAAAGCAAACAAATCCAAATCCAAGGCAACAGCACAACACTGGTGCCGTAGGTTAAGGAGGCTGAATGAATGTGTGACGTTCTTGCCAGCAGACTGCAGACGCACCATTTATCTTCGTTGGCGTTGCTGCACATTTTCTTTGCGTTCGTTGCGGCTTTCGTTCTGCTTCTCGCTCTTCTTAGCGGCGGCTTACTTAACTCAGGCATTGAAAAATGCGCGCAGATTGTGCACTCTTTCGCCTTTCTCCAACTTCAACTTCAACTCTGTTGTAAATGAAGCGAACACATTGGCAGCCACGCTGCAACGGAGAATGCATTGGCTTTTTTGACAAAAAATAAAAATAATAAATTTGCCACCATTTGTTGAACACACACACTCAGAGACAGACAGCCAAAGATAGACAGCTGGCAGCTGCGTGTGTAAAGTTTTTCGTTGAAGTTTTTGTCAACACATTTTTTGACATGTGTGCGCATAAATTTTCGTCGAATTTATGCAGCCAAAGAAATGCGGTTGCACTCTGCATTGCTCAAGCAAAGAGGATTCTATGCAATTTGCAAGTTTAATCAAAAGTTTGCGTATTTTTTCGTTGTAGGTTTTGGCAGACACCAAACAAAAATTCTGAATTGCATTCACAAGTATGTAATTCAAATTTAAAACAACAAAAATTAGTAAAATAATAAAAGAAAGTGATACAAATACAAGGAAATATAAATACCCTTAAAATTTTACAAAAATAGAAAATGTTAAAAAAAGTATAATAAAGAAATTGAAAGTAATTGAAATAATTAATTCCAAAAATGTATTATGATTTCGGAGAAAAACTATTAAAAAAAATTTATAAGTTAGAATAAAAAAAATAAAATAAAATAAAATAAAATAAAATAAAATAAAATAAAATAAAATAAAATAAAATAAAATAAAATAAAGTAAAATAAAATAAAATAAAATAAAGTAAAATAAAATAAAATAAAATAAAATAAAATAAAATAAAATAAAATAAAATAAAATAAAATAAAATAAAATAAAATAAAATAAAATAAAATAAAATAAAATAAAATAAAATAAAATAAAATAAAATGAAATAAAATAAAATAAAATAAAATAAAGTAAAATAAAATAAAATTAAAAAAAATAAAATAAAATAAAATAAAATAAAATAAAATAAAATAAAACAAAATAAAATAAAATAAAATAAAAAAAAAATAATAAAATAAATTAAAGTAAAATAAAATAAAAAAAAACAAAATAAAACAAAATAAAATAAAATAAAAATTGTACAACTCATAACTTTATCTAGTAGCTAGTATCTTATGAAACCGAAATTTTGTTACAATATTACATGAATCCTTCTTCCATTAATGTGTTTAACTAAACACAATCTAACCTGAACTCTAATAAACAAAATCTCTACCACCATTACCAACCATTCATTACCTCTGTCTCTCTGTCTTCCAATTCGCATTGCGCTGCCATTGTCCACCGGCTCGCCACACAATTTCCTCATGACACGCTACAAAACTCTACAAAACGCTACAAAAATGCAACAAATGCTTAACGGCAAACTTTGCATGTCCTTTAATTTCCTTCGTTCTCTCACGGCATAATTTCCTGTTGTCTGCCTCAACATTTCTATTCGTCTGTCTGTCCCTCGGTCTGTTTGTCTGTCTGTGTTGGTCTGTGTAAATTTAAATAGATTTTCCAGCCCATTAACTCAATTAGTACTGTACTGCATACACTTCATCCCCCTCCCCCCGGTCCTTCTGATTCATTTTTGTATCGTCCTTTTTGTGCAGCCTACCGATGGCAAAGCCTGACCGCATCCTTGGTTGCAAGTGTTTTTCGCTTATGCTGCAATTACACAAAATGCTTTTGCACAAAATTCAATTATCGCACAACCGACCAACCAACAACAACAACAATAACAACAAATTATAATGCTGCGAAAAGCGGCAGCAGACGGTGGTTAATGCATTTTATAATGTCGACGACAGCAGGGGAAGGGAAATTTTTAAGTAGACATTTTCAATGTTTTCGCAGTATTTATGAAACCAGCAGCAGACGGCTGTAAGCGTTACGAGTGCACAAGGGAAGCAATAATGCGGTGCGAAGTTGTGGATTTCAGTATGTTGCCGAGAGTGACCAGAAGTCTTTATGTATTCAAGTAGTGATTAGTGTTTAAAATTCATTGTCGAGATGAGTAAAGAGGTGATGGAAAGGAAATTATGGAATTTGTCCTACAATGCTTTAACCACTTTAGACAGTCTTGAAGACAGAAGAAGAAGTAAACAAAGACATGAAAAATCCTTCTACAGAATATTCAACGCTTTGTAGAGTCTTGGGGATAGAAGATAAGACATTTATAGAGTTGAAGACTTCGAAACATTCTCCTACAGGACTTTCAACGCTTAAAGACAAGAGAGTTATAGAGCTGAAGGCTTGAAAAAGTTATCCTCCAAGAATTGCAATGCCTTACATAGTCTTGAAGACAGAAGAGAAAATATTTATAGGGTTGAAGATGTAAAAAATCTTTCTACAGGACTTTCAACGCTGTAAGACAGGAGAGATATAGAGTTGAAGGCTTGAAAAAATTATTATACAAGGATTGCACAGTCTTGAAGACAGAAGAGAAAATATTTATAGAGTTGAAAGCTTGAAAAAATTACCCTACAGGAATTGCATTCAACGCTTTGAATAGTCTTAAAGACAGAAGAGAACACAATCATATAGTCGAAGACGTAAACAATTTTCCTACAGAACTTTCAACGCTTTGTACAGTCTTGAAGATAGAAGAGAAAACAATCATAGAGTAGAAGATGTAAAAAATTGTCCTACAGAACTTTCAACGCTTTTTACAGTCTCAAAGACAGAACTGAAAACAGTCACAGAGTAGAAGATGTAAAAATCTCTTACAGAACTTTGAAAAGTTATCCTACAGGAATTGCAATGCTTTACACAGTCTTGAATTCAGAAGAGAAAGCAATTATAGAGTTGAAGACTTCAAAAAATTCTGCTACCGAACTTTCAACACTTTCTACAGTCTTGAAGACAGAACAGAAAACAGTCATAGAGTAGAAGATGTAAAAAAATCTCTTACAGAACTTTTAACACTTTCTACAGTCTTATAGGCAGAAGAAAAACATTTATACATTTGAAGATTTAAACAATCCTCTTTTTAACGCTTTTTACAGTTTTAAAGATAGAACTGAAACTGAAATTTTTTTACAGAACTTTCAACGTTTTCTACAGTTCTGAAGACAGAAAAGAATCCTTTCATAGTGTTAAAGACTTAAAAAAATCTCCTACAGTCTTAAGACAGAAAAGAAAATACAAACATAGTCGCTTCACTTTATACTTTACTAGCTGTCCCGGCGAACTTTGTCTCGCACAACATTTT
This sequence comes from Melieria picta, assembly GCA_964056695.1. Lineage (NCBI taxonomy): Eukaryota > Metazoa > Arthropoda > Insecta > Diptera > Ulidiidae > Melieria > Melieria picta. The sequence goes on along the minus strand of OZ057398.1, from coordinate 55,719,754 downwards.
TTTATAATGAAATACGCGCTATGTCGAATCTATGGCGACGCAAATGGACGAAGAAAACCAACTAAAGAAAGAGAAAGAGCTACTGAATAACGCAATCGAGGCCCACAAATCAGCAATGTTGCCCTCTGTCGAAAGGGAAAATGGTAGGTTCGTACTAAGTTTCATTGCTGTGCGATTTATAGTTCAGCAAAATATTTGGGTCACAAAAAATGTGTCACGCCCCTTGTTCAACGCCCATAAAATCCTACCAGTAGAATGACACATCTATGGACGACGCTATACTCAATTTCATATTAAAGATTTGGATTGTATGGGCGATGCCACGTCCTCTTGTTCAATACCCGCACCATTCCCTCTGTCGAAAGACATGAATAAATGGTAGGTTCGTACTTAATTTCATTGCTATGCGAACTATAGTTCAGCTAAATATTTAGCTGTCCTGTCCAATACCCGCCTCATTCCGTCTGTCGAAAGATATGAGTACATGATATGTTCATAATAAGTTTCAGGGGTGTGCGACTTATAGTTCAGCGGAATAATTGGGTCACAAAAAATGTGCCACGCCCCATTTCCAACGCCCATTAAATCTTACCAATAGAATGACTCATCTATGGGTCGACACTATACTAAATTTCAATGCTGTGCACCTTACAATTTTGAAGATATTCTATATTTAAGATTTGGCTTGTGTGGGCGGTGCCACGCCCCCTTGTTCAATACTCGCACCATTCCCTCTGTCGCAGGACATGACTAAATAGTAAGTTCGTAGTGAATTTAATTGATGTGTGACTTATGGTTCCAAAGTTATTATCTGAAAATGTGCAGAATTCACGGTCAAATATGGCATGGATTTTCCGACTTTTCCAATAGATTTTCCGGGATTTTCTTTTGGCACGAACCTGAACTGACTTAATACGAATCAAACAAAACAAACCCCATGAAAATCGGCCGTTCCGTTTGAGCGTGAATCGCTTACACACATACTGCCACTTTCTTTTATATATATAGATACTGTCTTGAAGACGGAAGAGAAGACATTTGTAGATGTAAAGCTTGGAAGAAAATTGTATGGCAAGAAGACTTTTCTAAATAAAATAAATAAATAAAGTCCTTTACGCTTTTATCCTACAGACTACTACTGCTTTAAACAATCTTAACCCATTAAGCCCTGAGCGTTGCGTTTGCGCAACGTTTGGGAATTTCGCTATATTAAGTAATTCATAAAGACATAAGACTTGAAAATGGGTAGAATTGGATTAGAATTGATCGTTTTAGATTCTGCCATACTCAAATTTCAAAATTATTTAAATATTCATACGTTTTTTTCGATCCAAAGTCAAAGGTTTTTTTTGGGGAATTTTTGAAATTCAATCAAAAATACTTATTCTTCAAACCTATCAAAATCCCTTAGTGGGCTGCATTTTGCAATGCTAAACTATTTAAAAATAAGTTTTGAACATTTTTTTTTAAATTTTTTAAACAAAAAATATGCTTTAAGTTTTGTGTTGCGCGAATGCAACGTTGGGCCTAAACACTGCCAATTTTCATACAACGCAACGCGTGAAAATGTCAAAATCCAAGCAGCTGATATTTTATTGGCACATTTTATTTTCCGCAAATGTTTGATTTTGTTTATTTGTGTAATGTTTGCGAAAAACATGACAAAAAAAAAAAACATGGTATGACTTTTTTGCTTGATTTTTTTTCTTGATTAGGTCAATTAATAAGATTGTGTAAAATTTTATGGAAATCGCACAAGCCTTTCTGGGGTCAGGTTTTAATGGGTTAAGGAGAAAAAGTGAACATTTAGAAAGATAAATATTTGAGGGAAAGATAAATAGATAGATAGATAAATAGAAGAATAGACATTTATAGAGATGAAGTTGTGTTCAGTTGACAGAAGAAAAACATTTACAACGCTAAACATTGCAATGCATTGGAAGAAAATGATTCAAATTGAATCATCTTGAAGCCAGAAATATAAAAATTCGACAAGTGTTCCGTTCAGTTTAGACTCTGGTCACCTTAATTTCAGCAAGTTTTTTCGCTACTGTATTATTAAAGCAAAGCGAGTGAACAAGTAGGAGCTGAGACTATAAACAGCAGTCGAACTAAGCGGATAGCAAACGCGGTCAAGGAATAAACGTCAAACTGGTAATATGCCAATGATGAGCTTAGGGACACTGGCCGAACGTTGGCCATGGCACAACGCACAGCGAAGCAGCACAGCAAAGCGGAAGTTTAAGGATACACAGAAACTGCCGCTGAACGACGAACGACGGGCAACCAATAAAATATGAAGCCGGATTATGCAGGAATAAGCGATGAGATTTCGATTTGCGGCACTTGCAATGCATTCAATTAGTGATGGGAGAGGAGGAAGTAATTTTGTAGAAATCATTTTGTGGAAATAATTTTTCGTATTATCAAAGTAGAATTATCAAAGTAGACGCGGAGCTGAATGTGGACGTCTATGCATTCTGGTTTAAAGAAAATTATAAAAAAAATCATTCAAATTTGCAGTATTCGATTTCCCACAAAGCGGATGTTGATCCGGATGCGGATGCGGATGTTTATATGCAGCACATCTCTATGGATGCACCAGTGTTCAAAAGTGTAGGCAATTTTTTTTTATTTTTTTTTTGTATATTTACTCTGTGCAATTTGCAGGCTTGGAGGCGATTTTGTTTTCAGAAACTTTTGAGTGTTGCTTATCGGCAACTGCGACTTGTGAGAACGCACATGTGGGCGGCCAATGTCGAAAACGCAGCTTAAAAAGTCACTTGAAATTCTATGCCTTCGCCAAAGCAACTCAGTGCAGTGATTAGAGTGCAAAGTTTGCAGCGAGTTTGCGCTGTCAATTTGGTGGCTCAACGCGTTCGTCCCAGCGACTTTAATAAACTGCTGTCAGTATGGAAACAACAACAACAAAAACACCAAAAAATATGTTTGCACAAAGGCAAAACCGATAAAGCAAAACGTTAGTAAAAATACAAAAATAAAAAAAAAAATTGTAAACAATTTCCAACACAACAACAACAACTATGAAAGGGGGAGACAACTTGGCTTCGAACACATTGGCCAAACTTTTCGAGCGATTTGCATGCGCAAACACACACCGGCAATGGGCAAATCAACGGCACTGACGGTGAGAGGGGGAGGGGGGGGGACGACGAAAATCGAAAAATCGTTTTGACATAAGAAGAATTGCAGGGAAATTGGAAAATCTTTCAAATTCAATGAATTTCACAGAAATCTGATAGAGCACACGTTGTGAAAGGAATGTTGGGAGTAGAGGGACACGTGCAGGGGGAACTCAAGGCAGCAGTGGGAAATGAGCAAAAAACTTTACGTGCCTGTGAAAAGACCACTGCTGGGACTTGTGTGCCCGATGTGCAATGCGGCTGACTGTCGAGCGCGCTGTGAATTTTGTGTCTGTGTATATATGTTTGTATGTGTGTGTGTGTTGCCTGCATAAAGCAAATTTTCAAAAGCCAAACTCCAGTCGAACCAAATCCAATTCAAATGTAAGGAAATCAATAACAAAAAAAAACAACTGCGGCAACACCAAAACCAATACAAAAACAACACAATCACACAGCCCGCATGTCAGTGGGAAATGTGTATGTGTATGTGTGTGTTTGTGTGAAAAGCCGACCAAACGTCACGGCAGCCCCAGAGACAGACGCCACACAATGTTGGCGTTGGCTGGCGCGCCGCACAAGGTGGGAAATTTTGAGGTTAGGCGGTGAAAAGTTGCAGAGTGAGGAGAAAAAGAGTGGCACCATTGGCTGCAATAAATGAAATTGACGCTATCTTGACAGGCTCGGAGTATAGAAATGCGGCTATTGTCATTGTTATCGGGTTTGTTTCTTTCACAATAAGAAAAGTAAAATAAAGCAAATAAAGAAGTTTCTTCCTAAACAAAATTAAATAAATAAATAAATAAATAAAAAAGTAAAGTCAATAAAATTAAAAAAAAACGATGATTGGTTCATTTTAAGCTATTAAACGTTGCTCATTGACACATTGATTGCTACTGGCAGACAGCTTAAGAATTTTTTAAAACTCTTTACAGAATTTTTCTGCTTAAAATTGCATTAAAGTGTTGCCAACAGTTGTCATTTTGCATTCATTCAAATTAAAAAAAAAACAGTTCTAAGCTTAAAAAAAACAAATACACACATGAACTTTCGAGTGTGCGGTCGCCATAGTCATCAATCATGTCATGCAATACAAATAAGAACAACAACAACAAAACATGAAAAACAAAAAAGACATTAAAAGACAAACCATTGGTAACAAAAATATGACAGAAAATGTAAAATGAACGACACAAAGGCTGCGCCATGTCGCACTTTTCATGTGAACATTGGGAAAAAATATTTAGTATAGATAAAAAGTCGTTTAGAAAAATTGCAAAAAATGGGGTTTTTTTATTTTACTTCTACTTTCTACTTTTTTTACCCAAAACAATTTTCCAAAAAAAAAATCTCGTCCAATCACATAAGTTATGTTCTGGCCTGTGTCATATTGACTGAGGAACTTAGTCTGTTTGGTGAAATTAGCTAAACAAAAATGTCGCTGGAGTTAATTACCTTCTAAAAATGACTAACAATCTATTCAAACTTCGTTTTAAACATGCAGACAAGTTAATGCCTGGTTTTCACTGTGTCATATTTATTGACTCGTGAGTCTTTTTGATGCAATTAGTTGAACAAAAGTGTCTTTAGAATTTATTACTTCTAACAATCTATTAAAATGTATTAAAATATTCTCTTCAAAATGCAAGTCACACTAGTTATGCCTGGTTTTTATTATGTCATATTTATTGGGAAGGTTAGTCTTTTTGTTAAAATCAGGTGAACAAAATTGTCGTTAGAGTCGATTACATGCTGAAAACAACTAATAATCTATTCAAACTTTCTTTGAAAATGCAATTCAAGTCACAGAAGTTATGCACGGTTTTCACTGTGTCATATTTATTGGGAAATTTAGTATTTTTAGTATTTTTGATAAAAAAAAGCATTGTTAGAACTCATGTCGAGCTGAAAGCTTACAATATATTCGGAATTTCTTTTAAAAATGCAACTAAAGTTACACAAGTTATGCCTGGTTTTTACTGTGTCATATTTAAAGGAAAATATAGTCTGTTTGGTAAAAGCAGCTGAACAAAATTGTCATTACTATTGATATCTTCAGCTCATTACTCATTACTATTGATATCATCTTTTTAGAATTTTTTCATAATGCGCACCAAATGAACTAAGTTATGCCTGGTTTTCACTAAGTCAAATTTATGCATAAATGTAGCCAGTTTAAGTAAATTGTTATAGTAAATTATTTTTAAAGGCCAAAAATCAATTCGAAATTATTTTTAAAAATTCACATTTAATCATAATGTCTGATTTTCACTTGGTCATAATTTTTAATTGAAGTAGTAAGTTTAGTAGAAACAATTCTTCAACAAAAATGTTATTGAAATGTCATTCAAAGCAAGGTAGACTTGCGAATTGTTAACAAGTCATTCAAAATGTCCTCGATATTCTTTTGAAATTTCCTTTAAACTGGTCAATGCATCAAAGAAATTATGTCTGATTTTCACTGTCAGAATTATTATTAAATTTTTTTTTTAATTTTTTAAACTTTTTAAATATATAAATAAACCTAAACAAAATATTAAAATTGTATGCAGTAATATTTCCATATAACACTTTTAATAAATGAATTTTGACTAATAACATTTCTTAGTGCACAGTCAGACAATCAATAAACTCTAAGCATATCAATGACATTTGCCAATGTTGATGCCGGGTGACAAAACCTTTTGAACAATGTTTGTACAAAAGTCATTTCCAAAACAAACCAAACATTGGCAACAAAAAAGGAAAATAACAACAACAAAAATTACTAAGAAACAACAGCGGCACCAAACAGTTGGCTCATCGGACTTGGAATGCGCACAGCAGAAAATCATCAACTGTCAGCTGTCATTGTGTGCGCACAGCAGCCGCAACGGTAGCGGCTGGCAATTGACGGTGACAATTGACAGCTGTGCTGCACTTTGACAGCAGCAGTGCCCATTGGTATCGCTGCGAGCTGTTTGTTGTTGTTGTTGTGGCACATTGGATATTTTGTATGCGAGTCAGCAAATTGTACACCTTCGATGTGGACTACGAAATGTCACAAAGTCAATGAACTTTTGTTTGTTTTTTTTTCGTTGAAGTTGAAGCTCATTGATATGGCCTTTTTGTGTATGGACGAGTGTTTTTATTTGTTTTGTGGTAAAAGGTGAGCGAGGTTTAGTTGAGATCGAGTGAGAAAGGGCATTTAGATTGATGAAACATTTGTTATGAAGAATTAAAAAAATTAAAAATTATACAAAAATTTAAATATTTTGAGTAAACTATAAGAAAGTGTATCTTAAATTCGTTCGTGTTAAAAACTGTTTGGAAAATATTCGATTATATTTTGTTTTGTCTTGTGGTCAATTGAAATTAAAGTTTTGAAGAAGAGTTGGTTAGGACATTTTTTTAAATAAAAAAAATATATATTAAAGTAAATTTTTTAAATTAAAATTAGGAATAAATTATATTTAACCCTCTAGTTCCCAAGAAGGCCTGTAGACATCCTAAGCTTAAAAAAATCTGTAAATTACACCTTATGATTTTTCTCGCTGATTTTACACGTATGGAAAGGGGAATCTTCACTTTACAAAATAAATGTAGTCAGTTAACGCTGCCACATGCACAACGGCAGTAATTGTAAGACAAAGTTGAAGTTTCGTGAGAAAGTAAGCAAATAATTATTTTTGAAATTGTGTGAAAAACAAAAATTATTTTAAATAAATTGTGGGCCTCAATAAAACTGAAAAAATTTCTGGTGAGCAGCTGTTAATGTGTTCTTTGAGAAAATTAAAAAAATTGTGAAAAAAAAGTTGTTACACTCCTCCTACCTAACCCAAACCCTAGAGTGTCTGTAGGCCTGCTTGGGATGATAAGCGTAAATAATTAACGGTCATTGATGATATTTTTTCGCTATTTAAGCATTATTTTTCTATTTGAATCGAAATTTTGATACACCACAATGTAAAACAGATCATGTCACTGCAAAAATGTATACTAAGGGGTAGATGAGAGAACTAGTCTCCCCTAGTCCTTTATTTCATGGAGTAGATTTGTCGACATCTGTGTGAAAAGATAACAAGGCCTTAACAAAAAATGAGAACCGCAATATATATATACCTATACCGATTTTTTTAGTTTTCCTAGTTTATACACCCCCGAAAAGCAGTGTATAAACTACCCCACGACACACTACCCCTCGCCTTACCCCCACCCCTTTTAATTTATTGTCTATTGTACGCAGAACTGAAACTGTTACCCGTTATTTATGTTTACATATATTTAAAAAAAAATTCAACATTTAAATTAATTAAAAAACAAAATCTTCATATGGAATTTTTTTGGCTTTGTTTCCCAAGCAGGTCTCTAGGCCTTCTACTTTGTACACCCTCTATCACGCCTCCTATTGACATGAAATTTTTTCCCCGAACAAACATTACTTCTCCACCACGAAACTATCACTGGTAATTTGTTTAACAAGATTAAAAACTTGGGAACTAGAGGGTTAATAAAGTTGTTGTGTCAAAACCTGTTTACAAAAATATTAGATTACACTTTGTTTTTTTTTTTGGAAATTTTAAGCCAGATTTTGTTGAAATTCTAGTTCGAAATGGCATTTAGATTAAAAAAAAATTTGCTAGGAAATTTTTGAAAATTGAAAAAAATACAAAAATTTAAATAATTTCAATATTTTAAATAAAAAAATAAGAATAAGTAAAATTTAATGAAGTTGTTGCTTAAAAAACGTTTTAAAAAATATTAGCATACACTTTGTGTTGTCTTGTAGCCAATTGTAAGCGAGATTTTGTTAAATTCTAGTTCGAAATGGCATTTAGATTGAACAAAAGTTTGTTAGAAAAATGTTTAAAAACTAAAAAAAACATATAATAATTATTTCAATTGTTTAAATAATATAAAATTCATTAAATTAAATTAATTAAATTTAAATTAATATAAAAGGTTATTAAAAAATGAATTAGTAAAAAAAAACCAAATCGTTAGAAAAACTAACACAGAAATATACATTTTTTCAAATATTTAAACAATATAAATGATTTCAATTTTTATAAAAAGTTTATATAAAAAATTAATTCATATAAAAGACAAGTTTGTTACAAAAACTAACACAGAAATATAAAATTTTTTTCAAATATTTGAATATTTACTATACAAAATTTGAATAACAAAAAAAAATTTAAATTCATATAAAAAGTGAAAATAAAAAATGAATCAATAAAAGAACAAAATCGGTAGAAAAGCTAACACAGAAATATAAAGTTTTTAAAATATTTAATCAATATAAAAAATTTAAATTTTTATAAAAAGCTTATATATGTAAAAAAAATTAATTAATTATAATTAATAATAATAAATAATATTAAACAATATAACAAATATTTAAACAATATAAAAAATTTAAATTTTTATAAAAAGTTTATATAAAAAATTAATTAATATAAAAGACAAATTCGTTAAAAAAAATAACACAGAAATATAAAACTTTTTTTTCAAATATTTGAATACTATACAAATTTTGAATAATTAAAAAAATTTCATTAACATAAAAACTGAATATAAAAAGCTGCTGAATGAATTAATAAAAAACAAAATCGGTAGAAAAGCTAACATTTCAACAATATAAAAAATTTATATTTTTATAAAAAGTTTATATGAAAAAATAATTAATATAAAAGACAAATTCGTTACAAAACTAACACAGAAATATACAACTTTTTTCAAATATTTGACGACTAAACATATTTTGAATATGAAAAAACAAAATCGGTAGAGAAACTAACACAGAAATATAAAGGGCTACATTCAAAATGAAAATCATATCCCAATAATTTACCATATACAGTGTAATCTGGGTGGAGTGAACCCCCGATTCTACGAACACCCCGATAGAGTGAACATCAAAATTTTTACATTGAGTACTCTATAGTGAACAATTCTGAATCTCTTTAGAGTGAACACAATTTAAAATAAATTACTTCTGTAACTTCAAGTTACTGCCAACCAGAATTTCGGGCTGTTGAAGAGAACAACTCTTAAAAAAGGCATTGTACAATTGGTTTGTGCGGCAGCGCCAGAAAAATTTTCCTGTCAGTGGAGATATGTTAAAAGAAAAAGCAAAGAAATTACATATGATATTAATGAAAAGGAAGGCGGTTTTAACGCCAGTTGTGGATGGCTAGCCGGATTTAAATCACGCTGTGGAATTCGTCTGTTAAAAGTGTGCGGCGAGAAATTATCTTCAGATAGCCCGGCTGAATCGTTTAAACAAAAGCTCAATAGTACGATTTTGTGAGGTACAAATTTATAAAAGCCAAATTTACAATGCGGACGAGAGTGGACTATGTTTGAAGATGCTACCCGAAAGAACTTGTAACCAGTAACCAGTGCAGAAAAACGGCTCCAGGCAGAAAATTAGAAAAAGCCAGAGTTACAATTCTTGCATGCGCAAACGCAACTGGACAAACCACGCTCTTTCAAATCTTTCAACATTCCGGTGGACTACCGACATTTAAAAAATGCATGGATGACAGCAGAAATTTTTAAAGAATGGTTTCAAAAGTGTTTTGTTCCACAGGGGAATTTAAAAAAAGAAAGGCAAAATTTCAATTTTTAATAAATTTATTTATTATCCCCTTCAAAATACTCTCCTCCTGCGTCAATAAATGCATGCCAACGTTTGATCCAATTTTCCATACATTTTTTATAGGCCGCCAAAGATATGGCATTCAGCTTACGCAGCGAAATCTCTTTTATCGCTTCTATGGTCTCAAAACGCGTTCCCCGCAATGGCAATTTGAGTTTGGGAAATAGAAAAAAGTCACACGGGGCTATGTCTGGACTGAATGGTGCTTGGCTGATGACATTGGTCGAAATTCCGACATTGGCCAAAAATTCCGAAATAATCAAGGCTGTTTTTAAATGAAATTCAGCTTTTTTGGCAACAGCCGAGAAGTGACGCGTTTCATGCACAAAATATCAGTTAAAATGTGTTCGGCTGATCCAAATGAGATGCTCAACAACACAGCAATCTCTCTAATTGATACACAACGATTTTCCAACACGATTTGCTTCGCCGATTCGATTTTTTCTTCGGTAACAGACGTTGATGGCCGTCCAGGGATGTCATCGTGCTCTAGGCTCTCTCGGCCCCCTTTGAACCTTTTATACCATTCGTATGCTCGTGTTTTCGACATACACGCTTCACCATACGCCTTTTGTTACATTTTCAACGAATCGGCACACGAAAGTTAATTTTTAACACAAAATTTTTGGCACGCGTGATGTTCCAATTCTTCATCCATTATAAAAATCGCCACACATCAATTTTTCGACTTCTTCGTATAGACGCCAATCGAATACTAATCTTACAATATGCGTCAAAATTTGACAGAACACCAATAAAAGTATTCCCAACGTTGAGAAAATAAATTCCAAATTACCGTTCTTTTTTGATCATAAGGTATACTCGTAAGTACGCAATGGTGAACAGAAAAACTCAATCTGGCTATAGTGAACAATCTGGATTCTATGAACTGGCCTTGCATTAATTAGTTCACTCCACCCAGATTACACTGTATATAGAAGAGCCAATAATAAAATAGTTACCTCAAAAATCCTCAACACAGAAAACAAGCGGTTCGATACATACATCTCAAACATAGACAAAATAGAAACTATCGCCATCAAAATGAGCTGTTGGTGGCTAACAGAAGAATAAGAATATTAATTATATCGGCTTGTCTGTTATCGGCCCACTGTTTTTCATTTTGTTTATTAATGACATTGGGTCTTGTTTCTCGACTGCTAAGTACCTGTTGTATGCAGATGATTTAAAAATCTATTCGGATATTAATGGTTCTAGTGATTCGCGGTTTCTGCAAGCTGAGCTAGATAATTTGTCTTTATGGTGCTCTAGAAACAGACTTTTCCTAAACGTTAAAAAGTGTCATCATATTACTTTTTCAAGATTGTCTAATCCTATACATACGTCTTACAACATTGCTGGAACTGTGCTAGAGTCTCGAAATGAAGTTAGGGACTTAGGGGTGTACTTTGACTCAAAGCTTACTTTTGTCCCTAATATTAACTACACTATCTCTAAATCATTTTTCATGCTTGCTTTTGTACGCCGTAATAGCTCGGCTTTCACAGACCCATTTACTTTCAAAACTCTTTACTCTGCTTTTGTGCGATCGAATTTGGAGTACGCTACATTTATTTGGAGGCCTTATCATTTAATTCATATACATCGTCTTGAGTCGGTTCAGAAAGTGTTTATTCGACATGCTCTTCGTTCGCTAAATTTTGCCGAACCTTTACCTTCATATAGCTCTCGCTGTCAGTTACTTAACCTTATGTCGTTGCGCAATAGAAGGACGTTCTTGTCCATTTCTTTTATTTTTGATGTTATTAATGGGAGGGTGGATTGCCCCGCCCTTCTTAGTAAAATTAACTTCTACGTTCCGGGCAGAATTCTACGCCGCTCCGTTTTGTTTAATGTTGGTTTCAGCAAAACTCTGTTTGGCTTGAATGCTCCTATTAATAGAGTGTTGGCTGAGTTTAACCTCATTCTTAATTCTTTAGACTTAGATATCTCGTCTACCAGGAATATTTTTCGCAATGCCTTGAAAGGCTACTTAGCTCTTAATCCTTAGTGTTAAGACTTTAATGTACATTACTTATGAATTCTGTCACTCCTATGGTCTGTAAGGTTTTCTCCGTAGACTCGATAAATAAATAAATAAATAAATAAATAAATAAAATAAATATATAGCTCTGTATTTTAAATCTTTTATCTTTTACAACCATTTATGCATCGTTTTTTGATCATTTTTCCTTGCAAAAAAAAAAAAAAAAATGTGAATTATGCGAGCCTACAAGTTAGACATAAATTTATTCAACAATTAAGAAAATGTTATTTGTTAATAGTTTGTTAAGTACTTGAGAGCTCGTCTAGAGACATTGTACATAATACACATATCGTTATACTATTGTTTATTGTAGTATTAAGTTCATTTATTTGAAACAAATAAACATATTTAAAAAAAAATAAAAAAATATAAATTTTTTCAAATAATTAAACAATATAGTAATTTCAATGTTTATAAAAGGTTTATATGATACAAAAAATTAATTAACCCATTCGCTGCCAAGGACGAGTATACTCGTCTTTGGCAGGGTGTCATGCATTGCCAAGACGAGTATACCATACTCGTCCTACTTTAAATATGTTATAACATGCAGGCTTTTGAATTAGCAAATTTTTTGGCCACAAACATAAATATAGAAATGTAAAAAACTTGAAAAATACTACAAATAATTTTTTTTTACAAAAATTATGCTTCATTTCTTATTTAAACAATAACACTCAAAATATAAATGGCAATGGGAACGACTTCATATAATTTAGGCTTGGCAGCGAATGGGTTAATATAAAAGTCAAATTCGTTACAAAAACTAACACAGAAATATAAAACTATTTTTCAAATATTTGAATACTATACAAATTTGTTAATAATAAACAAATTTTAACTTAATATAAAAACGGAATATAAAAATTATTTAAATAATATAAAAGTTAAAAAAGTTAATATAAAAGTTAATATAAAAAATGAATTAATATAAAAAACAACTTCACCAACAACTTCAAAATTATTTAAAATAATTGAAAATAATAAAAAAAAATTTAAAATAATATATATATAAAGTTGATATAAAAAATTAATGTATATAAAAATTGATTTCGTTAAAATTATTGTATCAAAAACTATTTATAACATATTCAATTACATTTAAATAATTAAATTCGATACAAGCAAATAAAAGGAAAAATCAAACACGAAATAACACAAATTAATTAACCCACTTGAAATTAATTAGTTAGCATTAAAGTAAGTCTGCTTGGTGGCTCCAATTGCTGCCATTCGCTACCAATTTGCCATTGTTGGCACATAATGAATCCGACGAGCAGCTATAAGCCATTAATTGGGCCACGGATACATGGCCACACACGTATCCGGCGCTCGGCTGCCACGCAACAGTGGCGCGCAATAAAAGGGCACTGCGTGCTTCAGCGTGACAGGCCACAGTTGTTGCCCAAAGGTCATTGATTAATTATTCAAGGTCCAACCACTTGCACGCAGCCACACGCATGAAAACACACACACAGTCACACACACATATCTCGCCCCTGGCCACACCGCCAGAACGTGTCAAGGCGATGACAGGTCCGAATGCTGCATAAAATGCGGGACAAAAGGGCATTTTGCTAAGGACTGTAGCAATACACCGAGCTGCCCACTGTGCAAGGCTGCAGGCGCAGCTTACAGTCACCGCATCGGGAGTTTTAACTGCCCAGCTGCGCAAAAAGGACCAGCGCGCCCATGAAGGTCCTGCAGCTGAATCTCAATCACTGCGAGGCTGCACAAGATCTGCTGCAGCGAACAGTTGAGGAGGAAAACATTGACATTGCGTTGCTGAGCGAGCCGTACCGTGTTCATACGCAAAACTCAAACTGGATTGCAGATGCAACAAAAAAGGCAGCCATTTGGGTCTGTGGTGGTCATGCTGTCGAATCGGCCCCCCAAGCAAGAAGTTTTTATGCCCAGGCCGTTATTTGCGGCATACGCTTCTTCAGCTGCTATTTTCCCCCTAGCTTGACACACGACGCTTTTGAACATGCGCTTGACGTTCTTGTAAACGACGCAGGTGACAATGTGCCGACCGTGATTGCAGGAGATTTCAATGCGTGGTCAACGACCTGGGGCAGCGCACGCACAAACAAGCGTGGCTCCGCTCTGGTCATGGCGTTCTCAGCGCTTAACGTGACGCTTCTCAATGTGGGCAATACACCAACTTTTGTGAAGGGCAGCGCATCTTCTGTCATCGACCTCAGCTTTGCCAGTGATCGGCTCGCCCGAGACTCAAAATGGCAGGTGGATGATGCGTTTACGTATAGCGATCACAACGCTATCCGCTTTGAATTAAACGTCACCCCGCGAGTGGCGAAGCAACGCGTAAAACCAGGTTGGCTACCCCACAAACTGGACCGCGGTACCCTAGAGCTCTTGCTCACCGAGCTGACTTTCACTCCACGGCCGAGTTTAAGGAAAAGCATAGGCAGCTTCATTCAACAACTCAAAGACGTGTGTGATGCTACTATGCCGAGGAAGGGTGCTGGGGTCCACAAGAAGCCAGTATACTGGTGGAATCACGACATAGCAGCCCTCCGCGCCGACTGCCTCCGGCTGAGGCGGCTACAACAGCGTGCTGTCAGGCGTGATAGGCCGGACATGTACAGCACTGAGCTGAAACGCAAAAAATCTGCTTTGCGCAAGGCAATTAAGGCCAGCAAAAAGAAAACGTTCAGTGAACTCGTTGAGCAGGTTGAAGATAACCCATGGGGAAATGCTTACAAGATTGTAGTAAAAAAACTGGGACAGCAGAAACCCCAGCCGCCGTCATGCCCTGCGATGCTGAGACGAATAGTTTTCACACTATTTCCCCAATCTCCCCCGCGTCGTCAAAGCCTCTTTCCCCGGACCTGCCGCGGCGACAGCTTTGAAGACTTCTCTATAGATGAGGTTCTTGCTGCGGCGCACAGGCTTAAAGCCAACAAAGCGCCAGGCCCCGATGGCATACCAAACGCCTTACTCAAGGCAGCAATCGTCGCAAAGCCGCAAGTTTTCTCTGACGTTTTCTCATATTGCCTACAAGCCGGCATCTTCCCATGCTGCTGGAAAAGTCAGCGCCTAGTGCTCCTGCCCAAAGCAGGTAAATCTCCCGGCGATGCATCTGCCTACAGACCACTCTGCATGCTTGATACCATGGGTAAACTCTTTGAAAGACTGCTCTGTGTCAGGCTAGAGCAATACACGGAAGGCCCAAATGGTCTTTCTCCACTCCAGTTCGGCTTCCGCAAAGGCCGTAGTACTGTCGATGCCATAGCTGCAGTAGTCGACATCGCCGCGAAGGCAATTGAAGGAAAGCGCTGGAGAGAGGGCTCCAAGCAATACTGCGCGGTCGTCACGCTCGATGTACGAAACGCCTTCAACTCTGCCAAGTGGACCAGAATTCTCGATGCTCTTAGAGATCTAGGAACGCCAGCCTACCTACTTCGTGTAATCGACAGCTACCTTAGCAATAGGCAGCTTACTTATGACACTAGCGAGGGTGTCCGCAAATACACCATCACGTGTGGCGTTCCACAAGGTTCTGTCCTCGGACCATTGTTATGGAACGCAATGTACGACGGCCTGTTGCGTACCGAAGTGCCTAACGGAGTAACCACCGTTGGATACGCTGACGACGTAGCGCTAGTCGTAGTTGCCAAACATCTGCACGAGATCGAAGCCAAGGCAAACGAGTCAATCTCTCGGCTTACAGCCTGGCTGACAGAAGCAGGCCTGCAACTTGCAGGTGAAAAAACCGAAGCCGTTCTGATAAGCAGCAGAAAATGCGTGGAAAGCGTGACTGTAAATGTCGGTGGGCATCTCATACAGTCGCGCCCCGAAATAAAGTACCTCGGCATATTGCTGGACTGCCGTCTGAATTACAAGGCGCATCTGTCGCATGCCGGCGAGAAGGCCCTAAAAGTAACAGCCCGGCTCTCGCGGTTGATGCCGAATGTTGGTGGTCCCTCTACCCAAGCAAGAACACTGCTTGCAGTCGTTAACACAGCTGTCTCAACCTACGCCTGTCCGGTGTGGCACAAGGCGGCGATGGTGGCCTCATACAGCAGGCAGCTAAAAACGGCGTACCGGCTAAACTCACTACGAGTCTGCCGCGCATTCAGAACGGTCTCGGACGAGGCGGCCGACGTGATCGCTGGTAGACCCCCTATCCAGTTAGTGATCCTGCAACAGGCAAATACGTACTGGCATAAACGAGGTGCACAGGCGTCGGCCGAGGACACGATAGTGGCATGGCAACGTAAATGGAGTTCGTCCTCGAAAGGCAACTGGACGCGAACGCTCATCCCGGTGCTGGCACCGTGGTTAAAGCGGACACATGGCGAGCTGAATTTTTTCCTCACGCAGTTCCTCTCTGGCCATGGATGCTTTCGTGCATACCTGCACAAATTCAAGCACGCAGAGAGCCCTCACTGCAATCAGTGTATCGGGGTGGCTGAAACGGTCCACCATACGTTTTTTGAATGCGCCAAATACGCCGATGATAGAGCTAATCTCGAAGAGGCAATCGGCTGTGCCTTAACACCGTCCTCTCTGGTGTCTTACATGCTTGCGTCGCCAGAATCATGGGACCGAGCGTGCAGGAGTATTGCCCGTATAATGCTCTTACAGAGACGAGACATACGGGACTGTTCGGTGACAATTGCCAATGACTGACTATCCGTCCGTCCGAACACGACATTTTTCGGCAGAGCATCTTATGACTCATGCCTGGACGTAGCTGAACGCTAACATATCCGCCTTCATCGTGAAGTAATACCTCGCGGTGGTGCCACGATGAAGGTACACGGACTGTGTATACAGGGGTTTTAGCGTGTTAAAGTCTCGCACTCGTTTGGCTTTCGATGCTTTCCCCTACTGGAAAAAAAAAAAAAAAAAAAAAAAAAAAAAAAAAAAAAACATATATAGATGTACTTACATACACATGAACATATGCTCGGACATTCGGACTTGAGTTCTAATTGAAAACCGCCCGAGACTGTCAACGGGTCATTTTGGGTTTGGTGCGCCTTTGGGGTTGTGTGCTCAAACGAGCACACCTACTAATATTGGATTAATGCATTAGACGGCAGCAATTGGTTCGTATCTCTTGTAATGTGTGCACTAGCATCCACACATATCTATACATACCTACATATGGCTACAAATGTACATAGGGAAGAATTTAATGTGATACGAACACGTCCAAGGAAACTATGCCAAGTAGCCTTTTATTATTATTGTTGTTGATTGTTGTTACGCTGACACCGAGAAGATTTTCACGGGTGCCCATTCTTTTTCTTTGACTTCAGCTGATTCCAAGATAAAGTGTTGTCAACCTCCAAGAATTCCGAGAAGAACCCTTAGGCCGCGCTCTTCTCCGTGAGCCCTGGTGGTTCCATTCTAATGTCATCCTACATGACAGTACTCTGGCTTACGAAGAGTGTGTCCAATCCATTTCTATTTTCTCTAATTCACTTTCTTTTCTTCTTTTCTTTAGCTTTCAAAGTGGTTTGACTTCATATTAGTTTTCAATTCCTTTTAGATTTTAATATGAACTGATTTTACTTTAACATAAAAACGAAATGTGGAACATGTCAGAGATGCACTACTCTGTAATGTTCCCTGAAAATGGATCTTTTTGCTTGACAGAATTCTAAAATATATAGTTTTGACAGCGCAAGAAATTCTCACAAAAAACCCTAAACTAAATCTTTCCATTTCTAATGCTTTCTTCTGCTCAAAAACATTAAAATATATTAAATCCCTAAAATGTATTAAATTATAGTAAATTCTAGTAACTCTTAGCTAAATTTCCTCATTCTTTCAATACTTGAAAAATTCACCATAATCATCACAACATTTGACTCATTGCCATTGTCTGCAGCTGAACTTTAACTTCCACTTCAACCATTCAGCCCGAAGCTTCAAATCTACAACTCGCACTGTTGCATTGTAGATTTCATGCTTTATTGCTGCTTATGTCTTGTGCAATTGTCTTGTTGCTTTCATATAAATTTTATTACACATTAACACATTGTTATCAGTGCACATTTTGTGACTTAACCCTCAAGGCTTTGAGGTTATCTATGCCAAGCTGACAGTTGTTCTGCGTTCATTTTCTCTTCTCCCTCACTTTCTCCACTCTTAGCAAACTACAAATGCTGGCAATTGAATTGTTGCATTGTTTTGCTGTCCAGCGGCTGACAACTGGTCGGTTGCTTGCCGTTGTCAGCTGCAGTAACAAATGTAATATTCTCTATTGCTCCTCTGAGAGTTGCTACAACCCGGCGGCCCACCGTCTGTTGTGTTGTTGTTGTTCAGCAGATCCTTACAGTTGATTGTAACTGGGGTACAACAGTTTGTGAGTTGTGTATGTTTTTTTCACACATTTTGCCTATTGTGACATATGTTCTGGTTGCCTGTTGTATGCTTGCAACAAAACCAACAACTAATAGGTCAGACTGAAAATGTTAGTATTGCTTGAAAGAAAAAGGACTTTGAGGTCCTTAAGCTTGTGTTTTGTTGTAAAACTAAGAAAACAATTTAGCTGGAGTATTTTAAATGGTTTGTTTTAGATTCTGATTTCTTGTAGTTGGGAATTGGAGCGCAATTTGAAGGAAATTTTGTTTCAATAACTCCATTTCTGGGAAAGTTTTTGTGATATTAGTGTAAGGCAGGGGCGTATCCAAGGGGGGTTTAGGGTGTCAGAACCCCCCCATAGCCTATAATTTGTCAACATTTTCAATCACTATGCATCGTATGTACTTTCCCACATTAGCAAAAAGGTCTTTTCATCTTTAAATATTTAAAATAATATTAACAAAACCCTTTTTTTACCGAAACTAATTTGTTTTTTTAATAATCACGTTTAGGCTTAATGCAGCGATTTGCATGTTCTAAAAACATGTCTAAAGAGTAGTTTAGTTCATGTAATGTCCTTCAGGATGTCGGTACAAGCCTTTTGGATGGTTTCTACGTTCTCAAAACGCTTTTTTCATCGGCAAATGCATTCTTTGAAAAGGTGAAATTCGCACGGTGGCACATCATGTGAAAACAAAAAAACAGTCAAAACAAGTGTCAATAGATGGGATGGCATCCTTCGATAGCCAAATGTTCAGTTAAAATGCAATAAATTTATGCTATTGAGATGCTTAACTTTCGCCTTACTAAAGATGATCCCAGGCACTTCCGCCGCTATTTTGAGTAAAACTCACAATAAATATATTTCGAAAAAAGGCCTAACTTTAATGATTTATTTTGGAAGATTTCTTTCCAGAGTGTTTATTGAACACATAATGAGGTACGCAAAAAAATTTATCGTGAGTTTTAATCAAAATGGTAGCGAAAGCGCCTGCGATCACCCAGATACATTTGTATAAAAAATGACAAAATTCAAGTTTAACCCTTTTAGTGCCGGGCGAAAAAGAGGTGCCTATGCGAAAATAACCGGTCGAATTTCACAGTTTTACTAGGGTTTGGGAAAATGCTCATAAAAACCAAACGAGAAACAATATTTACATGATTCAAACAGTGTACTAAGGATGACATAGAGAATGAATAGAATTTTCGAAATCCTGTATTGCTAATTGTTGGTTTGTCAGAAATAACAATGTTTGACACAAGCGGAAAACAACGGCAATAAC
Source organism: Melieria picta (assembly GCA_964056695.1). Lineage (NCBI taxonomy): Eukaryota > Metazoa > Arthropoda > Insecta > Diptera > Ulidiidae > Melieria > Melieria picta. The sequence goes on along the minus strand of OZ057398.1, from coordinate 55,700,296 downwards.
AAAAATGACGTTTTCAAACTGCAACTGGGACGAAATATACTGTTCAAAACAACGATCGAGGAGACACTAACTGATCCTACGTCTCGCTGCCACAATGCAACGTTATTTCGCAAGAGTCTTCAAACAGTTGTTTACATAACACGCTGCCGAAAAGTTCCGATAACATAAACGTCCACAAAGAGTTAAAACAAACAACTATTTTTTTTTATTCTCTCGTAATGAAATTAGATCATTTATAACGTATTACAAATTTATTTTGAGATAGAGTTCTCCCGCAATGCGAATAGTAAAGCGCTACAAAGCGCGGGCCGATATATCGGATCTGGCACTTCTCGCTAGTGCAGCAAGAGCCGATATATCGGCCTCCGGCACTAAAAGGGTTAAACATGAACAAAATTTCAAAAAAATATTTTTTCATGTTATTGAAAATTACCTTAAAATTTGTGCAGATATTAAACATGAATATTAAAAAGATCACCCGGGTGGGTATAAGTAAAGCGAAGGTTAAATCCAATTTCAAGAATTTCAATGAAGATTTTGGCTTATCTTTTATGAATTACCGCCCAGTTTTGATCTACGGTGATCGCGGATTCAGTTGGCTAACACTTTGGTCATCATTTATGTTCTGACAATCGTTTTTAAATCGCTTTTACCATTTATGAACTCCACCACGGTATAAACAAAAATCACCATAAACTTGGTCCATCAATTTAAATACTTCGGTTAAAGTTTAAACATTTTTAAAACAATAGTTAATATTGGATCTTTGTTTGATGCACATTTTTGTACGATGACACAAACATACTCCCATTTCAGATGCAATAACAATCGCTTTCAGTCCATCAAATTTCATGAAATTTTTACTAAAAATCAGGGAAAAAATTTAGTTTTTAATGCATTAAGTCACATACACTATGATCAATAAGTACCAGGACTGTGTATTTTAAATTTTCCGCCGTTGCCCGATGCAGGTAAAAAAAAAAGGGTCGGTAGGACCTTAACTGACATCTGTGTCAAATTTTGAGCGGGATTGCATCATTAGTTTTTGTTTCGCAGCTGTTAGCGTCAGTCAACTTTTTGTACTTCGTCGCATTTTACAATGGATAATTTTGTTGATCAACGTATTTGTTTGAAATTTTGTCTTAAGAACGAAATTTCTTGTGCCAATGCGCTTAAAATGTTGCAGAAAGCATTTGGGGAGTCTGCTCTATCAAGAACCAGAGCGTTCGAGTGGTATAAAATGTTCAAAAGTGGTCGTGAAGTGGTCGAAGACTTTCCTCGTTCTGGACGTCCTTCAACATCGAATACCGACGAAAATGTTGAAATTGTGAAGAAAATCGTGCTTGAAAATCGTCATGTGAGCCTCAGAGAGATTTCTAACGACCTTAACATCTCTTATGGAAGCGCACAACACATTGTTGTCGATATTTTGCGCATGAAACGTGTCGCCGCACGGCTTGTTCCTCAAGACTTGAATGCGCCGTCTCACAAAGCACACATTATTCGCGATTATTTGAACAAACACAGTGTGAATATCATCGATCAGGCTCCCTATTCTCCAGATATGGCACCATGTGACTTTTTCCTGTTCTCCCGACTCAAGTTACCGCTTCGTGGAAAGAGATTTGAGTCCATAGAGGTCATAAAAGAAAATGCGACGCGAGAGCTGAAGGCCATACCTGCTTCGGCTTACCAGAAGTGCATGGACGATTGGATTAAGCGTTGGCATATGTGTATTGCTTCAGATGGGGCTTATTTTGAAGGGGATAAAATAAATTTACCAGAAGAATAAAACAATTTTGTTTTTTTGACACAGTCCCGGTACTTATTGATCATAGTGTAAGCCACAACAAAATGCCCTATTTGGGAAGTGCACTTTACTTTAAAAAACATGTAATACTAAACTGGCAAAACAATTTTTTTTAAACCCCCCCCATGACCAAGTTCTGGCTACGCCCCTGGTGTAAGGACTGACTACTTAAACAAGTTGGCTGATGTTCGCAGAGAGTAAGAAATATTTCGTCGCTGGAATAAAGAAACAGTGTAAGTGCCACATACACTATTATTTCATAATTGCACCATTGGATAGCCAATCCTTTAATCTTTTAGAAAAATCTTTAGTTTTCTTAAATATCTTTTTGGCTCACCAATTTATTCGCGAAAAACGTATTTGTATAATAATAGTGTAAGTAGTACAATTGTTTACAAATAGTGTATGGTGCACTTACACTATTTTTAAGCAAATCCCAACGAAATTCTTATAATATTAAAATAACGTATAGTATTTTACTTCATTATATTGCTCATAACTTTCACAGGCAGCTTAAAAATGTGAATAATAAAATAGTGTAATATTGACATACATCAATTCATTTTTCTGAATATGCAAACAAAATTTGAAATGAAATAGTGTATCCGTGTTATACACTATTCTATTTCTTTAAATTTTATCAATTCCTTTAAGCCTTCGAACAAACTAAATGGTGTATAAGCGTATACATCATTTCAAGTTTTTATATACACTGTTTTAATTTTAAGAATGTATTATACACTGTTTTATACCGTGTAAAAACTAGTAAATTATAAGGAATAGAGTCTATATAATTATACAATTCTTATCAATTTGCTTGTAGATTGCATATATGATGAAAAAAACCTTCACATTATACCGGCAAAAGTGCCAAAAGTGTGGGTTTGTACTTGCAAGTACAAATGCAGTGAATTGTTTTCTGACCAGGATCGGATTGAAATAAATGAAGAGTTTTGGAGTTTAGCCGACTTTGCCAAGCAAAAGCAATTTATAAATAATACCATCCTAACTAGACCGTGCAAAAGGATGACAGTGAGTTCAAACAGGCGAAAAAATAGTTTTGAGTATAGGCTACGTGAGCAAAGAGTTTGCAAGCAAATTTTATCTAAAACGCTGAATGTGTCTGATGGAGCTGTCATGGTTTAAAAAAGCGAAAGTTCGGGAAAAGATTTCACATTAGAGAGACGTGGAACCCAGCGCAATACTAAAAAAATTTATGAATTAGAGTTAAGCTACGTTAGGTCACATATTACTTCATTTCCCTGCATTGAGGCTCATTATGTACGAAAAAGTTCAACGCGATTATACCTTCTCCCTAAAGAAGGCTTCTGTTACTTTTGGCACGAAAATAGGGAAAGCGTGGATCTGATGAAATAGGGTCAACCTTATACTTTCATTTATCTGCTCTACCAAAAAACGTGAAAAATATTATATTGTATTCGGACTGTTGCGGTGGACAAAATAGAAACAGGTTAGCTGTCCACAGTGTAACTGGAAAGTATCTTATAATATTTTTTATTATATTGTTTATAGATACATTGCCGCTTTATTAATGTACTGTAGCATGAACTTGTGGTTTGATAGGTAGGTAGGTAGCAGCGACTGCGTGCTCTCTGAGCACACTCAAGTAGCACTATGTGCCGTTTTTTTGTCGCCTCCTCGACTGGGTCTTCCTTGCGTGGGAGAAGATACTGGGCCTTACAGCCAACCCGCATCGTCCAAATAGGACTTGATGCATTTCAGTCTTGTCTCAGACAGGTCAGCTAGAGAGCTAATCAGACTGTTCCCCAAGGAATTTAGTCTGGTTTGATACAAGCCAAATAAAGTTTTTGGAGTCCAGACACACACAAATGGAGGTAGACTCAATGCATTCAACCATCGAGCGTGCAAAAAAAATTTAATCATAAATTACCCTAAAGAATGGGAAACAATTATGCGGAATGCGAGATGTCAGAATCCATACTTTACCAAAGAGATGGAGTATACTGACTTTTATGATTTAAAGAAACTTCTTGATAGTTTTCCATCAAATTTCAAGAAGGATTCGAGTGGCGAAAAGGTGTCATGGCTTCACATAAAAGTAATTAAGGCTTGCAACGTGGACTTCAAAAAGCGTCATCTTTCAGTATCTGAATCCAAAAAGCGGGACTTATTAAAGCTATGTGCTGAAGGATTGCTGAATAAAGATGCTGAATTGTTTTTTGAGAACTTACAGACTTCACAATTGGTAAGAGATTGCTTACCGGAACCAGACATTTTGGAAGATGATGAAATCGATGGTTAAACTAATTAAATATGTTAAACCAAATCCGGTTTCTATTATTTAACTATCTAAATTTACATGGTGTACCTTACTTACCTTATTGTTGTTTATTCTCACACACACCTACTTACCTTTTTTAATCTTTTACTTGTCTTACCTTTTGTTTATGCATTCACTTCATGCAAATTTATACGAGCATGTATTCTGAACAATTGTATAAGGACCAATCATACTTATAATAAATCATTCGCAATTAGAACCGCGCATCTATTCTCTCTTTTCATTCTTCGACCATAACATAAGGTCATTTACGCTGTTTTTTTGTTCTGTCTTTACTTTAAATTAAAATAATAAAACAGTACATAATCAGAAATGAAATGATGTATCCCATACAAATAAAATAGTGTATAATGATTTCATATAAAAATGTTCAAAGATAAAATAGTGTATAAGCAGATGCTTTCAGAAAAATGGGCTTTAATGGTATTTCTAAGTAAACATGATTACATCTTTTTTTGTGGATTAACAGCTAAGCAATCAGTGAAAAGTGTGGAGTATTTAAGATGTGAATATTTTTAATAAGACGCGTACAATTTAAGTTTAAAGTAGATCGATTGGATTATAAAAACTTCCAATACGTTTTTCTCAAAACTATACTTTTCATGTTACACTATTTCATTATTCCAGCGACGATTTGTTTTCATAGTTTCATGGCCACACCTGAGCCTGCAAACAAAACTGTCTTTAATAAGAAAACCATTTGGCAACTCTGTCATGTTTTTTTTTTGGCATGGTAGCATTATTGCCTGAACAGAATAGAGTCCGACCGATTAATCGGCATCGGCATCGGCTAGTATCGGCCAATAAAATTGGTATCGGCATCGGCTAGTATCGGCATCGGCCAAAAAAATAGGTATCGGCATCGGTATCGGCCTTTTTTGGCCGATGCCACATCGGCTGTTTTTGGTCGATGGCATGGCCTATTTTTCTGCTTTCATTTTTTTGTTTTCATTTTTTGTACCAACGGGTTCTTATACCCCTTTTCAGTAATGTATTTTTAGATACTGTTTAATATAAATGTTTCCTAGAAATGTTTTTTTTTTTGTTAAACTAGGTATTCTTAAAAACACAGATTTTCTCGAAATGTCTATGCATTTCGTCTCTTAATGTGGATATTAGAAGAGGGGGAATTAAATTTTTCAATCTTATCCTCCTTTTTTAATTGGAAGCATTTTTTTTAATAGGCCTTTTATTTTTCCCAAATTTGTTTTCTGACTTCTTCCCACTGCATCTGTACAACGGGTCGCAATTTGAGAGTACAAATTTTAATATAAAAATCGTAATTTTAAGTTTAATAAAAAACTGAATTTGTATGCAATATTTACGCCACTATTTTTGTTTCTCTCTCAGTGGATAAATGTGATATATTATTTTTTTAATACATGTTAATGTATTAGAATTCTGAATTCTCTTGTTATTTTATTTAGTTTTTAATTATTTCTTTTCTCGTTGTTTTGTTATTTTGTAAAGAATATTACAAGCAATACGTAATAGTTCCTTTTGTTATTTTATAAAATAGACTGTGTGTAGACAAGAGCGATTCAAAGCTACGCTGCACAAGTTTGGGGCTATGAACTGTTTGACGAAGTCGATAAAACGCAATTCTATTTTTTAAAAAGAATTTTGCGTCTACCCACCAATACACCCTCGTATTGTATTCTGTTGGAAACTGACTTTGCAAACTGTCATTTATATACACTTGAACTCCACCTTAGATATATCTACAAAACCATATTTGACTACGATTCAAGCAGATTACCACATAGACTTACAAAAATAATTCTACAGAGACAAATCTTTTGGGCAACGGCAGTTAAGGACTTAGGAAGCAAGTTAAACATCAATCTAGTTTTTGACAATTCTGATAGGAGGCTATGGAGTGCAAATATAGACTTATTACTCTCAAGTGTGAATCGGACGAACAAACAAAAAACATGGGAAAGAGCTATGAACAGCTCCCGGTTGTACAAGTACCTCGATCACAATATTGGAAAAAGCTATATTAACAACACAACTGAAAATTATAAGATATCTTGGATTCTGAAGACCAGATGCGACCTTATTTATCTCGGAGTATACAAGAAACTTAACTGCACTCTCTGTAACTTAAATGAATTGGAAGACTTGACACACTTTTTAAGAAGATGTCCAATACTGAAAGAAATGAGATATAGGTATTTTGGACAGTTTTATTTAGGCCAGGACGAAGTGATTAACAGATTAAATGGTATTGGTTCTGGTGGTTGGAATAGTGTAGTGTGGTTTGTCGCGAGTGCTTTAAAATATAGAAAACTGATCTTAAATGAATATAACTAGTTTTTGAGAAACTTTTGTTGTAACTTTAATGTTTTAAATGTCTTAATGTTTCCGTTGAGTGTATCTTCCGACAGACGACCCTGGGTCATTGTCGTAAATTCTTTGTAAATTAGTTTTAAGGATATTTTTTGTTAACAGGAAATTTTTAATTAAATAAAATAATCTATCTATCTATCTATCTATCTATCTAGACTGTGTTTTTGATTGAATTTATTCGTGTTATTTTTTCTAAGTAATCGGCATCGGCATCGGCATCGGCCGATTTTCGCCCTTTCGGCCGATTAATTGGCATCGGCAACGGCTAAAAAATTTGGTATCTGTCGGACTCTAGAACAGAATGTTGTAGCTGTGACTGCAACTGTGGCTGCGGCGAAGATTGACTTAATTTTACCTTTTTTACCAGACTTTCGAAAGCTCAAACATTTGACATTTAGTGAAATATGGGCAATAAAAACCAGAAAATCTTATTAAAAATATTAGAAGTAATGAAATTCTTTTAAAATTTTATATTGAATAGAATTTTATAGATTTGTTGCACTGAGACCAGAAGTGATCTGTTGTTGTTAGAATAGAATAGAATTTAATGGGGTTTCTTGCACTGAGACCAGAAGTGATCTATTGTTGTTAGAATTGAATAGAATTTAATGGGGTTTATTGCACTGAGACCAGAAGTGATCTATTGTTGTTAGAATAGAATAAAATTTACTGGGGTTTATTGCACTGAGACCAGAAGTGATCTGTTGTTGTTAGAATAGAATAGAATTTAATGGGGTTTCTTGCACTGAGACCAGAAGTGATCTATTGTTGTTAGAATTGAATAGAATTTAATGGGGTTTATTGCACTGAGACCAGAAGTGATCTATTGTTGTTAGAATAGAATAAAATTTACTGGGGTTTATTGCACTGAGACCAGAAGTGATCTGTTGTTGTTAGAATAGAATAGAATTTAATGGGGTTTCTTGCACTGAGACAAGAAGTGATCTATTGTTGTTAGAATTGAATAGAATTTAATGGGATTTGTTGCACTAAGACTAGAAGTGATCTATTATTGTTAGAGAACATCCCTTAGACCCACCGACCTAATGAAGCCTAGTACCTCAAGGGGGTTTAGGTGCTCGATGTTCTTTTCTGCAAGCCAGAACTGGCCCGGACCACATCATTATCGGAACAGATAATGACAATTTTATATAATAAAAATTTGTGACATTCGCTTGCTACAACATTGAGTTTACAACTTCTGAGTGTAGGAACACACTTCGGGATCAGCTGATGTGGCTGCCAGATTGCTTGTGGCTGTGGCACTGCATTCTGTTCAGGTAGTAACTTTTTTGTGCCACACGTTCGACAGTTCAAACTTTTGACATTTAGTTCAGAAATATGGACACCAAAAAACAGAAACACTTATTGAAAATATTAAAAATATAAATATTAAGTAAAAATATAAATATAAATCTTTTTTAAGTTTTTTTATGACACTCAAACTTTCATAACTTTTGACATTCGTTTGCTACAGCATTGTGGTTACAACTTCCGAGTGTAGCGACACAAATTGTGATCAGCAGATATGAAATTCTTTGCAAATTTTATAGGTTTTTGAAATTTTTTGCATTGTGTTTACAACTTTCGAGTGTAGCGACACACATCGGGATCAGCTGATGTGGCTGACACATCACTTGTGGCTGTGGTACTGCATTCTGTTCAGGCAGTTAGTTTCTGTACTTTTACTGAAATGCTTATAACTTCCATATTGTTGTACTGAAATGCTTATAACTTCCATATTTTTCAAACGATTTTAAATTTTTCTAACTTATATTCTTCACCATTGCCGGAGCTTTAATATTAAAAAAAAACTCAGGAAAAAATTTCTTTTCAACAAACACAAAGAAATTTTTAACTTAAGAGTTTATCATAGCACAACTAATAACTTTCTTTGCACCTGTAACACACACACACACACACACACATACACACACTTGCACGCAATTTGACAGCTCTTCGTGTCACTTAGTAATATTTGTTGTTGTATGGTGCAATATCATAATTTGTTTTTGTGCTTTATACCTTTTCATGTGCAATACAAATTCTAATTTGTTGCACTGTTGTTGCATTGGTTTTTGCCTCTAATAAAGTGGTTATGGTTTTTTCTTGATGTTCAACTTGCTTTGTATGTTGTAAATAATTTAAATTCATATGGTTGGTGTTTTTTGGTGATTTTTTACTTTACTGGTCGTCTGGTTGAAACAAAAACCAACCACAAACACAAACAATCACTCAACAATCATGAAACGGTGCCAAGTACCAATGAGCAATGTTTGAAATTTTTTGTTGGTTTTTGTTTTGGTTTGCATGTTGGCCGGTTGTCGGCAACAAAGGTGACAGCTGTCAGAACTCACATTATTAGATATTTGTCCAAATTTGGTGAGAAATGCAAAGTAGACAAAACTTTTTCCGTAGATGTTTGCGTTAAACAAAACAAAAAGTGTTATGTGGGCATTCACATACATATATACTCAGTATATATGTATTAATATTTGTGCTACTGAAACTGCAAATATTCTGTTTTCGAGAACAGCTGTCCACTAAGAAGGGAAGAGAGAGCGAGAGGGAATTGTGAGCCTTTAACGGCTTCAGAATGTGTTAGGAGTTTAAATGGAGAGCACTGTGGATTGGATTTTGTACACAACTTAGGAGCAAAATGACCTTTGAAACCATATTTGCCACCCAGAATTGTTTTAACAAAAAGATATTTCGTTCTTCTTCCTTACGTCCTTCCCTGATGGAAATATATGATTTCATTGTGCTTACTTTCTTTAGACTCCAAATCAGAAAATATACAAAACATAAATTTTTCTCAGACAATCAAAATGTATCAAATATTTCAGAACTAAACTTCAGTTTTTTTGCAAATTTTTTAAATTTTTAAAATTTTTGTATTTCAGTTGGGAAAAGACAAACGTCACTGAACATGTACATTTTTTTCTTATCAAATTATATTTTAATTTTTAGGTATGTCGTTTGAGAATCATCAAGTTGAACTAAATTTTTGTGTCCTTTTTTTTTGTAACATTTCCCTATACGGAAGAAACGCTAAGATATCTCAGCTACTTCAATAAAAATTGCTGTTCAAGTGAGAAAGACAGATCTAAGCAAATTCATTTTCTAAATTTCTTTCTGTGTCTTTTCTGATTAAAAAATATTTTCATTTAAAACAGTTGGACAGCCTCAAGCCAAACATATTTTTTTATGAATATTTTTTGTTTAATTCTTACTAATTCGCAAGAATCATTTGGATATTTTAGCTAATCAACAGTAATTGTGTGTTTCAGCCAGAGAGATAGAAGTCACTGAACTTATTGTTTTTCTATATCTTTTTCTATTGATGAATATTTTCATACCATAATATACCATTAGGGCTGTCTAAAGCCAAATATCTACAGGCTCTATCCACCAACTTGAGACCTTTTTAAATTATGTCTAATACAACAAGGGCTTTCCTTACCTCACCTCATCTCAGCTCAACTCTTTCCCATATCTCTTTCAATATTTATTCCTATATAGTTCCTATTAAAGACTACTTTAATTTATACCATTGGAAAAACCCTAAGCCAAGCAACTCCATACTTTTCCCACCATCTTGAGAGCTTTTCAAACGCCTTTCTCCTCTCAGCCCAACTCTTTCCCATATCTTCTCTTATTTTTTTTATTTTATTTTATAATAACATTTGTACAATAATTAATATTCTACAAATAAGTACCTAGCAGCACTGGCAGCAGAGGCCTTCGGCTGTCTGATAATATACACGGAGTTTGTTTATTTTAACATAAGAAGTGTGTTTAGGAGTATCTTATTATATTTGTCGAAGAAGATCGGTTTCTTTAAGAAAATTATAAATCATTTCCACATTACTAAGGGTAGGGTTACTTAGAAGTTCGAATGGGTTGCTGGATCCAAGAAAGTCATGTCGGGCTGTTGCTATGATGGGGCAGTCTGCTAAGATGTGTTCAAGCGAAGCGCTCTCCGAACAGAACGGACAAATACTTTGTGAGGCACGTTGCAGAAGATTTGCGTGTGTAATTATTGTATGTCCAAGGCGTAGGCGTATGAAGGGTCTTACGGCACGAACGGGGATGTCAGCAGTGTAGATAGGTTTCTTTCTGGAGGGGTTGATTTTGGAGTAGTGGTGAGTATAACTATTCCAGTCGTCAATTTGCATTTTATGTCTTAAGTGTGTAATTTCAGTTAGTAGATCTTGTTTTGTAAAATAGCCAAAAGTTATGGTAGCTGCGAATGCTGCATTTTTTGCTGCTGCGTCTGCTTTTTCGTTGCCTGGTATTCCGGTGTGGCCGGGGACCCACATTAGTTTGATTTTGTTTGGGGAATTTAGTAGACTGTTGCGTAAGGCGACTATTTCCCTTTGGGTGTTTTCGGGGGATCCTACAGCTTCGATGCAGGATTTACTGTCAGTGCATATGATGATCTTCCGTCTGCTACGTTTAGCGTGGGCGACAGCTTCTAATAAGGCAGCGACTTCCGCTGTGAACGATGAACATATTGAGTGGAGTCTGCCGTGTGTTATCAAATCACCATTTTCGTTTGTGACTGCAAATGTTGTATTGTGAGCCGTTTTTGCACCGTCAGTGAATATGAAACTCCAGCCAGAGCTTGAGTATTTTGTTTTCTCTGAAGCGAAGAGTAGTCTGAATTGTTCGTGAGTAGTGTTGTGTTTTGAGAGTTCTAGAGTCCTGATCGCAAAAGCAACATTTTTAATCGCCCAATGTGGGCGATTTTCCATATCTATTCCTATATCTTTTTTTTCTCTTGAAGAATATTTTAATTTATACCATTGGGATAGCCTAAAGCCAAACATCTCCAAAATTTCCCCACCAACTTAAGACCTTTTCAAATTACTTCTTATTCAACAAGGACCTTTCTCATCTCCTCTCAGCTCAAGTCTTTCCCGCATTCAATGTCTTTAAATTTCCCACAAGTTCACAACAACTCCATCCTTTTGTCATACGTGCGTCTATTTGCCAGCACCTCTCAACTCCTCGCCGTGTGTGTATGTGTGTGTGTCTACCTGTCGCTCCAGTTGTGCTCTCCATTGTGCACTTTAGAGTTCTTCGCTTAGTGCGGCGACAAGTGCCACTTCAGCTTCAAGGTTGGAATTATTTACATTCTCTATTTGTTGCTTGAAAGCAATCGTATTTTTGTTTTATTTTTTTTGCAGTGAGTGCCAACTCGAAACACTTGAATTGCACAAAGAGTAGCAAATATTTTGCAGATAATACGCTAGACAGCATACAAATGAAGTGCACAACTTTGTCACATAATGCGAACATTTCAAGTGAATGTTAAAAATGCAAATGGCGTATGGCACCGCAACACGAAAATGCAATTAAGACTCGGTGCAAATTTCATTTCGAAAAACTTTTTCATAAATCTACATGTGACGCAACATTTTCGGATGGAATTCATTTTGAGGCAATTAAGAAGTTGAGACAGTTGTGATTTGTGTGTAATTTTGAGACAATAAAGAATGCAGTGAGTAGGGTTTCGAAAGGGTTTTTCATGAGTTCTAAGTGAGCTATAAACATTAGTTTACCATACAAATGTTGACCATATCTGCAGCCTAATCAAAACCTATTAAAATCTTGTACCTTGAACTTTTAACATCAGCTAAATCTCACCTATGTGAAAGAATTAATTAATTTAATTAATTGACTGGCACGACAGCCCGCTTACGCGAGACTAAGGCCTAGCTTCCCGCAACCACCCGTGTTGTGCGTGGGAATTTGTACGCGGGTGGAAGGGACCTACAGTTTTATGCCGGTTCCGAACGGCAGGTTGGGAGCTCTTTCATAAGCAATTTTTACTCTCAGAGGTTTGCCATTTCCAGCTGAGAGGACAACCACCGAAAGAGAAAACGAGTTTTCCCGTTATTTTTTTTAGGTGTTATTACAGGCAGTATTTGAACCTGGGTCGCTGCCTTCGACTCGCGGTCCAACGCACTAACCAACTGAGCCACGGCGGCTACCTATGTGAAAGGGTGTCTGAAAAGTTGCCGATCTCACAAATTTATAAAAAAAAGTTTCCTCAAATCATTTTGTATTTTTCTACATAGTCTCCTTCTTAGTCTACACACTTCTCTTAACTCTGATTACATCTAAATTTCATTCACAGACCATTGGCAATGTTCATTCAAAAACGTTTTTGGTCTAAAGTGTTGGTCTGAAAAGTTGCCGATCTCACAAATTTACAATAAATTTGTTCATCAAATAATTTTGTATTTTTCTACATAGTCTCCTTATAAGTCTACACACGTTTACCAGCTCTGATTGTAAATTTGCATCTAAATTGCTCTAACAGAACATTGGCAATGTTCATTCGAACACAGTTGGTCTGAAAAGTTGCCGATCTCACAAATTTACAGTAAATTGTTTCCTCACATAATTTTGTATTTTTCTACATAGTCTCCTTTTTAGTCTACACACTTCTCCCAGCTCTGATTACATCTAAATTGCATTCACAGAGCATTGGCAATGTTCATCCGAATACATTTTTGGTCTAAAGTAGTGGCCTGAAAAGTTTCCGATCTCACAAATTTCCAAATAACTTTTTCTTCAAATAATTTTGTATTTTTCTACATAGCCTCCTTCTTAGTCTACACACTTTTTCCAGCTTTGATTGTAAATTTGCATCTAAATTGCGTTAACAGAGCGTTGGCAATATAAATTCGAATACATTTTTGGTCCAAAGTGGTGGTCTGAAAAGTTTCCGATCTACCAAATTTACAATAAATTTTTCAATAAATAATTTTATATTTTTCTGCACCGTCTCCTTCTTTGTCTACATACTTTTACCAGCTCTGATTGTAAATTTGCATCTAAATTGCGGTAACAGAGCGTTGGCAATGTTCATTCGAACACGTTTTTGATATGAAGTGTTGGTCTCAAAAGTTGCCGATCTCACAAATTTATAAAAAAATGTTTCTTCAAATAATTTTGTATTTTTCTACATAGTCTCTTTCTTAGTCTACATACTTTTTCCACGTCTGATTGCATCTAAATTGCGCTAACAGAGCATTGGCAATGTTCACTCCAAGACATTTCTGGAACTTTTCAGACTACTCTTGTATCTGTTTATCATATCCAAACTTACATCATAACAACCTATATGTGTATAATAAATCATTCTCATCCAATTTCATAGCTTTTATGCTTAAATTCCAGGCAAACCGAATAACAACTACGAAAAGCCTCCACAAAATACAATGCAGAATTCAATATTTCAAATTTAGTTTTGCATTTTCTGTGTTCTATGTTCTATTATTTAAAATCTCATATGAAATACTCCACAAATTGCACATCAAATTTCAAGTGTATGCTTTTATTTCAATTTTCACTACACATTTCAATGCAATTTTCATTTATTTTTGCATTCAATCATGCAAATACATTTATCTCTGATCAATGAGAATATTTTTTTTGCTGGCTTATTGAATGAAAATAAAATTCATGCAAATGAAATTTTCCTGAGAACTTATGTAAAAATAATAAAGTAAGTATTCAAAAAATGCTGGTAGAAAAAATCACAATAAAATTAAATATTTGTAGTAATTATAACAACTTTTGTATATTTTTTAATGACTTAAATTTGAGTTGATTTCAATTTAAGTGTGTACAAGTTTCAAATAAAAACAAGAAGAATAGCAAAAATATAAATAAAATATTGTATTGCATGTTTATAATTTATTTGAATCTTTTTATTAAATAAAAATTTGTTAAATTTCAACAAACAAAACAAAATATAAATACAGGTGTCTAAGTGCAATCAAATATTTAAATTTGATACACGATAGCAGCACGAAGTAAATTTAAGCAAATATAGCTCATGCAAATTTGTGAATGTATGTGTGAATGTATGTGTGTACGTATGATTGTATTTATGTATGTTTATATACATATTTGTATATAGGTAACCTATGTGTCTAAGTGTGCTTCATTCTGCTAGCTTCGTGTTGCTGCCAGCTTTATGCAAATTATCTTCCCTAATGTCTGTATGTGTGTGTAAATTTCTCCGGTATGTCTGATGCCACCGCAGAGCAAAGACACTTTCAGGTCTAATTTGCGGCTGCTGCTCGACGCGTTGGTGCACTGCGCCATTTCACAAGTAAGTGCGTGAAATTAACACTAGAAAGACCATTGCAGTCATTTTGACTGATTTTCATTTTTAAATATCTGTATTTTCTTTAGTATTTCTGTCCACTATTCCTTTGGTGACTTTTATTTTTTTATTGTGGAAAATTTTATCTTTTTTGTAAATTTATTTTGTGAAAATCCGATGTGCACTTTTCGAGATATCAACGGATATATTATGTTGTCTTTGAATAGGTATGGAAAACCTACGGCCCTTCTAGTGTTATTGGCAAAATTTATGGAAATCTATTTCACACCAAATACACTTTCCAGCTTCTTAACACTAGAATGCTGGACCAATTTAAACTTCCTTAAAGAGCTATGTGGAACTATGTTACGAAATAAGCGTACATTTTTAAAAAATTTATTTATTTATTTAATTATTAATTCATTAATTAATTCATTTAATTATTTGTTTATTTATTTGTTTAATTATTTGTTTATTTATTAATTTATGTAATTAATTATTTATTTATTTATATTTTCATTTATTTTTTTATCCACCTATTTATTTATTTATTCATTTATTTATTTGTTATCTATTTATTTAATGAATTGCAATATTAACTAAATTAATATCTAATTAACATTTTTTATATTTTCAGTTTTTATATTAATTTGGCTTTCAATATTAGCAAAAGTCCCCGAAGATTTTCTTTTCGAAAGCCATGCAATAAGATAATAAGAGACCTCAATGAAGCTGTGTGGCACATTTGAGCTCGTTGCTCCATGGAACGAGAACACTAGAACTGACTTTCTTGGGCATTCCAGTGTTAAATGTCTTAGGAACGAGCCAAAATATGCCACGCAGTCAACTAAATGCCAGTTAAACTGTAACACTGAATCACTCAACTTACATATTTATCAAACCGTTGTTTACCATTTGGTAGGTGACTGCATATATGCCAAGCTATAGTTGCCAGATCTGAAAAAACGCCACATATATGGCTTCATACGGGTTTCTTATGACTTTGAGTAAAAAAATAGCTGATGCATCTTAATCTCTGACTTTTTATAGATACACTTTTTTACAGTTGCAACTCTCGGTTCAAATAAACCCTTCGAATGGATTAGCCCAACAATTATTGTAAGCATTGTATGTCTTTCAGGCTCACTATCTGGTACCAATTAGAGCTCCTTGGTGTGGCGGTTCGAAGTAAAAGTGATCAGTACGAATGTGTGCTGGTGTTCCTAGCAAAGTTCAGCAGCGACTTAATGTCCTCTTCTAACCCAGAAAAGAACAGTGCCCTTTAATAAGTAAGTCGTGGTCTTAAGATAGCCAGACAGGAGCAAAGAATGTGCTCCAGGGTTCTCTTGGCATAATTTTCTTTGCATTTCCTGCCCTAATTCGACTCAGTGATCCCTTTGAGTCTCTGCTGACAAAAATTTAAAGACAGTGTTAGTCTAAAATTATGCAAATTTTTTCCTTTAAATTACCACCTTACCTTCAAAATATGCACTAATATAAAGAAAAATAATTTTGGGCAATTTTATGAATTTTTATTAGTATACTACAAGTTTTTATTATTATGTTTATTGTGTCTTAAAGCATATTTTTAGTTAGGAAAAATAAACAAAATTTTCAATTTAATACATTTTTAATGGAGCTGCAAGTCCATAGCTGTCATTCCAATGAAAACAGTCCCAAAGAAATCCTCAGCATTGAATCTTTTTTATTTATCTGAAACAAATAAACCAAGTTTTTTATAATTAGTATGAATATGGCTTTAGAATTGGAAAGATATATTGAAATTTATAAAAATTGCAACAATCTGAGATCTGATATTACTTTCTCTTTTTGTACATTTTCATAACCCAACAAATTAAAAATAATTGGTGACTCTGGTAGCACTGGACATGTACACCCAATGTGAATATATACAAAATAAGTTAAGACTTAATAGATCTTCGGTCGGTGCATGATAGACATTGATATACGTGATTGGCAGACATTATTGAGTTTCAATTCCATCTAGAGTCGAGCGAGAACTATTTGCAGCCTTTTCAGGGTATAAATTCCATATCTATACGAACAATTTCAGATTGTTGAGCCGTTAAGCTGCGGCATCTACTCAGAAAAACTTAAGTAATCACAATCTTAAGCTCTGGTTACAAAATCACTCCAGTGTCCTTTAGGCTCAGGTCACTGTAAACTGTGTAGCTTCAAACTTTGAATGCCGAAACGTGAAATCCTAATATTGTCGTATAGTCAATTATCTTTCAAGGCTCTGGATGCAGTCTTAATGACATTGAAGACTGTTCTTGGCTGCAGCAAATTGCTTAATTAGACTGTCGAGAAGCATTATAAGTACTCACATATGTAGGAACTGTAAAGCAGAAGAGCTCCTTTGATAGGACACTATTCAACAGATGCGGCTTAGAATTCCTCATCTAATCTGTAAGCTTCTTACTTATAAAGCTAAAGAGCTAAAAAAAACAGATAGGTTGAGATATATATGTTTCCAAATATGGCCGACTTTGTTCTGGTAAACTTCTTTCACTGAAAAAATACTAGTTTTGATCTATGATTGGTGTTCTAATGAGTAACTCGAAGGACAATGAAATCTTCGAGGTTCTAGAAAACTTGTAAGCTATGAAGAGACCAGCTAAGAACCATGATTGGTGTTTTAACATATTTGGGACTGCTTTCAGATGATTTAATGATTTTCACAGAACTTTCAAGGACCAGAAAGAAAACTTTTTATCTGAAAAAAGATCAGCTAGGAACCATGATTGGTATTTTATTAAGGCTGTAAGTGCTTTCTAATAACTTTATAATTTTTACAGAAATTTCAATGAGCAGAAAGAAGAAGAAAAAAGAAATAGAAGAGTCAAAGGATTTTCATACCACTCAGTTATTGGGACCATTGTAGTGTGAAAGAAGACGTACAGCACTTTAGAGCCACTTGCACTCTGTAGATGAAGAAAGATTCACCTAAGTAAGTTCGTTTTCCCTAAAAGGTACCTCGCCTTATGGACACTTGTACTGTGTTCTCTGGGAGAAAAAAGATTCTCCTGCGCCAGTTCTATTTCCCATACCTGGTCAATCTTGGGTATCTTGGCTCACTTTCTTTGTACTCCAGTAATCCACATATACTACTACTAAAAAATTCCAGGCACTTGTACTGCGCTCTCTTGGAGAGGAAAGGAAGAAGTTCTTCTTTCCTTAAAAAGTACTTCACCTTATAGCCACTTGAACTGTGCTTTCTGGGAGAAGAAAGATTCACCTGAGGAAGTTTTTCTTTATCTAAAACGAACTTCACCTTATGGACACTTGTACTGTGCATCCTGGGAGAAGAGAGTTTTACCTGGGCCAGTTTTGTTGGGAATCTTGGGCCTTTTCATTAAAATTTCATTGAGTCACTTTTTCATTAAATCCAGGAATCCAGCAGTTCACTAGGATTCCCTGTCTACCACTCAAAAACTTTCTGAAAATCCCTCCTAACTTTGTCAGAAGCTGAAACTCATATCAGAAGTAAGAAGATCTGAGTTTAAAATTCCTGTAATATCACAATGGCCCAAGTAAGCTTTCTCTGAACAGCCTCTTCTACCTTCTAACTACTCAAATAGAAAAAAGTTGTTTCTGAAAAATCTAAAAAAGTAGATACGCTTCCATAAAATTCCTTTTATCTTTCAAGTAATTTTATATTGTTTCAAGTATTTTCAAAAAATTCCTCCAAACTGTGGCAACTCGCAAAACTTTAAAACTTTATTCACTCTTCAACTTTCAGCTACAATGTTGCTTGCCGTGTGCTGACTTCCGTTGTTGACTTTTTGTTTTATTTGCCTTGTCAGCTGGAAAAACCAGCGACGCCATTGCAGCCGCTGCTGAACGGTAAACTATTTTAATTTACAAACCGCGCTGCTGGATGCGCGTTGCACACTGTGACATTTTAAATAAAATCGCGAGCAAACTTTATTAATTGCGAGCACGCGCGACCGAACAAAGTTTGCGCCACTGCACACCGCACTCCGCATGCGTGAATACCTAATTGACTTATTAGCTTCGGAAATATGAAATTATGCAATTTAACTTGCACAAAACTTCTCGCATGCAATAAATTTTTGCATAAAGTTGCGCTGCTCTCGGCATGGCTTCTAGGAGTTTTTAAATTTATGTTGTTTTTATTTTATTTCATTTCAACTGCAACTTGACTACCACTTAAGTGTGTCTGTGTACGCTTACGGCTTAAGCTGTCTGAGCTGCCTTATCAATTTTAGACGCAGTCGCCAACGAATATTCCATGCGAGTGTCGCTTGCGTCAGCAATAAATAAAAAATTTGTTCTGCCATTTATTTTGCAAATAAATCCACTGCGCCATATTGACTTTTTGTCAAACTTGTGTGCGCAAAGGGTGGCAAAACTGCTTAAGCTGCTGCACAGCCAAAGCGGTTCCACCATGCGAGCTGGGAGCTGCCGTGCGGCAGAAATATGACAAGTTGCAACTTTAAAATTGAACTTGATACAGTTCCCGCCTCACTGAGTGTGAGGAGGCCACAGCAGCTCGAACAAGTCGAAGGAGTAAACGTTGAAATCCCTGTGTGCTGTCTGCTGCTGGTTTCCTTCAAATTTTTCGGCTTAACGTAAATATTTCTTGTGCTGAAGGTATCACAGCACCTGCGTCTAAATCTTGGTCGCTGTGTGTCTGTGTTCTTCATCATTTGTTGTTGTTGTTTGTTGTACTTTATTTCCGTTTACGAAAAGTATCATTCAATATTTTCCCTCTGCATTCCATAAGCAAATAAAGTAATTTGTTTATTTTTAGCCATAAATTCAACGCCACTGCAAGCAATGCAGCAACTAAGTTTATGTGCGGAATGTGCATACAACAACAAGTTTACTGCATGTTAGTGCCAGTAGATGTTGGCGCTACTGAGTAGCAACAACAAGCGAATAGAAGGAAATGTTGGTTTTGCTGGTGAAAGGTGAAATAAAAACAGATAAAGTGTTGCCAAGAGTTTAGAAACAAAACAGCTGACGAAAGGGAGAAAAGATAGGGTAGAATAGGATAAGATAGGATACGATACGATACGATAAACAAAACAAAACAAAACAAAACAAAACAAAACAAAACAAAACAAAACAAAACAAAACAAAACAAAACAAAACAAAACAAAACAAAACAAAACAAAACAAAACAAAACAAAACAAAACAAAACAAAACAAAACAAAACAAAACAAAACAAAACAAAACAAAACAAAACAAAACAAAACAAAACAAAACAAAACAAAACAAAACAAAACAAAACAAAACAAAACAAAACAAAACAAAACAAAACAAAACAAAACAAAACAAAACAAAACAAAACAAAACAAAACAAAACAAAACAAAACAAAACAAAACAAAACAAAACAAAACAAAACAAAACAAAACAAAACAAAACAAAACAAAACAAAACAAAACAAAACAAAACAAAACAAAACAAAACAAAACAAAACAAAACAAAACAAAACAAAACAAAACAAAACAAAACAAAACAAAACAAAACAAAACAAAACAAAACAAAACAAAACAAAACAAAACAAAACAAAACAAAACAAAACAAAACAAAACAAAACAAAACAAAACAAAACAAAACAAAACAAAACAAAACAAAACAAAACAAAACAAAACAAAACAAAACAAAACAAAACAAAACAAAACAAAACAAAACAAAACAAAACAAAACAAAACAAAACAAAACAAAACAAAACAAAACAAAACAAAACAAAACAAAACAAAACAAAACAAAACAAAACAAAACAAAACAAAACAAAACAAAACAAAACAAAACAAAACAAAACAAAACAAAACAAAACAAAACAAAACAAAACAAAACAAAACAAAACAAAACAAAACAAAACAAAACAAAACAAAACAAAACAAAACAAAACAAAACAAAACAAAACAAAACAAAACAAAACAAAACAAAACAAAACAAAACAAAACAAAACAAAACAAAACAAAACAAAACAAAACAAAACAAAACAAAACAAAACAAAACAAAACAAAACAAAACAAAACAAAACAAAACAAAACAAAACAAAACAAAACAAAACAAAACAAAACAAAACAAAACAAAACAAAACAAAACAAAACAAAACAAAACAAAACAAAACAAAACAAAACAAAACAAAACAAAACAAAACAAAACAAAACAAAACAAAACAAAACAAAACAAAACAAAACAAAACAAAACAAAACAAAACAAAACAAAACAAAACAAAACAAAACAAAACAAAACAAAACAAAACAAAACAAAACAAAACAAAACAAAACAAAACAAAACAAAACAAAACAAAACAAAACAAAACAAAACAAAACAAAACAAAACAAAACAAAACAAAACAAAATAAAACAAAAGAGAAAAGTGAAGTGAAAAGAGAAAAGAAACAAACCTCAATGCAAAATCTAATAAAGTTGAAAAATTGTAAAGCCACACCTTCCACACTAACAACAAAGTTAAGGAGAACAATAGCTACAACAACAAGCGGCCACAGTTTCAACGTCCGCAATCAAAACCACAGTTAGCATTGCAATATAAGCACAACTAAAGCAAATACAACGAAGATAATATCGGCCAAAAAACCAACAGCAACTTTAACCAAGTTGCAACACTTTTAGCCATCAGTCGTGCCACATATGCCACAACATCGCTGATTGAGCCAAAAAAAAATATTTAAAAAACCCACAACAAATATGTCTCGAATTACAACGCCATGTCGCCCATTCAATAGTTCTGAAAAACAAAAACAACCAAAAAAAAAAAAAAATAAATAAATAAATAAAAAATTCCTTAAAAACATTGAAATAATTGCGAAAATAATAAATTCATCTAAATTCAAATTGCGATGCGCTGATTTTCCGATTTTCCAACTGCCTGCAGCGCTGTCAAATATTGAAAATCAATAAAAGCCACCAGGCAGTCAGCCAGCGCTGCATAAATAATTTAAAATACAAATAACAGCAACAACAACAACAAAGACGCTGCACACAAAATCCACTCATGGCAGCAAAACAACAAAAAATGCGCAAATCAAATATGAAAAAATATCAATAAAGCGCTCGCGCCCAAATGTCAGCCAACCATAAATCATGTCGCATGCCGTCGGCCCCTTCTCCGCCCCCGCCACACCCTATCACTGCAGTGCCAATGCAAATGTTTGCCCTGTGCCAGCGCCGAATTGCGGCCGATTTCCGCGAACAACGCAACACAACGAAATCGAATCCGCGTCGCATCAAATTTATTATTTTGCATTATTTTTCGGCGCTGCTGCGTGCTTTTAGGCGCTTTTCGATGCTGCTGCATGTAAATTGCTGCGCATTCGCATTGCTGCAGGGCCTTTGTTGTGGGCGTTGCGGGGGGCGAGGGGGCAGTGCGGTGTAATTTATGATGCATTGCGGCGCAGTGACAGTAAATTTCGAATGCAAACGACTCGAAATATGAAAAATAAATTGCGCACAAATTTATTTGCCAATCGATTTCAATTTGCATGTATGAATGTGTGTGTGTGTGTGAGAGTGTGTGTGAAAATTCTAATTGATTTTCAATTGTGTGAAATGACAGCACACTGGCAGCAATTTTGGGCAATTGCTGAAATTTTATTTGCATTCTTGCTGCTTTGTGGTTGATTTAACCCTTTAAGGGTTATGGAATCGTTATTGATTGATGGTCTTTGTTTGTTTTTGAAAATATTTGCTGGTAATTTAGTACTTTTGCTATTGTTTTTCTTAATCTATTCATATTATATGCACTTTAGAAATTATAAAATGTAACATCAGACTAGTTCAATGAACTTCAAAAGGCCACAAATGTACTTCGAAATAAGCAAATTTTCTTCAGGAAGCATCGAACATATTTCCGAAAACATTAAATCTATGTTTAACCCTGTCAGTCACAATGTCCAATATATTGGACTACAGCCCATACAATTCATACAGAACGGGTTTATTTTCATGTCGGAAAGGGTTAAACCATCAAACAAGTTTCTAAGTAGTTCAATGAGATTTAAAAGACATGAAATCAACTTAAAAATTAGCAAATGCTCCTAAGAAAGCATCCAACAAAGAGAAATAACATAAAGTTTATTTCGTAAACTGTTACCATTACTTCAAAAGAAATCAACTTTATTTCAGAGAATATCAAATGAGTTTCAAAAGGAATCAAATGAGCTTCAGAAAGCATAAAATTTACTTCAGAAAAACAAACCGTACCTAAGAAAACAACAAATCTAGATTAGAAAACATCAACGCATTTTAAAAACCCATCCAGTGAACATCATAAAGTACCAAATTGATTTCGGAAGGCATCAAATGGACTTATTTGATTTATTTATTTATTTATTTATATAATTAATTTATTTATTTTATTGAACTTTTCATGGCATCAAGTGGACTTTAGAAGCATCAAATCAACTTAAGGCGGCATCAAATCGGCTTCAGAAGGCATCAAATCAATTTCAGAAAGTATTACATTGGCTTCTAAATACGTCAAATCAGCTTCATAAGCATCAAATCGACTTCAGATGGCATGAAATGGACGTCAGAAGGCACCAAATCAACATTACAAGAAATCAAATCGAATTCTTAACCCTTTCGGTTATTCTATGCCATATGGCATGGTCTCTTTTCAGTGCCTCTTTTAGGTCAAAAAACTTATGGATACTATATTTTGATATATTTTGTAATTTTCTCTAAAGTTTTTTATACCAAACAATGAAAACTATATTTTGATTAGTGTACCCAGTAAATTGTAAGGGTTCAGAAAGTGCGCGTTCCTATCGAGCTGCGTATTTTACAAAAAAAGATCACTTCGTATTTTTACTTATTCTATTACAAAAATCAATTTACTTCATAGCTTTATGTAAGTAATCTAGTAGGTATTTGTTGCTTAAGTGTAAAAAAAGTTAGATCCCAAATATAGTTCTTGGTGAACTGGCTGTACGATTTTTTTTATTTCTTACTATGCCATATGGCATGGATTTTACCCAACGGAAATACAATTTTTGATTTGATTGAATAGCGGCAGTGGCTGCACGCTTCATTTATAAGCAATACAATTTTCCTTTTTATGTTTTTTATTGTATTTTGTGAACAATTAAGTTATTATTGGCGGGGAATGTGCACTGCGACCTAAAAGATCTATTGTGCCCCCTCCTTGGCCTTCACAGTTCGTCCGTTAGTCCAGTATCCAAGAGGAATCTTAGTACATTTCCTAAGCCTCTGGAAACTTAGTCCAAACCTGGTATAATAAAATCACCCAGATGCTTTTTTCGTTTGTACTCGTATATTAGAGCAGGGCATATGCCTAGTATGTGTATTGCAGTTTCATTATCCTGCAAACAGAACCTACAGAGTTCGTTCACCCTGATACCTAGTTTGGTTAGATGATAGTTCAGTCTACAATGCCCTGTCAATATACCTGTGATAATCCTTAGATTATTCTTTGAGAGACTCATACATTCCTCGAACCTTTTCTTGTTGTAAGAGCCAATAACCATCTTGGAATGTTCAAGGCCTGGTTGATTTTCCCAGTATTGATTCCGGATAGTTATCCGGATTGCCTAGACCACAGAAGGGTTCTGGACCGACGAATGGGGTAGACGCCCCCTTCTTGCAAGTTTGTCGGCCTGCTCATTCCCATCAATACCGGCGTGACCCGGAACCCAGAGGACCCATACCTGATTGTAACGGCCAAGTTCGTTCAGCTTCTCTTAGGGAGCCATCTGTGTACCAGGAAATCATGTACTGATCTATCCGATATGTCTCTGATATACCTACCCAGCTTATTTTATTAGTAAGATCTGTTTTAAATCTAATAAATAAATCTTAATAATGAAAAATAATAATTTTTTTTTGTTCCTTTAAGTACATTCTATGCCATATGGCATGATGCCCAAAACCACTTTTTCGAACAATATTTAAAAAAATTACTTTTGATTATTCATTATGTAGGCTTAAACAGTAATAAAATGGAAAATAATGATTTTTCAAGTCTAAAACAAAAAAGAAGTACCGAGAGGGTTAACACATCAAATCGACTTCAGAAAGCATCAAATTGACTTATTAACTTATTTATTTTATTTACTTATTTATATAACTAATTTATTTATTTTATTGAAATTTTTAAGGCATCAAATGGACTTTAGAATGCATCAAATTAAAATACGTCACAAAAAGCATCAAACTAACTTTAGAAAATGTAAATGTATAACAAAAAGTAAAAAATAAATAAATAAACGAATTTATTATTAATTATTAATTGTAATTAAATAAATAAATAAATAAAACTGTATCAGAAAATAACAAAGCTATATTAAAACTCATCCATAAAACTTCATGTAGCAGCAAACAGAAAACTTTAGAAGGCATCAAATGGATTTTAGAAGGACTTTAGAAGACACCAAGTGAAGTCCAGAAGGCATCAAACTAACTTTAATGGACATCAAACAAACTTCTTAATAGAGAATCAGCCTGCAAAGCGCAAAATAAATCTATTTCAAAAACATTAAATTAATTTCAAAAACCATCAACCAAACTTTGAAGATTAAATTATCTTTAAAATTCGTTTGATGATCTTCAGAAGGCACAAAATAAAATCCAGAAAGCATCAAATTTGTTACTGAATTATAAAGTTTTAATAAATAATTTGCATTAGAAGCAAGAAATCCATTTTAAGAAATTTCAAACCAGTCCAAAAATTATCAAACAAATCTGTTCATACATTTCAAAGATTAAATAATCTCAAAAATTCGTTTGAAGATCTTCAGAAGGCACAAAATAAAATTCAGAAAGCACCAAATTTGTTACTAAATAAAAAAAGCAAGGAATCTATTTCAGAAAACTTCAAACAAATCCAAAAACAATCAAACAAATCTCTTCATACACTTCAAATGACGATTTTTTTTGCAACCATAGACAAATTTAGAACTACAAAACTTTAATAATTTAATGAAATTCAACTGGAATGCAAATGCATTAGCGAATTAATAAAAGTGAAACGTTGTAAACAGTGCCGTGTGCCGCAAACCAAACAAACAAATAAACAATTCTCTGACAATAATGGCAACGAAAAAACGCAAAATATAAAAAAAAATACCAAACAAAAAACAATAAACAAAACAAAAATGGAGAAAAAAAATGGAGAGTGAAAAGTGAGATTGCAGTGAAATGCGAGCGAAGCACCGAAATGAATGCGAATTAAAAAAAAAACGAATACAATGGAAGCAAAATAGCCACAATGCACAATGATTCGACTCCATACAACCGCGGGACAAAATTAGAAGGAGTGGTCTGTTCTTCATAAAATTTGGTATATCAGTTAAGCATGGTCTGCTGAATTAAAATCTCCATTTTGTTTTTCTTAAACTTTTGTAGTTTGGCAATGCCTGAGACTTAAATTTGCATTTTTCGTCATTTTTGGAGAGCTATAGCACCAAGCGTGTTGGCTAGATTTTTCAGATTTTACATTTAATCGGTAACGTCAACATTGATTATTCTAAAGAGTAACAGAAATTGTCTTAGGACCCTCTGGTTTTGCAATAAAAACGATAATAATAGATGTATGTTTTGCATTTTTGCAGATTTTATCATTTTTCATGCTGATTGCATACTTTTAGGCATAAATAAAATAAATTTTGTCGAAAAATACGTATTTAGACCACTTTTCAAATTGAATTATTTTCTGAGATCGGAAGATATCGGAGGATGTAATTACATTATGTGACAAAGAAAGAATGCTTCTTAAAATAAAAAAAAATCCAGGAACCTACTTTCACATACTTTTTAGATATTTTCCTCTAAGTTTTGCCAATTTTCAGATTTTTAATTTAGAAAAATATTTTGAATTAAAAGTGAAGTAAAAGTCTCAGCTTTATAAATTTTGAGAAAACATTAAAAGCGAAAATGGCCACATCATTTCTTATTCTATATTGAAAGTTTAAGCAACTTCTTGCTAACCAGGTATTTTGAAAAATTTTTTTACTCAATAGACTAAAAAACAGAAAATATGAGTTTCAATTTTTTTGAGAAAAAAATTTTATCTTTGAGCCGCTTTTGCACAAACACTAATTAATATTTCACACAGATTTTTGGGGGTTTTCTTAGTTAGAGTTTTTTCTTTCAAATGACATCAAAATAGTTAAATTCAGAGACCATAAATTTTTTGAATTTTGTCTATGGAACGAATCACTGTGCTATGCTGTGGTGCTTATGAACAGGCAACAATGGGAGTAACAGTAACAACAACAGCAACAGCAGTAGCAACACATTGCCAGCTGGCATAAAACGAAGCAGCAACAACAACAAAGCGCTGTTGCATGCGGCGAGTAGCTGAAGGAATGCAAAAATCCGTTTAGTTCATTTGAGCGTAAACAAACTACCGCAAAGAATTGTAAGCACACACAAAAAAACAATAAATATGAACAACAACTACAACAACCGAGAGATAAAAACAGAATGAAATGGAAGGAAAAATAGTATCACGAATGCAAAATGCGCGTTAGGAAAATTCCTGCACATTCCTGGAGGCTAAAACTTTTGTTGAACACTGTGAGTTCTGGAGCTACGAAGGGTATTTAAAATATATTAAAAATATTTTAAATATTTTAAAAATTTTAAAATATCTATATTAAAAATATTAAAAAAAATTTTAAATATTTAAAAGTTGTTTTGAGACTATGTGAAGCATGGATCAGAGTTGGCAACATGAGAGGAATTTATGAAATTTTATTTAGTGTATTGAATTGGTTTTTATAATTTTCAAGAATTTCTTTGTGGAAACAAATTATTAAATATGTTTAGTAAATTAAAAAAATATAAAAGTTTTAGCAAAAACATGCACTTAAAAATTGAAAAATGTGCTTCTTTACCATACCAACTGATGGCTTTAGTCATGCGGCCATCAAGTTGAAACTGTCATCTCTAGTGTGAAGCACAGTGGTCCATTGTAGCTCAGTGAATTTTTTTTCGCTTTTTAGGTTTTTTCTATTTCGTTTTCAAGTTCATTTATGGCAGTTTTGTTTTACAAAAATAACCAAAAAAATATTTTAAAAAATTAGAATTTCTTGCTGGTACTCTTTTGTTTCACGAAAATAATAACAACAACAACAACAAAAATACAAACATTTTTTGTTTTAAAAAAAATCCAAAAAAATATAAAAATTTAAAATTTCTTGATTTTATTTTTTTCGCTTTTTAGGTTTTTTCTATTTCGTTTTCAATTTCATTTATGGTAGTTTTGTTTTACAAAGAATTTTAGAATTTCTTGCTGTTACTGTTTTGTTTTACGAAAATAACAACAACAAAAACAAAAATACAAAATTTTTGGTTTTACAGAAATAACGCCAGAAAATACAAACATTTAGAATTTTTTGCTGCTACTGTTTTCTAACTGTTCGGAGAAAGAAGTGCGAGCAACCGTTTACTGTGGACACCAGTTTTTCATGGCAAAAAACTAACCTAGAAGAATGCATTGCAATAGAATTTGAAACCCACAAATGGCTGAAAAAGAAAAAAAACGGCTAATGAAATCAATACAAAGCAGAACTGAAGCACATGAAGAACAGTTGTGTGTTGTACAAATGAGTCAATTCGTTTGTATGTCATACGAACATATGTGGAGAAAAGGAATGTGGTGGAAGACAAATGGTGTTAAAAGAAATTTGTTTGAAAAATTTGGGTATGATGCAAAAACTGTGTTGCAAAAACGGTGATACAAAAACTTGTTTTACTTGGTCAGAGTCTGTGGAATATATTTAAGAGGAGTTGTGTAGAGTTCTATGGTTCGGAGGACATTACAAATTCCTTGTCAAAATGGGTTAAGAGACATCATAACCTGACCTTGAAGAAGGTGTCAAGACTTAAGCAGACTGTCTAAGCCAGCGTAAGTTACATAGATAGACAAATTGAAAGATGTGGAGTTGACCCAAAAAAATAACCTCAACAATGAAGCTCTCTCCTGCGCTCTCTTTAATCTCTCTATTAATTAAGCAACTCATCACACACACACACACACACACACACACCCACACACACAAATAGTTTCCTCTTCTAAAAGCACTTTAAGCACATTGTGCCGCTCCACCTTCTCATCGCCTTCAACATTGCATTGGGTCAGCAAAAAAAGCGCCGCTTGCAGCCTTCACTCGAGCTGGCATCGCCACTACGCCAACGCTTTGAGCTCATCAATCAATGTCAGCAGGTTTTTGCCGCTCATAAAGAGCAAAAGCAACACATCATCATCATATGCGAAATGCTACAGCAGAAAAAAAGAGACGATGCCCTGAAGATGATGAGGCAAGAAAGAGCGTCGAAGAAAAATGCAGGACAATGAAGACGCGTCGCCACAAATCCCGCAAAAGCGCCAAGTAAGCTCAGAAAAATAGCACAAAAAATGTTATAAAATATGTGGCACTTGCTTAAGCAGCACCGGACAGCTACAACAACAACAGCAGACAGCCAGTCAACCATACCGTCAGCTATCCATTGCGCCAGCAATCGCATCGAGACTTCATCAAAAATTCATATGCGCCGCAAAAAGTGTGGCACTGGCTGGTAGTCTGTAAAATGTATGCGTAATTTTTGGTAGCAACATTTGCAAGGACACAGCCAACGGACATTGTGTGGTGTCTTGAAGCGACGAGCCTTGGAGTGGGAGTGCGCGGGCGCCAGTGAAGCGCGCTCGAGTGCTGCTTTGGGGTTGCCTGATAAGCATTGAGGGGCCAAAGAGACGCAAAAGTTGCTGAAAGCAAACCCAATGATGCAATGATGAGTCGTGAAAAATGGGAGCGGAGCGCGGGACGCGAGAGTGGCGAGCTATTGCAAACACTTAAAGGATCCGACAAGTGTTGTGGCATTGTGCCACATATAACGAAAGTAGTTTCATGCAAATGTGACTTTAACAAACAGCGAAATAAACAAATCAATGTCAAAGTATGTGCTGAAGATGTATGCAAAAGATTTTGTCTAAAATAATATTTTTATTATTACTCTCCAAACCGAAACTGAACCTTAATTTTGAATATAAAAGCCATACCTTTGTGACGTCTTAATCGATTTGAAATGATTTCCAATCATTAAAAATCAATAACACAACTTTGATGGCCACTACCACCTACGCTGTCTGGTGTTCATGGCAATAATTTTTGTACTAACTTTACTACATACTCGTATTTACTCGATGTACGGCAATAACTTGAGACGCTTTTGAAATGTTTTGCTTTCTTGCCTCCAGCGCCAAGGCGCAGCTTCTTCGTTCCTGTCGCAGTAGCTGCATTCACTGTTGCCACACAAAATGTTACCTTTTAAGCAACTACCATCATTTACCTCCTATTTTCCGTAATGTCTGCGTCTTGAGTGTCTTTGCTTTTCGTTTTTTATTGCTTTGTTGGCCGTTAAGCTGCCGGCGTAAAGCAAATATTATCAGCTGCACATTCAACACAGAACGATGGCGAAGTTGGAAGAAAACCTTTCAGTTGCGAGCGCATAAAAAGTGCACTTTTTTCTTTTTACAGTTACTAAAAATTAAAAAAAAAAATTTTTTATATTTTTCTTTTAGTTTTTTTTATTCTTTTACCATTACTGCTTCAGTAAGATTTGTGCGTAGTGTTCTTTATTTGCAGCGATTGCAATTCTTTTGAATTCATTTTGCTTTATTTTTTAAATGGTTTTATTTTTCTATTTTCAATTTTTTCCAGTTTGATCTTTTTATATTTTTTATTTTTATTTTTTCCACTTAGTATTTTTTCGTCGGCCTCGATAGCTCAGCGGGTAGCGCGCTGGCTTCTCATACCGAGCGCCCCGGGTTCGATTCCTGGCTTGGGCTGGAAAAAACACTCATCTACTTCTGTCGCTATCCACATGAAGGGAATGAGAATTACAAGAATCGCACAAGAATCGCACGCGCTCTTGGCAGGCAATGGCAAAACCTCCAAGTGTGAAAGAAAAACTGCCCATCGCCGTTCGGATTCGGCGTTAAACTGTAGGTCCACTCCCCTCCCTTTCCCCATCCGTTTGAAATGTGTGGTGTATCACATGTTGAAAAAAACAGTGTTGCATACGCATTTCAAACGGGTGGAATCTGTGGTATCACAACGGGCCCATTAAGAGGCCTAAGTGTGTCTCATACAGAGGCAGCCACCTCAACCTAACCTAACCTAGTATTTTTTCCATTTTCAATTTTTTTATTGTCATTTTCATTCAGCTCTCTCTCTGTCTCTAATTTCTACTTTCCATATGTTATTCTTTTAATTTTATATTTCTTTCTATTTTCTAATTTTTTTCTATTTTATTTTTTCAGTTTCTTGCAGCGTTTGCTATTTTTTGAATTAATTTTGTTTTATTTGTTTTTGTTGTTTTATTGTTTTTATTTTTAATTTTTTCAATTTTGAAATTTTTTATAGCTTCAGTTTTAATTTTGTCCATTTTACATTTTTTCCATTTTATATATTTTATTTTCATTTTTATTCAGATCGCTCTGATTTTTACTTTCTATTTTATTTTTTTCTATTCTTTATATTTTTTTTATTTTTTTTCAATGTCTATTTTCCCATATTTTTTAATTTTCATTGTTTTCCATTTGCTATTTTCTATTTTTATTTTCCTTCAGTTTCCTCTCTGATTTAAGTTTTAAATTTTATATATACATTTTTTTTACTTTTTATTTTTTCTGTTTCCTGTTTTCTAATTTTATTTTTCTTATTTTTTCTATTTTTTCCCATTTATATATTCTATTTTTTCATATTCTTCTTTTGATTTTAATTTTCATTTGATATAATTTTTTTCTTTTGCAATTTTAAAATTGTTTACATTAAATATGTTGTATTTTTTAATTTTCAATTTTTAATATTTTTTAATATTTTTAATATTTTTAATTTTTAGGCAATTTTGTCTTATTAGTTTGTTCTATTTTCTTTTCTTTCTATTTTATACTTTTTTTTTTTTTTTTTTTTTTTATTTACAAACTTACTGCAACTAGTTACAAAACAATAACTAACAAGCAATTTTTATTTGGTGGGATAAGGTTAAAGTGGTGAATGACATTTTCTGAACAATATGAATGACGATAATGACGGCATTTATACAATTAACATGATTTGGTAAAACATTGATTAATAATTAAGAAGTGGTTTAACATAACTATCAGGTCTTTTTTAGGATCTCAAATGGCCTTGTTCTCTTTAGTCTTCCCTCAGGATTCAGTTGGTGGAGAAGTGATGAAATTTCTTCGTTTTCATGGTTGGTAATTCTCTCCATATGGGCTCTGGCGTGTTTTTTTATGGCATTTTCGACTGTTTCAATCTGGAGGTCTCGATGGAGGTCATTGTTTCGTATGTACCACGGAGCATTGACAATGCCTCGTAGTACTTTATTTTGGAACCTCTGGATTGCGTCGCGGTTGCTTTGGCTGGAGCATCCCCATAGTTGGCAGCCATATGTCCAGACAGGCTTTAGCATTTGGTTATAAATTGCGATCTTATTTTGTATCGACAGGGTAGATTTTCTGCCGATGAGCCAATACATATCTTTATATCTGATGTCCAACTCTGCTTTTTTCATCTTTATGTGTTCCTTCCACCGCAGTTTCGTGTCGAGCGTCATTCCAAGATATTTGGCTGAGTTTGAGTGTGGGACCTGGCCGCCATTGAGAAAGATTGGGAGGTAGTGTAAACGTTTATTTGAGAATATAACATTTACTGTCTTGCTGCTGTTAATTGAGATGCGCCACGACATTGCCCAGTTATAAAAATCGTTGACAGCTTTTTGTAGAACAGCGTTTGCTTCTTCTTCGGTTTGGCCAGTTGCAATGAGGGCGGTATCATCTGCAAATGTGGCTGTTTTGTACGTTTGGCAGAGTGGAACATCGCAGGTGAAGAGGAGATATAGAAGGGGCCCTAAAACACTTCCTTGGGGTACCCCAGCTCTTATCTTTTCAAGTTCAGAGTATTCGTTGGCTTGTTTAACACGAAAATATCTTCTTGTCAAGTAGGACTCGAGTATTGCAGAGAAATATTGAGGTAGCATCTGTTTAATTTTTGTAAGCAAGCCAGTGTGCCACACTTTATCGAAGGCTTTGGAGATATCAAGGAAGACAATCGAGCAAACTTTGTTTTCGTCGATGGCGTTTTCGATGAGGTGTGTTATTCGATGAACCTGATCTAGTGTTGAGTGACCACTTCTGAATCCGCATTGGTGTGTAGGTATGATTTGCTTCTTTTCTATGATTTTGTTGAGTCGCTTGGCCAGCAGTTTTTCCAGAAGTTTAGACAGTATCGGCAGAAGTGATATCGGCCGGTAAGATGTAGGTTCGTGAGGAGGCTTTCCTGGTTTGAGTATCATTAACACCTCAGACACCTTCCAAGCCATTGGGACATATCTAAGTCTGAACATGTTGTTGAATAGGTTTGTCAGCGCTATCAGAGGCTTTGCAGGAAGCTGATTTAATATTTCGGCCGTGATGAGGTCATATCCAGGTGCCTTTTTCTTCTTTAGTTTTGCGATCTCTGCTTTAACTTCGGATAGGCTAGTGTAAGTTATATCTGCTTCATCTTCTGGATTTTCGCGAGTGGTACCTGGGGTAGTTGCGGTGGGAACAGCTCGATTTGGAGTAAAACATTCTGCGAGGTACTTGGCAAATACGGCAGCCTTTTCCTTATCATTTTTTGCCCATTCGTTACTGGTGGTTTTAATAGGTACTGATTGTGTTGATGGTTGTTTAAGTTTTTTCGTGCATTTCCACAGAGAATAGTTCGTTTTCGCGTCGCTAGTAAGTGAGCTAATGTAGTTTTTGAAGGTTTCATTCTTAAATTCTTTAATTGCTGAGCGAATAGTGCTTGTTATTTTATTTAGGGCAGCCTTATCAGATGGACAACGTGTTTGTTGCCAACGCTTACGAAGTCTTCGCTTTTCTTTGACTTTATTTAGAATTTCTTTTGGATAAGCATTTCCACAAGTGGTGATTTTTTGAACAGGTGTACTTTCCCAGGCAGCATTTTGGATAATTCCTGTGAATGTTTCTACCTCATCGTCTAGTTCGTGAGGGCTGTTAACATTTGATGGATATTCGTTATGATTTTCCAGAATAGTTTTGAAGTACGCCCAATCGGTCAGATGATTTACAAGTGTTGGCGGTGGCTCTTTAAGCAAAACTTGTCCAAACAAAGTCAGATAAACAGGAGAGTGGTCAGAATTTAAATCTAGTCCTGCATTAATAGTCAAATAGTTGTCAGATATTTTATGGGTGATGAAAAAGTCTATCAGGTCCGGTAATTTTAAGGGGTCCGTTGGCCAGTATGTTGGTTTTTTTGTGGAAATTGTTTGGCAACCAGTTTGTTGAAGGGCTTTGAGCAGTTCTTTACCTTTTGTTGTTGACAGCCTGGATCCCCAATGGACGTGTTTGGCATTGAAGTCGCCACCCATAATAAATCTGTTTTTGTATCTACTTAGCAGTTGGACGTATTCGTTAATTTTTATTTGATGTCTCGGTGGGCTGTATAGTGCTGTGATAGTTAAGTTTCCATTTAGTTCTGTTGTGATTGTGGTAGCTTGAAATATTTCAGAACAGAGCTTTTCCTCTTCGTAATGTTTAAGTTGGCGTTTTACTATTATGGCACTTCCACCTCTTGCACAGTTGCTGGGATGGATTGTGTGATAAATTTCATAATTTTTAATCGTGATGAACGACTCTTTAGTGAAGTGCGTTTCAGAAATTAAACATATGTCTATGTTTTCTTTGTGAAGAATCATCTCCAATTCATGCTTGTGTTTGGATAGACCATTCGCATTCCATAATAAAAGTTTGAGCATATTAACCATGAGGCAGGGTTGACACAATCTTTTCAAGCAGCAAAAGACGGTAATCAAAAGCTTCAAGTTTTTCTAGTATTTTCAAGAGAAGATTGTGTTGTTGTGCATTTTCTTCATTTTCCTTTGCTATTTCTGCATATGATTTTTTGTTAGTATTATTAGCGGCAGTATGTGATTGGTCGACGACGGGTCTTTTTGTTAGAGTTGCATTATTATTTGTTTTTGGTGGTTTTACAATTCCAACTTCTTCATGATGTTGTTGTTTATTTCGTTGAGCATCTCTGATTTTTTGTAGCTCTTTGGCGACTACGCATCCTCTGTAGTTAGCTGGGTGTTCTTCGCCACAGTTACAACATTTAGGTTTTTGTGCTCTTGGCTTACTACAGTCGGCTGTTGTATGTTTGCCCGCGCATTTCACACATCTCGGTGGCTTTCCGCAGTAGTTTCTCGTATGTCCAAATGACTGACACAGCTTGCATTGAGGAAGTAAATTTGAGGATCTCATTGGTTCGATATGGACAACCGAGTTGAGGATTGTCTTGATTTTATATGTTTTAGATATATCTTCAGAACTATCAAACGTGAGAAGAAACATGTCAAGCGGCTCTTTTGTTTTCCACTTCAGTTTATTTACCGCTTCCAATACTTTAAATCCTTGAGATATTAGATCAGATACAATTGACTCGTTATCACAAGAGTGGTGCAGATTTTTTACCATTACTCTTATTGGCCTATTTTGCTTATTTTCGTATGTAAACCATGCTATTTTGGTATCTGTGAGGGATTTAGTGACCTTTCTATAATCTAAGGCATCAAAAGTTGTTATTTTGTAATTGTTGTTGCTGAGCAGCTTTATATAAAAGTTTGTTGCCGCTACATTCTTTACCATGGCGTGCAGTTGTTGGTAGTTACACTCTCCAGTAACCATAATAGGAGGAGGACGTAGGAGTTTGCTATCTTTTTCGCGATTTTCATTGATCGAGGCTTGTGACATAGGTTGTTCAGCTTGTTCTGGTGAGAATTCAGCTTTTCTCTTCTTTGCCGGCCGTTTTTTCTTTAAAATCCATTCGGTTTCCCTGGCGAGCTCTTCTTCGTCAGTTTCGTAGGTGCGTACTTCCGTTTCCGTTTCCTTTTGTATAGTTTTGGCTTTTTTGAGTGCTTCATTTTCGCTTTGAAGTAAGGCTATTTGAGTTTTAAGGTCATTGCAGACTGCTTCCATTTGTCGGAGCCTATTATTGAGTTGCTCAAGCTTGGAGCCACCCATGCTGACAGCTACTTCCGGGGTAATACCTCCGCCAGGAGGTGGGGCTCTATCTATTCCCATTTCTAAGCGATGTAACTTGGCAGCACTGCCCCACACAACCGAGTGTTTTTTAGGTAAGTGGCAACACTATTTTGATGTATGTCGATAATGCAGTTCAGTTTTGACAGTTGTCTGTCATATGTTTATTTATCGCGGGTTGTTTAGGTTAGGTTAGGTTAGGGTGGCAGCTTGAAGAGCTCACGTAGGCCACGTTGCGGCCCGTTGTGGTACCACGTGAAGGACGTGGCTGCCCTTCAGTCTTGCACACCCCCCCGGGTGTTAGGCAGGAGCCATCCCGATTCTACAATGAATCGGGCGATGCGGCCGATGCTGGGTCCTGTTAGGTCGGCCAAGCTGCTGAAGAACGGCGCACCCAGCACCCGGAGACGTCTCCTCGCTAGTGCTGGGCAGTGGCACATCAGGTGCTCGACGCTCTCCTCCTCGCTCGCATCGTCACAGCTGCGGCAGAAGTCATTGAACGGAAGACCGAGCCTCCTGGCGTGTGCGCCGATCGTCCAGTGTCCCGTTAGCACAGAAACTGTGGAATAAATGGAATTCCGATTCAATCGGAGCAATACTCGTGTTCTGCCTTGGTTAAGCGACGGCCAGGTTTCTTTGGAGATCCTACATAGGTTCTCCTCCGCCCAGAGTCGGTTAGCCAGGCGGGAATAGGCCTGCTTGACCATCAATTTGACGGTCGCAAGGGGGGTGCTACACAACGTAGTAGGAGCTGGAAGCAGAGTGCCTTTTCTAGCTAACTCGTCAGCCGCACAATTGCCAGCGATTCCGCTATGCCCCGGGACCCAACTCAGGTTAACCCTGGCATGCTCCGCTATGTCATTCAGAGCTGCTCTGCACTCTGCAACCAGTTTAGAAGAGGTATATGTACCTATCAAAGATTTTATTGCTGCCTGGCTATCTGAGAAAATACATATAGCCGAGGGAAGAGAGGGTTGCGATTGCAACCGACCCACTGCTAGCAGTATAGCCATGGTCTCCGCTTGGAAGACGCTACAGTGGTCAGGGAGACGAGCAGTAATACTGGTCCCAAATTGGTCACAGAAAACCCCACACCCGACCCTGTTATCAAGTTTAGAGCCGTCCGTGAAGATTTCGATAGCGTTTAGCAGCGGGCGACGGCCTTCCGTCCAGTCGCACCTGCTGGGGATCCCTATAGTGAACTTACGCTCAAAGCTAGGGGGAAGGACTATATAGTCGATATTCGTCGGGGTTGGAAGATCCAACCCTAGTATTCTAGTGTGGCCCAGGTCCGTTCGTGCCCAACTGCATATGGCATTTAGCCGCACAGCGGCAATCTTGGCGGACTGCCTAACTAGAAGACTCGAGGGGATCCAATTAAGGATAGCAAAAAGCGCCTTAGTAGGCGTAGAACGAATGGCTCCAGTTATGAGGGTGGCAGCAAGTCTCCTGACTCTATCGAGCTGCTTCAGGTTGACTCGGCTGGCTGCCGCGGGCCACCAGACAACAGCACCATAGAGAAGGATAGGCTCAACCACTGCCTCATATAGCCAGGAAACAACGCGCGGCTGGAGCCCCCATCTGGCACCTACCGCCCGCCTACAGCAGTAGATGGCCCTGGAGGCTCTTGTTGCCCTCTCAGCGATGTTTGCGCTCCAGGTGAGCTTGGAGTCTAATATCAGCCCCAGGTATTTAACCTCCTTACTCAATTTGAGCGGGGTTCCATTCAGGGCGGGGAGTCTGAAAGGCGGAACCTTGTACTTCCTTGTGAAGAGAACAAGATCCGTCTTTTCCGGGTTGGCCGTAAGGCCACAGGAGTTGCTCCATGAGGAGAGGATGTCCAAGAAGTGATTCATCCGCTCGGAGAGTACACTTGGAAATTTTCCAGCTATGGCCATTGCAACATCGTCGGCATAAGCGACGACCCTGCAGCCAACAGCCTCTAACTTGACAAGCAGTCTGTTGAGGGTTAGATTCCACAGGAGCGGCGACAGAACGCCCCCCTGAGGGGTACCCCTAGTGACTGACCTGCGAATACGTGCCGTCCCTAACGTAGAGTTTATGAAACGGCTGCTAAGAAGGGCGCTGATGAAATCTGTCAGTTTACGACCAACGCCAAGTTCCGAGAGAGCCACCCCTATCGCTCGAGGGCAGACATTGTTAAATGCGCCCTCTATGTCTATGAAAGACACTAGGGTGTACTCCTTGAATGCCAGCGACTTGTCTATATAGTCGACCAGAGAGTGCAGCGCGGATTCGACTGACCTGCCCCTTGTGTAGGCATGTTGCGAATCCGAGAGAAGAACTGGGTCAATGAGGCTCCTAATATGGACGTCGAGTATCCTCTCGAGGGTCTTTAGGAGAAAAGATGTCAGACTTATTGGCCTGAAGTCCTTGGCCCTGGCGTGCGAGGTCTTGCCGGCTTTGGGAATGAAGACAACATCCACCTCCCGCCATGGGAGGGGGATGTATCCCCATTCCAAACATGCCCTGAAGATCGCGACAAGCCATGGCACCGTCAATTCCGCGCTTTGCTGTAGCTCGGCTGGAATGACGCCGTCCGGTCCCGGAGATTTATAAGGCTCGAAGGAGTTAATGGCCCACGTGACCATGGTGCTATCGATGCGGACGTCCGTTAAGGACCGAGAAAGTGGTTCTTCCGGAACTACCGCTTCAGCGGAGGTGGAGATACTCCCCGGAAAGTGTACGTCACCTAACACCTCCAGGGTTTCCCCACTGGACTCCGTCCAGACACCGTTTGCCGTCTGGATGGTGGTGGGAATAGATGGAGAGTTTCTGAGGATCCTGCGGAGACGGCCGATGTCCGAGACTTTTTCGATACCGCCGCAAAAGGATTCCCACGATTCCCTCTTTGCCTTCCTGACCTCGTGCTTAAAGGCTCTAAGGTCGGATCTGTACGCGTCCCAGGTGTTATACCTCTTGGCCGCGTTGAAAGAGCGCCTGCATGCTCGCCGCAAGCTAGCAATTGTGGTGTTCCACCAGGGTGGCTTTGGTTTACCCCGGTGGACCCTAGGCTTGCAAGCGGCAGCTGAAGCATGACTAAGCGAATTGGTAAGTGTTGCCACCGCTGTCTCGATGTCCCCTGGACACAAGAGACGCGGTGGAGATGCGCTAAGATTAGAAGATAGGATCGAACAGAAAATTTCCCAATCCGTCCTACGTTTATTGCGGAAGGGGGGCCTGGCCGGCACACTCAGGTCCAGACGGAAACTGATGTACCGGTGGTCGGAGAAGGAGCACTCCTCCAGAACACGCCAGTCCCTGACCAGGTGCCCAGAGAGCGCGTTGGTCAGAGTGACGTCCAGGACCTCCCTCCGAGTAGCGGTAAGGAACGTAGGTTCCGTCCCTCTATTCGCTATAGCTAGGTTATTATCTAGAATAAATTGAAAGAGCGACTCACCCCGTTCATTTGTGTCGCTGCTACCCCAGGCGTCGTGGTGGGCGTTAGCGTCCGCCCCGACGATCAGCGGAATGCCCTGTGCGTTGGCTGCTGCAGCGATCTCCCGCAGTGGCCCGTAAGGAGGTGTGGGCCCGTGGTCGTGCGCCATGTAACTGGACACAATCCAGTGGACCTGGCATTGCAGCTCAGCGGCTATGACCACGCAGTCCCCGTCGCAGAACCTAGGGAGAAGAGAGACATTAATAGAGTCCTTTACAAGGGTGCAGGCCCTGATTTTACCTGCGCCATGGTGGGATACAGTTCTGTATCCGTTGAGGCTCAGCCCGCGAACCCGATCCTCGAAGATCCATGGCTCTTGGACGAGCACGAAGTCCTCCCTGCTGGCCGACAGACGGAGGAGGAGGGCAGCCGAGGCCGCCTTAGAGTGGTGGAGATTAATCTGAAGAATCCCCACCATCTCTAGGAGCGTCGACCACCGTGATGTCGCCGTCCTCCTTCCCG
Source organism: Melieria picta (assembly GCA_964056695.1). Classification (NCBI taxonomy): domain Eukaryota; kingdom Metazoa; phylum Arthropoda; class Insecta; order Diptera; family Ulidiidae; genus Melieria; species Melieria picta. The sequence goes on along the minus strand of OZ057398.1, from coordinate 55,660,663 downwards.
ACGAATATATCGTCCAGGTCGGACAGCGAGATATTGTCGTCCTCGGGGTCTCCTTCGGTCCTTACTTCAAGACCCTCGAAGAAGTCACCGATAAGTTCCGAGGCGGAGACGACACTGTCGGCGCCATCCTCGGAAGCGGAGTCCCGGACGAGGGGCACAGCAGAAGGCCCCGGTGTTGCACCTGTTAGGTTCTGCTGCCCGGAAGAGGACTGGTCACCTCGGTAAACCCGCAGTGTGACGGAGTCAAACCCATAGCTAACTACGCCCCCGGTAGCAGCAAGTGGTTGGAGGGATTCTTTGTTTAGAAAGACCAAGGCCTCCCTCAGAGAGCCCCGCGGTTCGCTGACCCAAGCTACCTTCCAATTATGGGTGGGGAGCTCAGGGTTACCGGTCTTAAGGTAATGGAGGATGGCCGCCGGGTCCGATGGTACAGCCGGAACCCAGGTTTTGGCACGCGGTCTGCTGGGGATTTCATCCCGGGGCACCGCTCGCAGACTGGCGCCAGGCCACACTTCGCCCAGCTTTCCAACCGCCATGCGGAACAGGTCCGCAGAGCGTTGGTCGGCACAAGCCATCAGCTTTACGTGGCCCTGGTGCCAACCTGCGTCCCTGCACTTGGGAGGTAAACCCGGATTCGCAGCAAGTACCTCATCGTAGACGGACAGTAGGGCCGACCTGACTGTCCGCCATTTCTCAGCCGAGATCGCTCCGTCCGCATTGTTAGCGTCAACGATAGCCATCACCAGGCTGCCCTTGGCAATCTCGCTAAAAGTCCGACCAGATGCCGGAGTCGGAGCCGCTAGTCGCGGTTTCTTAGAGGCCTGAGCCATTTGCGCAGGCTGTTGCTGCTCCTGCGACCTCTGTCGCTTGGAGGCTCAAGGGCTTGGGGCGAGGTGTTTTTTGCGCTAATGTTGCGCCTCGCCCACTCTAAGGAGGCTTTGTCCCTCTCCGTGAGTTCACTTGGAGGGATCTTCTCTAGCCTCTGCAGGACCTTGTGGGCTGTTTTCCTGGTCCTGTAGGCCCGTGTAGAGGGGGCGACTCTGGAGCCAGCGCCTGAAGTGGAGGCGGCGCTACGAGGGGCTGCAGGGGCAGGCTGAACCGGTTCATTCACCAAGGGACGGCCGCCCTGAGCAACAACGGGCTTATGAGGCAGGACACGGCCGCCCGGCAGTTTTTGCCTGGAAGCGGTCGCGCTGCTCGAAGAAGGAGGGTTCTGTGTCTGCTGCCTAGCTATAGGAGCCCTAGCAGCAGTGGCGGGTTTCCGCTCCACACGCGGAATAAGCGGGCGCGTCCCCTGGGGGGCGGTCGTGCGCTTCCCTTTCAGGATAGGCGCGCGCGTCCCCTGTGGGTTGGGCGCAGTTTGGGTTGAGGGTTTCGAAGAACTCATGTCTGTTGGGTCCCCACTCGTGGCCGCTATCGCCGCCCGAATGCGTAGTCACTATAGGATCCCATGGTTATCTTTGCAAGCAGTGAGGCCATGCGAAGGGTTGGCAGCTGCCCTTATGGGGTCAGCTGCTCAGAGCCAGATCCAGTGCAAGTCAGGAGTAAACTCAACTGACGCCTACGCCGCCAACTTAATGGCGACGGGCATTGAACGTACCACGAGGCCTGCCAGGGTTTTAACGGGACGGAGGCAGTCGTGGCATTAGCCTGAAAGCCATTTCCACTGGGTGTCACTCCAGTGTACTCAGGTAACAGAATACCACGACCACCAGCCCAAGGCGACAATGTCCAAAAAGAAGTAAAGAGTGGTCAGGAGACGAGAGCAGGGTCGTGCCAAAAACGATACGTATATCGTGGGGGGGGGGTCAGGCAGGTCATTTAGCGTTACCCAGGATGCACCACGAGGAGGCGACCTGCACTACATCCCGGGTTGTTTACTTCCACGAGTTTCAGAATTCCGCAATTTTGAGTGTGAGTGATTTAAGAAAATCGCCCGAGGTCACTATCCGTGATCTGAAATCTACAAATCAACACAGCAGCACCAAGAGTGGGACCGCGACAACACCGCAAGGATGAAGGCGCGTCTTTCGTTCCGGCACCGGCGTGGCTACTTCCCTGAATTTTGTGGGTCTCTCGAGCTTGCTTGCAAGTTTCCTGGAGCTCCAGTGGACACGTCCGTTCGGTTTCACAGTTCACTCACTCACTTCTATTTTATACTGATTTAATTTTCTATTTTTCATTTTTTCTTTTTTTATATATTTTTTTTTTATTTTTATTTTTTTTTTCACTCCACTCCATCGCAGTTTTTTTAGTTTTTATATTTTACATTTTTGTATTTTTTGAGTTCTATTTATCTATTGTATTTTTTCTATTGTATTTTTTATTTTTTATTTTTTAATTTTCCATTTTTAAATTTTTTCCATTCTGCACTCTCTTTAATCACTTTTTTATTTTTTCTTTTTTAAATTTGTTTTAGTTTCTATTTTGTATTTTTTCTGTTTTATTTGTTCCATTTATTAATTTTTTTATTTTAATTTTCATGCTGGTCTTTCGCAGTTTTTAATATTTTTAATTTTTTCTATTATATTTTCCAATTTCTATATTTAATCTTTTAATTTTTGTATTTTCTAGTTTGCCCATTTTATTTTTTATTTTTTTATTTATATTCCTGATAATTTTTTTTTCATTTCATATAATTTGTTTTTCTGTATTTTTTTCTCATTTTATGTACATCCCAACGGGATCAATAAGCGCTCTTTTGATTTTTCCGTTTTTTAAGAAGAAACAAAAACTTTAAGTTTTCCAATGTTCGAGTATTTGAGGGTGTTAGGAGCATTTCTGGTCGAATTATATATATTTATTTATTTTTTATCATTATCATTTTTATTTTCATACATCAGCATCAGATAATCCTTTCACGTATGCACGTTTTATTTATTGTACACTTGAAAATACAATTTTTTGACAAGGTTTATTTTATCATTCTTGATTTTTTGAATTTTTTAACTTTGTTTGAACTGAAATTTATTTTTTTTCAAATGCTCACATTGTGCTCCTCAGGGAGCACGCTCCCTTTGCTTCCAGTTGCGATTAAACATTTTTTTTCTATTTTCTATTTTAAATTTTTACATTTTCCATTTTAAGTTGTTGATCCAGCTCTCTCTGATTTCTGTTATTTATTTTCTCTATTTTAAATTTTTTTATTCTCAACTTTACACTTTTTCTGTTTTCGATTTTATATTTTTTCATATTCTATTTCTTGATTTTAATTTTTCAGTTCTCTCTTTAATTTATATTATGTATTTTTTATTTTTTCTATTTTATATTGATATAGTTTTTTATTTTGTATTTTTTCTTTTTTATATTTTTTCCATTTTCAATTTATTATATTAATTTTCATTCAGTTCTCTCTTTAGTTTATATATTTTGTATTTTCGATTTTTTTTGTTTGGTTTTTTTCTGTTTTGTGTATTTTCTATTTTTTATTTTCATTTTCATTGTGCTCGCCGGTTCTTTATATTTTACTTTTTTATATTTTTCAATTTTTGATTTGCAATTTTAATTTTTTATTTTCTATTTTATCCATTTTATTATTTTTTTTTTAATTTTTTCGATTTATAGTTTTAACTCTTTTTTTTTATTTTTTCTAGTTTATATTTTTCCCATTTTCTATTTTTATTTTCATCACTTAAGTCTCCCTCTGATTTCTAACATATTAAATTTATTTATTTTTCTTCTATTTTATATTTTTCCTTTTCTTATTTTCACTTCGCTTTCCGATATCTACTTTCTTTAATTTTTTTCTTTTTATGTTTTTTCCAATTTTTATTTTATAATTTTTTTAATTCTTTCCATTTACTACTTTTCTTTCTGATTAAGTTTTTAAATTTTTGCAATTTTATTTATCGTTTCTTTTTTTTAATTTTCCTTTCCATTCACCCCTCTCTCTGATTTCTGTTCAAGTGCCGTTGAGCTTTGCAAATGTTATCATTTACCTCGAGCGACTTGAAAGCGCAGCAGCGGTGATTTGCGTTGCTCAAGTTTAACGCCGCTAGACGCAAAAGATGTGCAGGACAGTGAATAAACATGAAGACGACGAAGCAGCAGAAATAGTAGCAACAGCAGCAAATTCACTCTAAACCGCTTTCCGTTGAGCGCCTTCAGTTCAATCGATGTGGCAGTAATGATTTATTCCGCACAGGATTTTTCCTTTGTACCAAAGTTAAAATTAAAACCATTCAGCTGCTACGCAGAGTCTGCTTTCAAGCGCGTCAAGATGCACAGCAGACGCTTTTGTAATCAACGTTAACTACTTCAAAGCATGCTGATGCCTCAAACTACATTTGGGCCAATTTTAACTTTCTTATAAAACTTTCATTAAAATATTTTTCTTGGGAGCTTTAAAATTCAGCTCACTTAGCTTCAAACACATGGGCATCATTTTCGAAATCCAGCAATTTTGCGCATTAATCCTGCAAGCGGCATAAAATCCGCAGTGAGCTGTGTGCCTGCCGATTAGACGTTAATAAGCCCGACCCGTACACCTGAGTTGGTTGGTTGGTTGTTGCTGATTGGTGCTGTTCGGTTCGGTTCGGTTCGAGTCTCGACGTAGCAGTTTAAAAAGACGCATTAAGCACGCTTCAGCGACTGCAGCCATGCGAGCGGCACCCATTAGCGTCAGCTGCTTGCTTATCAAATTATTAAAATTCAACTCGTCACGTTGTGTGTGACAATGAAGCTGCACAAATTATTTAAACCCCAAATGAGTATTGAAGCCTTAAAATTAATTAAATTATTAGAATATTGCAATCAATTTCTTTAATGTGTTGAAAGGAGAAATTCTAAAAATTCTTCTAAAAGAGTCCAAAAGAAAATTCGATTCCTGGAACTATGGAGCGATCAGGCATTCAAAGAGTTGCATGTTAGAAAAGAAATTATTTACTTTGAATCCCTATTAAAGGCTGCAATTTTTATATATCTTTCAGATGTATCATGTAGTGTCTTATTGTTAAAATATTCAAATTATTTTACGCTTTAAGTTGCTGCCCAACAACAACGTTTCGACGAGGCCAAATGCCACCGCAACCGTTCGACGCGCACAGCGGAAAATTTTCCGCTTCGGTTGCCTAACAACAGGAATGCAGGCAACACAAATCGCCTGGCATGTCGCTGTGCGCTGTTCGTGTGGCTGACGCTGACATTGCTGGCGATGCCACTGTCACGGCTGCAGTTGCAGTTGCAACGATGGTGGCAGTTGTCGTTGTCGTTGTAGTTGTAGTTGGTTGCGCTTGTAGCAGCCACATCCGACATTATCCTAATTTCGTTGTCAGTTATGCGCATATCATGTTTCGTTCAGTCGACGGTGTCAGTCTCTGTTTATCTGTGTGTGTGTTCTCGTATCTACCCTGCAGGAAATCGGACTGGTCCAAGTCTAGTTTTTCAACTGGTCGCTTGACAGTCATATATGACCTCAGAATCGACTCGTTTTCTTGGAGCAAACTCACCCTTTTAACATGGCGGTGTCCTAGGCGAGGGTCAATTGTCCCCGTCTGCATCCATTTGCAACTAGTCCAAGGTTAGTCCGAAGCAAACCAGTTTGCAGACTAGTTGCAAAGCGACTAGTTTGCAAACTAGTTGTTAGTCAGCTAATTTTTCAACTAGTTGCCATGTGACGCGTTTGAGGACTAGTTGATATCGGAATAGTTTCCTAACCAGTTAAAATGAAACAACAACGTTTTCAAAATAACATGTAGTTTAATTCAACAAGTACTAGAAAACTCAAACAAAACACAAAAACAATCAATTCATATTAAACAGTAACAAAATATAAATGCAATAAATGCAATGCATACAAAATTCAGTCTTAATACATATATGAATGTAAGAAAAACATTCTTACTCGACACTACTTCCTACGCGACTACTCTTTTTGATTGCACTCTTTTGTCGGAAAAACTTTTTTTTCTGAACATTGAATGCATGGCGCAAAACAGCCTCGGGGTCATCATCGCCTTCCACCGCGTCTGCAATAAGTTAATAATAAAGAACTAATTAATTTTATATAAGATACCAAATATACACAGTAAAATAAATAAATAACTATTTAAATTTATCTAAATTTATGGGAAAGCAGGAAAAAATTTACAAAGAAATAAGTAAAATAAATAGATAAATAAAAGAATATGTAAAGAGATTAAATAACTAAAATAACGAAACATTTAAAAAAAATAATAACAATAAGAACAAAAAGTACATAATAATAAAAAAGAGGAATACGCAATTAATGAACGAAATAAGAAATAATAAACACCTTTCAAAACGCCATAAAGTCTTGCGTAGTCTTTTAGTCGTTCCTTCCCGTGGCTTCCATCGACATTGAAGTCAACAATTATCTCGATAGAGGGAACCGTAATTATGTTTTTATTAAACAATCCCCTTATGAGTGACTTAACAGTTTTCACCTGTAAACAAAATTACAATAATAAATTAATTAAAATTAAGACTTTTAAGTTCAAAAAGGCATAACAAAAACAATACATACATACAAGTATATATCCTTATTTTCGTCGTTTATTTTGTCATTTAGTGCTTTCAGTTCCGTCCGATTGTTGACAGGAAATTCAGTCTTTAAAGCATTCGCATTACACTCCTTCTTGACGAGGCTTTTTATCAAGGCCGTTTGAGCAGCAAGTGTGTCCATAATTACTGAGTTTTGTCGTTGCATCGTTTCTATTACATAATAAGAAAATTAATTTGAATAACCATGCAGTCAGTTTATATATTTAAAGCTATACCTTTCATTTCCTTTAATTCAGCTACTGCTAGCAGGCAGTTCTCGCAGCTGCTTACGGCATTTTTGGCTGGAAGAAAAATTAAATGGCTTGACAAAATATAGATTTAAGAAATACGCAAACAAAATTTCACAAAGTTTTTATGTTTAATAAAGATTTGTGCAATTCTGATTAGTCTTTATTATTTATACTTACATTGCGTAGATACATCTGTCTCAAAGCGGATTTTTTTTTATTGTGTGCTTATGCATTGTGTTGGTATTTTATATATTATGTTGTTGTTGTTTTGTTTTTTATATATTATTTTTATTTCTTGTTTTTGTATTAGTTCTGGTTATATTATTTATGTTTATTATATTTTATCTTTTTTATTTCTCTTACTGTTATTGTTCTTTTACTCATTTTTGTTTAATATAAAGCACAAACCAAAATATTCCGCAATATCACACTGCACGTACCTACGCAAAAATCCAACTGAAACTGAAAAACGCAAAAAGGATCAGTCCTGCTCAACGACGCAGAAATTTGAGCAGTTATTTAGGAAATTTCCATGGCGCGCTCAAAGGAAAAGTATCATAAAATGAAAGGGATACATCACATCTAATGGTATTTTTGTTGATCATTTCCTCTCTGCTCCATGTCTCTCATTTTCATGTGCTCTTCTCAGCGTTTGATAATGCTGTGCTTTTTTGGAGCATTGATTTCGTCTCCCTGCAACTGCTATCACAAATGAAATAGCAGTAGCAGGTGCCGCAGCACGAAAACAAAACGCAAGCACTCGGCTCTGCTGCGGCGGCCGTTCGTTTCTGCTACTTCATGTTAGGTAGTCGGTAGTCCCTTGGCTCTTTTGCGAATAGTTTTGAAGCCGCGAAAGTAGGTAGCCGAACAATGCTGCTTTGGCCCTTTTGCAGATACTTTTGGAGCCGCGATCGTGAAAATGCAGAGACAGACATCTTTCATTATTTCATTTTCATGTCTCTTCTCGCCTATGAACGCGCACGCAGAACGTGAACGATTAGACGCGAACTGACCGACTTCTGCATCCGCTGACAGTCACTTGGACAACTAGTTGCCCAATTGACTACAAAAAACCAGTTGAAAGACCAATGAATTTTGGAAACTAGTTGTCTCAGGTCCGACAGGGTAAATAGATTTTTCTCTCTCACACAGAGACACAGTGTTTGTGTGTTAAATAAGGCAAATGCGCGTTGCAGCAACGGAAACTAAACACACACACACTCTGCTCTGCTTCGGGCATGCGGCCAAGAAGACAAATGCGCCGCGCCTCAGGCAGCTGGGATATGCAAGCCAGCAACAACAACAACAACAACATGAGCGCATAAGCAAATGTTTAGCCAGCACCAGCAGCAGTAGCAACATCCATGTCGTTGGCAACAACAAAGCATGCTGCCAACATTTGCAAAGACGATATAATCCAGCAGATGCTGGCACACAAATACGGCTGCGACTGGCAATGTGGAAGAAATGCTTGCAGCATCAAGTGAAATGCAGCTCGCGAAGCATTTGCTGCCAGCAGTTGAGAGCAAAATTAACGAAAATTTCGAACGTGCAACTGAACTGGTGCGCGTTTAAAAAGCTGCCGTTTTGTTTGTTACTAGCAACGTTGCAGCATCTTCGAGACGACAACGACAACAACAACAAATAACAGTTGCCGCTGCAGCAATTGTTGCCTTGAGAGCAAAATTATGCAGCACTTAAGCGAAATGTAGCAACGAGTTGCGGCTGGCAACTTGAAGAGTTGCAAGGTTCACTTTTTCATTCTGTGTTGCCTTAATTTTGTTTTGATGTGGTAGTGAATAGAAGAAAGGATTGTTGTGAGGCACAGATGTATGCGTTTATGATCCACAACACCAAAAGAATCAATGCAGTTGTGGGGGCTATGCGGCAGTCACTTCACTTGTTGGTCTATGCTTTCATCTGTTCAGTTATACGTCCGTTCGTCTTTCCATCCATTTGTCTGTTATTCGTTCATCTGTGAATTGGTTCATCTGTGTTTTCGTTCGTCTGTACTCTCATTCGTCTGTGTTTTTGTTCATCTGTACTTTCATTTATCTATGTTTTCGTTCGTCAATGTTTTCATTCATTTCTGCTTTCGTTCATTAGTGCGTTCCTTCATCTGTGCTTTTGTCTGTCCATTTATATGTCTACCTATGCATTTGTCTGTCCAACTATCTATCCTTCTTACGTCCGTCTGTTCTTCCATGTAAAAATTCATTCTTTGGACCACTCAATCATCGGTTTAGCTATTTTTTGTTAGTTCTTCTTCATGCATGACTATCTGTCCTTCCATGTGTGTATTCATTCTTTTGTCCATTCATACATCAAATTCATATATTCATCCGATTAATTTAACTTCTTTATGTACATATCTGTCTATGCTTTCAGTAGTGTTTCTCTCTGTACGTCCGTTTGTTCACTTGTCCGTCCAATTGAACAGTTGCTCGTCTGTGCCTTTGTTCGTTCGTCTATTCATCTGTCTTTCCGACTGTCTTTCGTTCCTGCCATACGTCCATTTGTTCATTTGTCTGCATTTTATTGATGTGCTCGCCTATCTCATACAAATATTCATCGTGGTTTCGTTTGTTCTATGTTCCGTGCGTCCTTTTGCCTACCGCACATTTCTTTATTCATCGCAGTGAGTTATTCAATCATACGTGCGTGTGTTCATCAATTTATTCGACTCTATTTATGACTGTCCAATCGGTCTTGTATTCACCTGTAATTCCTGTAAGCGCTTTAACTCAAAGATGGGTTAAAGCGCTGACAAACAGAATTTCGTATTAGAAACCAAAAGCAGCACAGAACACGCAAACGGCACATAAGCAAAAAATTTAAACGCGAGACAAAATAATTTTCGTTAAAAGATAAGAGAAAATGCAATGCCAGTAAATAAAATAAAATATAATACAAAAATAAAAATAAAATAAGGGAAAACATTCTCAAACAGGCAGAAAGAAAATTTAAAAAGTCATTTGAGTAGACAGCGGCAACTGCCGAGCATACAACAGCGATAAATGTAGAATGAAAGGCAACGAACGACACTGTCACACAAAATAAAAGCGCAGCACACTGACAGCTAAAGCGGCGGCGCGCACAATCCCATCGAAAATCCATGCACCAAGAACGCAGATAAGCGTGAGCGTGCCTTGGCCACGTCGGGGCGCGCCAAATAGTGCAGCTCGGTCTATGAAAGTCTGCGTGTGTGTGTTTGTGTTTGTCTTTAGCACACACACAACACAACACGGCCGTAGCGCACTGCTGGCATTGTTTGTGTGCTTGAGCGTTCGGCGCAGTGTGTCGGTGGCGCACTGGGGCACAGGCCGTCGCGCTGCAATGACTCAAATTGTCGCCAACGATTATGGGCGGCACACAGCAACGATGCAACATGCCGCATGAGAGCCTTTAAGAATTTATGCTGTTTTAGTTAGTCTTTTAGCGGCCGAGAGTAGAAAGAGTTGAAGTGCGGAAAAGCAGCAAAGCGTTTCAGTTGCGTGCGGCAACGTTTTGAATGTATTGAGTTGGCAATGTGGCACAAATGCGTGTTGACACTACGCTTGCGATGCGCATAAATCATGACAGTTGGGTTTAGTAGGAAACGGGTGCTTTTTCCTGCTGCTCCTACTGCTGTGACTGCCCACTGGTGCGTATGAGTGATATTGAACTTGCATTGAAAATTTATATAGAAAAAAGAAGCTAGTTTAAAAATTAACTTTTGTTAACTCTTTTGTGGCAATTGCAGCAAAATGTTTACTATATTTATCAATGCACATTTTCCTACTGATTGAACGTTGGTACGTATGAGTGACATGGAACTCGCATTGCAAATTGATAGAAAAAAGAAGCTGCTTTAAAAATTACCTTTCTTCTACTCTTTTGTGGCAATTGCAGCAAAATTGTTACCATTCTTATTAATGCACATTTTTCCTGCTGTTTCTGTCATTGTGACTGCCCACTGTTCCGTATGAGTGACATTGAACTTGCATTGAAAATATTTAACAAAACAAAAGCTGGTATCAAAATAAACTTTTGTTGGCTCTTCTACAGCCTGTGCAGCTAACTTTCTGATGTATTTTCCAATGCGTTTTTTTCTTGCTGCTTTTACTGCTTTCACTGCGCACCATTGCGTATGAGTGATATTGAACTCGCATAGAAATTTTTTAACTAAAAAATGAGCTAGTCGGCTCTTCTGCAGCCTCTGCAGCTAACTTTCTGCTATACTTTTTAACGCTCATTTTCTCGTTACTGCTGTGACTGTCCAACGGTGCGTATGAGTGATATTGAACTCGCATAGGAAATAAGTACATACAAACAAGAAGCCAGCATATAAATTGACTTTTATCGGCAATTGCAGCAACATTTTTGCCATATACTCTCCCTCCTCCTCATATCTCATACCTGCTTATCCCTCTACCCAACAACAGTGCGCCCATCACTACTAATGCCATCGGCAACACACTCGAGTCACACTTGTCACACTCGCGCAAAAATCAACAAATACGTGTCAACAATATTGACGCTAGTTGCCAGTGTCGCCAGCAGCATTCGGTGTGCCGTTCGCAACAAATGACTGCCAACTGTAAACTGCTGTTTGTGAGATCAACTCACACAGTGTACGCGACACGTTGTCGCACCTACAGCAATTGCTGTCACTTGCCGCCTGCCTGCATGTTTCTCTGCATGTTTGGCGCCCAGTTATGGCCTCCACATACGAGTCGCGCATAGACCTGCATAGTGTGCAGCTATGAAAAAAATATCACTGCATGAGTGTGTGTCACCTGCAGCTTGCCCGCATTTTATTACATTTGCCAATTGTCAACAAGCGCGCCAAAGGCCACTGCGTGCAACGTGCAACAGCGTATCACTTTGCCACTTGCTGTCAACAGCAATGCGCCACTTGCAGCGTTGCCGGGACTAGTGTTCGTTTTTCATAAAAGAAAATCCTAATATTTGACAGTTTTTCACAGCGTATCGAAAGTGAGTGGTTTTTTAGGTTTAGTTTCAATTGGCTTTTGGCATTATTGCGGCAGTTGTGTAGGTATTGCAGCATTGACTGTGACATGTTGAAATGTTTGGCAATTTTTTGTGTGTCGATTTGTTTAGTCTTTCGCTTAAATGTTCTCACTACTGTACTTGAATTATTTCATTAGTTGAAGCAAATACCGACAGAAATGTTGCACGCTGTTTGATATCAAATAGGAAGGTTTAATTTTGAACAGGTTTCTGATAAGTTTGAGGCAGCTTTTGAGCTTTTGGCTGGGTTTTTCTAGATGATGATATGGATTTAAAATTTATTCAAAACATAAACAAATAACTTATAAACATTAATCAAGTTTTTTTAAGTATAGCACCACAAGTTCAAGAAATACTTTTCCAATGGTTATTTCGTTAATTTTGGTGGCCAGTTTTGGCTCTAAAAATGCTTTTCCAGAGATTATTCGTTTATTTTTGTTTTGGCTTTAAAAATACTATTTCAGTAATTTTTTCCTACAATTTATTGGCCAATCTTGGCTTTGAAAATACTTTTCCAGAGATTATTTTGTTGATTTTGGTGACTAATTTTGCCTTTAGAAATAATATTTCTGTAATTGTTTCTTCAATTTTGCTGGCCAATCTTGGCTTTAAAAATACTATTTCAGTGACTGTTTTCCTGATTTTTTGGCTAATTTTGGCTTAAAAATACTGTTTCTGTTATTTGTCTGATTTTTTGGGCCAATTTGGGCTTTCAAATACCATTTCAGTGATTATTTTCCCGATTTTAATGGCCAATTTGGGCTTTAAAAATACTTTTCCATTGATTATTTCGTCGATTTTGGTGGCCAATTTTGGCATTAAAATTACTATGTCAGTTATTGTTTCCTCGATTTGGTTGGCTAATTTTGGCTTTAAAAATACTATTTCATTACTATTACTAATTACTATTATTATTCCAATTTAGTTGGTCAATTGTAACTTTAAAAATACTTTTCCTATGATTATTTCTACGATTTTGTTGGCCACTTTTGGCTTTCGAAATTCTTTCTTATTTCAGTAATTACTATTCCGATTTTGTTGACCAATTTTGGCTTTAAAAATACTTTTCCTTTGATAATTTTTACGATTTTGTAGGACACTTTTGGCTTTCAAAATTCTTTTCAGTTATTCTTTCCCCGATTTTGTTGGCCAATTTTGGCTTTAAAAATACTATTTCAGTAATTATTATTCCGATTTTGTTGCTCAATTTTGACTTTAAAATTACTATTTCAGTAATTATTATTCCGATTTTGTTGCTCAATTTTGGCTTTAAAAATACTTTTCCCATGATTATTTTTACGATTTTGTAGGCCACTTTTGGCTTTCAAAATTCTTTCTAGGGATTATTTTCTCGATTTTGGTGGCCAATTTTAGCATTAAAATTACTATGTCAGTCATTGTTTGGGCTTTAAAAATACTAGTTCATTATTACTTCGATTTTTACGGCTAATTTTGGCTTTAAAACAAAAGAAAAGAGGTTAGTTTTCAACATAAAGTATTATTTTTCTCAAATTTAGAATTAATTTGTGAGTTTGCTTCAGTGAAAATTTATTAAATAATAAAGAAAACACAATTTCAAATTGTTAAGCATGACATATTTTGCATCTTTTGAACCATCTTTGACTCTTACCTTACCCGCAACTAAATCAACCAACCATTTCTGGACCAAATACAACAAAATTCTTAGCATTCTCTGCGCGTTCAACTTTGAGTGTTTACAGTCAAAGTCAATGTGCCAGCACTGAAGTGGCTCGAGTGCGCCATTTAGAAATGAAAATCACAGTCTTCTTACTGCCCAGGATTCGCTTACAAACATTTTACAGCACTGTAAATGTTTTCACGTACATAAACCAAAAGAACAACAACAACAAAATAGTAGCAAGAACTATACAAACAATAGCAAAAAAAACAATAAAATTGCAGCAACCACAACAAAACTATCCAACCACCACAACGAATGGGTTAAGTGCGCTTTTCAAAATGTGGCATAAACCACAAAGTGACCGAAACCGTAGTGGCGTTTATACTGTTTTACTGGTAGTGGTGCAGCTGGTTGTGTGTGTGTGTTGTCAAGTAGTGGTGGAGGTTTTTGTGGTTTTCCGGCTACTGGCGGCTGTAAAGTTGATAATGTTGGTGTAATGGCAGTGGCCAACATTTGTGCGTAGAGAAAATATTGTTGAGTGTTCATGATGCAACTGAATTGGTGAATGGATGAGAGTTGCAGTTGCAACTGATTCGGGTCCATTGTTCTCAAAGTTGCCTAAAACTTTCAAGCGATGATTTGTTTAAGAGCAAACTGATCTAATGCGTTGAAACTGATTGCAATTGAAGCTCTTTGCCTTTGTCTACTTCGATGTCCCTTCCTACCCCTCAATTGTTTCTTGTAATGCGCTCATTTTTCATTTCGATCAAATAATACAAGACGTCACCGCCTGTCCACACAATACAATAGTAAGCAAGTGAGAAACTGCTACAATTGCCAACACAAATTGCTATGAATCTGTCACCTGCCACAAAATGACTGGCCCCAAAAAAAATACGAAAAAAATTCTTAGCAATTGTGAAATAAATAAAAATTGCTCAATTACGCGATAAAGTGGACAAAACTGACAAGCCGTCACTTGTCTGCGAGTCAACGGCGAGTGGGTGAACGATTCGGCAACTGAGCGACACAATGCCAAACAGACAGTGACGAATGGACGGCAATTTCTCGTGTAGAAATATTTCAGTGCTGGAATAAAATATTAACCATTGACGAAAATTGTGCTATGAGAAAAGGAAAGAGAAAATGGGGAAAATAAAGGCAAAGAGAAATGAATAGCGTAGTGATTATTGGCGTTGCGCTTTTAGCTTTGTTCCTAAAAGTATGCTATGGATTAGGCGTTTTAAGGTTAACCAAAGTAATGGGATTTTGTGCTATTGTTAGTAATGTTTTGTGTATTATTTAGAAGCAGTATTAATGGAAAGTATGTGTGTGACTTTGGTCTCACCTAAAAATTGGCTATCAATCAAATGTGACTAGCAGACAAAAGGTAATCTAAAGCATTGGCCTCTTTTTTCTATTTTTAAAAATCTGTTATGCTTTCCATGCTTCAAACTTAGGGAATACTACTACAACTTTTTTATATTTTTTCTACTCATAAAAAAATTGTATGCCAAAAAGTGCGAGATGCCACCAGCAAAATGGCGTTAAATTGCACCAATTTATGTTTAGTTTGAACGCTCACACACGACTGAGTGCACTCTGGTTGCCTTCCTTCATTCACTACGCGACTATTCATTCCCAACGTCTGCGCCGCTTGGCCATTATTGTCCACTGGGTGCTGAATTTTTGGCCAATTTGGCGCACAAAGCAAAGCATAAAAACACAAAGAAAAATCCACACCAAAGTGAAGTGAAGAGCGGACAAAAAAATGTGCACTTGTAGTCGACTTGCATGCGGCATACTTCGTTTTATACCAGCAAGCGCATATACATGAGTTTGTATGTGTATGTGTGAGGATGTGAACTTCATGGCAAACGCATAAATTTACAGCCCACTGAATGCATTGAAATCTGCATTTGTTCAAAAGTGGAATTTTTGGTCATTATGACCCAGCTTTCAGGCCGCGTTGACCGCTTTTATACTTTTTCACTGTAACTCTCTCTCTTCCATACATAAGTGAATGTAATTGTATGCATTTAAATGTGTCTGTGTGTATGAAAAACGAAATCCGTTCGCCACTTGCCACTTCCCTTTTGCTGTTATATGCAAATATCTCGTCCTCTCAACCATCACAGCCCACCTTCCTCAACATTTCATTCGCTCTGCACACATTCACTGCAATTGTTGCGTAGTTATGTCTGTCTGTCTGTCTCATTGTGCGTCTGTGTTAATTTGGTAATATTAAATTTTAATCGCCTCATTCAGCTGCAACAGTGTCCAGCACGCAGCATGCAGCACACACACGAGACCAACGCATATCTCTTGCATGCTTTCAGGCGCGTCAGCTTATCGGCGCCTATACGTTCGTATGTGTGTGTATGTTTGTATGCCACTTGTGTCAGTGTGCGTGCGCGCAGTTATTGCAACAGTTCATTGAATCCATTGCAGCAACGATTAAGTAATGAACTCGATTTCCGATTTTTTCGTTTGCCAATGAACGTTCGGAAGTTTCGAGCGTGTAATTTTTTACTGTCTGTAAAAGTTTTCTGTTAGTTTTTTAACTAAATTTTAACATGTTGAGCTTTTGCAAGTGTAGGCTGCTTGACTTTAATAAACAATTTTTTTTAAGTAAACTAACTTCTTCCAAATCTAATTTTTTTCTATACCAAATAAATTTTGTTTAATCAACATTTCGTTCCTATTTTTCCTGACCTACTTTTATTAAAAATCAAACTGTTCCTTTTTTAGTTCCTTTTAGTTCTTTTTAGTTCAGTGAGCAGCACATCAGCTGCGGTTTATTTTAATTTACTGCGGTTTCAACACAAACATTGAACGCCACTCATAAAAAGTCAGTTCTTTTGTTGTTGTTTTTGTAGTGTTTTCACTTTTTCCACAATAATTTGATATGGCAAATTTCCGTAATAATTGTTGTTGTTGTAACTATTTTAATTTGTGCAAAGGTTAATTTGATACACGAACGCTGAGTGCTTTTGTAAAGCGTTGCTTGTTTTTGCTTTTGTTGTATTTGTTTTTGCAAAAACTTTTCGCATTAAAAATAACTGAAGTGACTCTTAAGGGCGCAACGAATCGGCTCAATGGGATTTTAAGCACTTTTTGGACAAGTTTTTCGGCCAAAGTTTGAAACTCTGAGCTGAAGTTGGTTGTAGAGTGGGAAACGCTTTAAGTAAAAGCAATTTGAAGCTGAAGGCAAAAGTACTAAATATTAGTCAGTTGTTGCGCTTGAAGCGAGTTCAACTGGCAACTAAGTGAATCATAATTTGGGCTCTGAGTCAAAACAAATTTAATCAATTAAGTGCCACAAGGATTAAATTTGTCCAAACTCACTGACACACACACATTTCAAATAAACCTATATACACATTTACATACCATATATATATATATATGTGTGTGTGTGTGTTCATAAAAAATTAAAATATTCCAATTATGACTAAAATCTCTTTTTTGCTTTTCTTTTGCTGCAAAAGCACCCAACAAATGTGTGGTTACAGCCGCAATGTAAAACCACAAAGTGTGCAACAATTTGCACAGTTTGTTGCAGCAAATTAATTTTTTCATTGCTGTCACATTGCTACATACACTTTGTGTTGCAAGCAGCCGCACTGGTAAGGCAAAGGTTTAAAGTTCGAAGCCCAACAATAAAAATATTGAAGCACTGCAGCAACATTGACCGCAAATGTCAAGTCAGCTGCATGCAGCAGTTTATTGCGAGTTTATTGTTGTTGTTATTGTTGGCAAATGTTATTACTTGTTACTGCACATTTGTCATATGTGCAAGCAACGATTAAAAAAAAAATTGTTTACAATGCAATATTTTCAATATTTATGCAAGTACCACTAAAATGATGACAACACCAGACGATAAGTGCAGTCATTGGCCAAATTCAGTGTCGCCAGATTAAAAGTTTCAATGCAAATGCACCAAAATATGACAATTCATAGCTCTGGGGCAGCTGCTGAGTGAATTGACATCTTAAAAATTTTAGCAAAAAATTACACAATTCGGAAGACACAGAAATAGTGACCATGACAACAGTCCGATGGTTGCAATTGTTGTTTGGAGAGTATTAAAATATTGAAATGATATGCAAAGTTTTAAAAATTTTAAAATCATTGAACATACAAAAAAAAAATACACAAATTTTATAAAAAAAATATATATTAAAAATATTAAAACAAATACATTAAACAAAAATTAATAAAAAAGTTTTATAAACATAAAAAGTATAAAAAATATTTCTTTAAAAATGAAAAATTTATATAAAATAAAAATTTAAAAAATTCACACAAAATTCACAACAAAAAAGACAATGAAAGTGCACACAAAATTAAATAAATACAAAATTCAAAAATACAAAATGTAATCAAGATGCCAAAAAATATACAAAATTTATAAACACTATATAAAAGATATTAAAGCAAATATTAAAAATGTATAAAAATAATAAAATAAGATTATAGTACACTTTGTAAAATTAAGGATACAAAAAATTCAAAAGTAATAATAATCCTCACAATTAAAAAAAATAAAATAAAAAAAATAAACGAATAATAAAAATAAAATAAATAATATGATAAACATAAACATAAACATGAATAAAATATAAAACAAATATTTTCAAAAATATGAAACATTTATATAAAATAACAAAATCATCAAAAACATTAAAGGGAATCAGAAAAGTTATACAAATTGTTATCATGGCAAAAGTCAAGTAAAATTAAAAAATACAAAATTTAATAATCTTAAAAAAATATTTTTAAAAATATACAAGAAATATGTGGAAAAATATTTATAAATATATTAAAAAAACAATATTAAAAAAAAATATAAAAAAAAAATATAAAAAATAATAAGACAATAGTAATAAATATAAAAATTACAAATATGTAAAAATGTAAAAATGTTTACAAAAATATGAAAAAATATTAACAGTTAAAAAAATACACATTAAAAATAACAGCATTTAATAAAAAAACATTGAAAATAAAAAACAAACATTTACAAAAATATGAAACATGTACATAAAATAAACGAAAACATTAAAAATTAAAGAGAATTAGAGAAGTTAGAAAAACAGTGAAAATGACAAAAGTCAAACAAAATTTAAAAATAAAAAATGCAATATTTTTGAAAAGTAGGTAGAAATAAAATATACAAAACATATATTGAAAAATATTAACAATTTAATAAAAAAAATTTACATATAAAAAATTAATAATAAATATAAAATAAAAAAATATATATAATAAATATATAAAAATAAATAATACTAAGTTGGATTTAAATTTATTATAATTTAAGGAAATATTAACAAAAATTAAATATACTAATAAGTAAATAAATAAAAAATAATAAGTAATAAAACATTAATACAAAATTAATCTTGAAAAATAGATAAACAAAATATATAAAAATATATTGCAGAATATTTAGATATTAAAAAAAATATTAAAAATATTAAAAAAAATAATAATAAAATAATAATAATAATAAATTTACTTTAAATTCATTGAATTTCAAAAATATTAGAAATAAAAAATAAATCTTGAAAAATAGATAAAGAAAATAGACAAAAAATATACTGAATAATATTTAGAAATTAAGTAGTAACAAAAAAAATTAAAAATATAAAAAATAATAATAATAAAATAATGATAATTAAAAATTTAGTTTGAATCCATTGGATTAAAAAAATATTAGATATAAAAAAGCAATTAAATTAAAAAGTATTTGAAAAATAAAAAAAAAATAATTTAAAACAAAATTTTTTTAATTATCTATCGTTACTATTTCTAATTATTAATATTTTAAATATGAAAAATATATAAAAAAATAAAAAATACATAAATGCACAAACCAAAAACAATTTCTATAAACATGATATGAAAAATATATATAAAAAAAACATAAATACACAATACAAAAACAATTTCTATAAAAAAAAAATTTCTATATTGGCCAACAATTTATCAAAATTCAATGTATATGACCTCAAATAGATTAAAATTCCATCCTCAAATTGTGGCATTTTGTATTTAACTTTTTTTGTTTTTAATTTTTGCTAATTTCGTCAACTTCAACTTGAGTGCAATTATTTACTTATTTACTTGACCCGCAGACATTTGCAGACATTGCGACAAAGTGTTGCCTCAAATCGCTACTGCCACACTTAAACGTCATCAAATTGCGCACGAAAACATGAAATGCTGTTGGCAAGCAAGTACGCTGCCACACAAAGATGCCAACAGTGTTAAGTGGCAACGAAGTGGGCAAACAGTATAATAGCAAATCTTATAAATAAACAGCAACAGAGTGCAAAATTTGAAAATGTTGTTGAAGAAGAAGCAGTAAAAGGCTGAAAGCACACTTTTGTGTACAGAAGCACAAATTGGCGACAACATTTACAGAGATGGGATTATTTAAATAGGAGCTGATGCTATGTTGTGGAGTCTAGTCTTCGACAAATTGGACCAAGACACATCCGGAACATTTCAGAAGACGTTGACATTGTAGCGGAATTTTGTAGATTTTCGTTAGATTTTGCGAAGCAGCTTCTTCTCGAACTCCCCAAGGGCTGCTCTGCTAGTTGATTGTCTACTGAAACAGAAATAGCAACTATGGACAAGAATAATAATTCTTTGGTTTATCGCCAGACTGACTGCTGCTGTTTATGGCGTTGCCACGGTAGACGAATTCTTTAACAACTTGAACTTGTAGTCGAAGTTATGATCATTAATGATAAAAAATCGGAAAAAAGTAGTTAAATTATTTAGTTTTCAGTCCCAAACAGTATGCAGAGTGTTGCCGGTTCATGTAACAAAAAGTTACCTAAATGTAGTTGTCTAGGCTGCCAATTACTACATCAGCAACAATACCAACACAATAGCAATAATTACATACAACAAAAGCGTTAACAATTAGTGCTCAGTGGTCTGTAAAGACCTCAAAACGCTGACACAGCTCAATTGTCTGCCCGCGCCAAAAAAAAAAACATCTGTCTGTTTGCGCTTCACACAACCAGCGACGGTAGCGTCAACATTTTCATTGCTCGTCACTTCAAGTGACAGCTGATAGTGGCTATTGTCCAAGCTTGTTTGCTACTGTTACCACTGAAGTTGTTTTTGTTTATTGTTTAATTGTTTATGTCTCTGGATATTGCAATCGAAACGTGTCAGCTATCAATGACAAGGCGGCAATTGTCAGTCACAGCTAATTTGTTGTTGACTTTAATTGCCAAAAGCTCATAAATTTGATACTTCACTGTCTTCGAAACGCTTGCTGCCACTTTTTGTTTTACTTGCAAGCAAAGGGCGCTGCTGTCGACAAGGGCACAACACACAACACACTCGCTGCTTTATGCAACAGTTGTCTGTCTGTCAGTGTCAAAGTGTCCAAATCCAACTAGTTGCCGCCAATGACAGTCAACAGTTAATTTTTCCCCCAATTTTTTCACTTCGGACTTTTTTCCTCAGTTTTTTTAGACGCCAGATTGCAACATTGCACCTTTGCGCTGCAATGAGCAGCAATTGCAGCTGAGCGGCATCAGCGTTGTTGCATGCGCCGGTTCAAGGTTTGCCCTGTGTTTGCTGATGTGACAAATTGGCAATTGGAAAAGCCAGTTGCGCCACTGAAAACCCCACACAAACAAATTTTAAATTAAATTAAAACTTCTTTAGGATTGCACTGGTGTTGCCACTTGGCGCAAATTGCTTGTTGTCAGTCAACTGATGATTGTTGTAATGCAGCTAATGGCCGATTAAGCAATTCGATGACCTTCAAGTACAATTTTTTTATTTTTTTTATCAGCCAACAAATTTTAGTTTTTATTGAATATGCAACATTGAAGCATTGAACATTTGGAAAATTGCATTTATTGTTGTGAACATGTCAAAGGCTCATTTTAGCCACAGCAGCTTTTAGGCATTACTATCTTTTATACAACAACAACAAATGCCTAATCAGCCAGCAACCAACAGCTGTCGCGCAAAACTGCCATTTTCCATTTGCTAACCTCACTTCTGCGGTAAACAACTGGCCGCCACAAAAACCCACAACCCACTGTCAGCGCCGCCAAATTTGTGAGTAATCACATTGCAGTCAAATATTAAAACGAAATTTGTGAAATGTTGAACGAACGAATCGTTTTGCAGTTGAATTGAGCTGTTGACAGCGCGCAATGTGGCAACGCGTTGCCCAAAAGTGACATTTGACGATGGCAAAAGTGTTGCAACACGGACACATTTTCTGGTGTGCATGAAAATCTTTTGGCAATAATTGAAAAAATATTTTTATAAAGATTTTACAATAAAACATTGTAATGAGAATTGTGGGGATTTGAGAAATTTAAAAAAAATCTAAAATTTGACAAAAACAAAAACAAACAATGCAGTTGAAAGAATATAAATTATTACAAAGAATACTTTCTAAACTTTGAGAGTTAATATCAAAATAGTAAAATTTCACAGCAAAACAAGAAATGAAGTTTAAAAAATCAATAATATCAAACAGAATTTTCATATTCAACAAAATTGGTTTAAGTTAGAATTAATCTGAGGACAACAGTTGAATTAAGTTAGGTTAGATTGAGTAAGGAGTGTGAAAACGTTGCTTGGTCTGCTGCCACATATTTAAGAAGCTCAACTTAGGAATAGTTTCAGAGTCATAAAAAGTGGTTCTGGTCATAAAAACAAAAATTGTATGGAGTGTACATCAAATTCTTGGTCTAGCCATGACTTAAGAACGACCAAACTTGCTACGTTCAAAAAAGTTTAAAAAAGTCTAAAGTTCGTGCTTCCAATGAGGCGTTTTCAGAAAGATATCGATAAGCTTTAGTATTGAATATCCAAACTTAAGACATGATAAATTTTCTAAATGGCAACCACAAACCAATTCTTCCTTTTGATGAAACTTAAGAGTGATTTGCCACCTTTTGACATGACAAATTGTAGGAATGGAAACCATAAACCAATTTGTCTTTTTGCTGGATCTAAACAGTAATTTCCCATCATTGGATATGGTCAATTTTTAGGACGGAAATTATAAGTCTATTCATTCTTTTGATGGAACTTAACCATGAAACCATAAAGAAGGTTGGCTTTTCAAGAAACTCAGCAAAAATATTTTATCTCAAGGCAAATAAATGATAAAATGTTGCAGTGGAAACCATAAACCTTTGATGTCCTTTTGATGAAACTTAAGAGTGATTTGCCATCTTTCGACATGATAAATTGTTGAAACGGAAATCATACTTCAACATGTCTTTTTCATTAATCTTAGCAGTGATATCTCATCTTTCAACATAACAAATTGTTAAAATCGAATTCATAACCCATTTTATGTTGAGATATGAAATCAGGAATCAATTTGCTTCTTTCATAGAACTCAACAGTTCAGATAACTCAATTTTGACTGCGTGTGTAAGACTAATCAGATCTAATCAGACCTTCATCGCAGGGTGCAGAGTTGGCTGACCAGACAAAGGTATGGAAAATCTTTTTTTATGACTTCCATGTCTTCTCTACTCTGCACTGCTACTCCTTCAGACATCACTGTATGAAAGGAGCCATTTTGCAAACTTTCAGAGCCAATAGACGAAGTCTTCTGTGATGATTCCTCAACTCAACTCTCAACTTAAAACTTTTTACTCAACAAAGAGCTAAACATATTCCTTGTTTGCAGTTTATTTCAAACACAACTCATAACTCAACTCGCACTCCAACTGTGGCCAACATTTCAATATTTCATATGGAAAGGGTGGAATTTCATTTTCAAATTTTATGTTGCAACCAACAACGACCATACAACCCAACCTGCTTCATGAACTATTTATCTATTACCAGCAGTCATAGTTTTTCTCGACGGCATAAAATCCAATCAAAACTTTTTTTTTAGCAAATTTTTGAAATATTTATTTGGCGCATGGTTCATATTTGCTGCCGCCGCAGCTTCCACTTCACTCCCTTCATGCATAATGGATGAAGTGCCGCTCGGGTCAGTCGGTTTTAAAGTGGCTAACGGCATTTATGTTGTTGTTTTTCGATATCGACACTGCAATAACTCACCTTTGGCCTGGCGAAGGAGCCAAAACAGCAGCAACAATTTATCATTTGCATTTAGCGCCGCGATCGTTGCTGCCTTCAACTCGTTTCCCCCTTCAAATCTTCCCTGCCACATTCTACTCTCCCAATGCTGTTGCAGTTTTCCTCCTCTCACAGCACAGCTTTCGATATTCGCACCAAAGTTGGTGGAAAGTTCACAAGCCTTGCAGTTTTTGTTGTATGCATTGGTGTTGTTGCACCACCAATTTCACCAGCCACAACAAAACCAGCAAAAGCGTCGAGCTCAACAAATGCCGGCAAAAGGCAGACGGCGTGGCCAGCGGTGAGTTTTGCAGGATTTATGTGTTTTTGTGGAAAGTTTGAAGTTGCGTTGGCGTCAATTGCTGGTGGAGGTGGAGTTGCTAAATTTTTATTTATTTTATTAAATTATTTATTAGAGATGCAGGCAAAGCCAAGAGAGCGCATCATGGAAGTGGAAAGTATGATGTTTGGCAGGCTTCGAATGAAAATTGTTTTGGGGCATGAAAACTGAAACTGTTGAGGTGTCGATTTCTATGAAGGAAAGAGTCTGGTCTAAAAATAAGTCTAAATAGTTTGAAATGATTTATAAGCAGTAGAACACACAAAAGTTGGTGGAAGCAATAGCTGCCAAATCTATGCAAATTGAGTGCTTTTTTCATTGGTTGGTATGTTAAACGATTTTTAAAATCATTGATTTAACTTCAATTGTTTTCCTTTAAAGAGGTAAGAAATTCCAGTGCAATCCAAGGCAAAGGTTGGGTTTGTTGTCTAATGACTTCTGTCGAAGCTGCGTGCCGTGCACTTTCACTTTCTATGTATGTGTCTGCATTAGCTAAAAGAAGAAAAACTCCCCTGGGCCACAACCTCTTCAACATTCTAGGCGATCTATCCCATAGGACTATTCACAGTCTTCTAGACTTCATAAGGAGCTCAAACTGGTTCAATGAGTAAGTAATCTCAAGACTGAGGAATTCATAACCAAAGTGGGCTCCGCCTTGTGGTAGCCACTCCTACCTTACTACACATTAGACCCATCTGAAGCTTGAATGTGTCTTTCGACCATTTTCGTGCCTTATAATCAACCTTAGCCTAACCGACTCCACTTTATCCTATATAACTTTTCCTCGTATAACAACTCCTTTCTTTCAGATATTATTTTTTAACTAAAAAATGTTCTATATTTATTTCTTAAATTTTGATTATTTGAGCAAAAATTCATTAAAATCTAAAAAATGCATTAAAATCCAAAATTACATTTGAATATTTTAATGAGACTTAATTTTAATTAAAATCGTAATCAATTTATGTAATCCTCCTCATTTAAATTTGCTTCCCTTTCTTTCAGATATTTTTTTAACTAAGAAGTTTTTGACATTTATTTCCTTAATTTTGATTATATAAGCCAAAAGTAATTAAAAACCAAAATTCAATTTCAACATTTTAATAAGACTTAAATTTAATTAAAATCCCAATCAATTTATGTAATCCTCCTTCCCTTTCTTTCAGATAATTTTTTAACTAAGAATTTGTCTACATTTATTTCTTTAATTTTGATTTTCTGAGAAAAAATTCATTGAAATCCAAAAATTCGATTTAAATATTTAAATTTAAATATTTAAATTTAATGAAAATCGTAATCAAACGCAGACAATAAATGTTTAAGCCCATGTTTCTACTTCTTTTTTATACTAATGCATTGAAGCATTTTTAAAATTAAAAAAAATGCAAAACGCACAACCAATCAATGCCAATCACGCAAAATTGACCTCTACCAATGAGCAAAAAATAGAAAAAAAATGTATACAGAATATATAAAAATCAGCATTGAAGCGCTGCCCATAGCAATGCGTCGCATTCCTGGAAACTCATGAATAAAACTCATTATCCACAAATGGAAAACTAATAAGTGAATGCAACTGGAAAATGAGACGAAAAGCGATTGAAAGAAAAAATGAGCGGACAGCAAAAGAAAAGAAAAAAATTGATTAAAAAATTTAATTAAAAGTTCTTTAAAAGAGAGAAAGTAGAAAATTGGTTAACTTTTAATTTAACTTCATTTCAATTTAATTGTTTTAAAATTTAATTTAAATTAAATTAAATTTTTGTAACTAATCCGATTGTTTGAAAATGAACAGACAGCAAAAGCAAAGAGTAAAATTGATTATAAATTTTAATTAAAAGTTCTTGAAAAGAGAGTAAAAAGAAAATTGGTCAACTTTTAATTTAACTTCATTTAATTTTAATTTTTAATTTAATCCAATTTAATTTAATTTAAATTTAATTTAATTTAATTTAATTCAATTTAATTTAATTTAATTTAATTCAAATGTAAATTTAATTTTTTTAACTAATTTGATTGTTTGAGGTACCTTAATGCTTTCGGTGACAATAATCAATTTAAAAAGTTGGCATGTCTAGGCTTATTTTGAGTTGTTTCAAAGTTATTGAAAAGTACCTGAAAAAATCTGTCAATCTTTCTTGGTAGTTGTTCAGTCCTCGCGCTGGCCAACTAACTAATTACCTAACTAACCAACTAACTAAATAACTAAGTACCTTACTAACTAATGGCCTCAGATTTGGCTCCACATAAATCCATTTCTGACCCCTCTTAGCCACACATTAACCCCGCTCGCATTAACCCAACTCTGACTTTCTACTTCATAATTTTAAACAACCAAATCAACTGTTTTGCTAACCAACTAATTATTAAACATCCACCAAGCCGTGTTCGACGTAATTAAATTTGTAAACATGGCCTAATTGAATCTTAAAATGCTACAACAAATCTTCATTTGACTAATTAAAAGCCAACACCACAACAGTCTCGAAATAATGTGAGCAATTATTTGTTGTCGAGTGAGGCTTGGAGTGAATTTTCATATTACGAGTAAATAAATTTTGTATTTTTAATAGAAAATTTACATAAATAAATGAAAATACAACAATGCATAAATGTCTCAAATTACCTGTTTGTGTGCGAAAATTGTTACTTTCCCTGCCTCCACAGTGGTTTTTCTTTTGCGCCGACAGAACGTTGCTCTTTCACTCTACGCCGCGTTACTCGACGCTCTCGTAAAATATGCACTGCACTTTTATTGTAATTTTCAACTGAACGTCAACTGGCTGAATGGGTGGATTTTTTAATGTTTGGTGTTGTTGTTTCATAGGTTGACTGCTGTTTTCATTAAGAGAAAACATAAATCAAATGTAGGCGTCGGATGTAAAAACACTCTGTGTCAAAAAAAAGTTGAAGCGGGCTATGAAAAATGCTGCTTTAGTTGTTGTTGTTGAAAAGAAAAGAAAGAAAAGAAGAAAGGACCGAATCCAGTAGATGAGCTTGAGCTGGACTTTAAGACTCAAAATTTAGTTTCTGGAAGAAAAGCAGGAACTGCAACCACTGTCAAATTTCTGTCCATTGAATATTGAAGAATTGGCTTTCCTGAAGAGAAAGAGAGAGAGAGAAACAATTCAAGCTATAAGTCTCTCAGTCAATACGTGGCTTAATGGTCTGCGGTGGGGAAAAGGCTTTGAATGAAACTTGAAAGAAGTGATTGCACTTCAACAACTCACCTAATTGTGATCCAATTTCGGTCTAAAGTGATGAAAATGATGATGGCTTTCCTGGAAAGAAAAAGAGATGAACTATTAGGGCCTTAATTCTGTACAGTGTGTAAATTAATTGTATGACTTAATAGCCCCTGAAAGTTGTGGCGTAAGCCTGACTTTTAATTTTTGATTTATACTTCAGAAAAAAATAAACAAGACAACAGAATCGTAACTTGAACACACAATTCGCTAACCTAAAATTTAACCCACTAAAACTACTAACTAATTTTTTGTATAAATTTCAGAAAATTGCCAGAAAATTGCCATTTCTCCGCCTCCATCAAACTTTCTGCTCATCCATCATCCGCAAAGTCGCGCTGGCTGACCCTCTTCGAAGCATTTTCCAGCGCACGTTCATGTAATTTCCATAATTTTTATTAATTGTAGACAATACGAGTATAACGACAACAACAGCAACGTCAGCAGGAAACTAAGAACCGCAGCGACATCACCAGCAGCCACTGACAGCTTGTGCGGCAGACAACAGTGTCGTCTTGCTACTCAAATTTAGTCATCACACCACGCGACCGTCGACCACTTACACCCAACATTGCGCCGCACATAACTCGCCGCGTCATCCACATTTAAATGCCACTTTAGGCGTCGTTAGCGCGTACGTGCGCCGGCCGGGCGTTGCCATCGCTGGTCGCGGGCCCCGAGGCCGAAACGCAGCCTCACGTAAGGCGCATAATCAAGTGTCGCGTTACTCATAAAAATCTGCCTTTTTCTATCTGGTTTTTAGTGTCACTGCTGATAAGCAAAGACAGTGGCAACGTAGCGGCGTTGGCAACTCTGGTGTGAGAGAGAAGTGATGGGTGTGGGAGCAATGGTGTGATTTTTTTTTATTTTTAGATAATTTATGATAAACGTTGTTTTTTTAGTATTTTATTATGGAATTACTGGGACTAAAGGCAATGGAGAACTATTCAGATGACCGTTGGACGTTTTTGAATTAACTTAAAATAAATTTGAATTTTTGAATTTTGAAAGCATTAATGACTTTTGAATTGACATTAATAATAATTTTTGTATATTTTTAATTTAATTTAAATTTTTTTTATGAAATGTGAAACCCTTAATGACTTTTGAAATTACATTAGTAATAATTGTTGTTTTTTTTCATTTAATTTTTAATTTTACTTTACAAAATGTCACTTTTTTGAGACATTGAAGAAAGACTTTAGATTTGAAAAATGCCAGAGAATTTATTATTTCCAACTTTAATTTTAAGAAATTATTTCGCTGTCATATTCCACTCGAATTCTGCTGTAAATGAAAAAGCAAACAACCACCTACAACGTTATTCAACTTCTTAAAAAAAAACAAGTCAATTCTGCTCTCTGCTCTCTCTTCCCCTTCAACTGTGCTTTGTGCATTTATTAATTGCAGCATGCAACACTTTCGCAGCGCCCGCTGCAGCTGTGTCAGCGGCAGCACTTGACAGTGGCCAACAACACAGCCAACGAGCGCGACATAAAGTGCGACTTGTTGTTTGCCATAATGGCGAAAAATCCATTTGCTGATTAATTTCTACCAGCTGACAATGTGCAACCGAATGCACACAACTTTTGTGTGCTCTACGTTTGGCAGCTTCTCAGTTGACTTGTTGAAAGCATTAGCTGAAATTTATGGGAAATTACTGATTAGTAGACAATTTTTTAATGTTTTTTTAATGGTTAAAATACTATTTCTAATAATTTTTTATTATATGACCCACTGTGAGTGGTCCTTGTGGTTGCCAGAGGAGACATAGACTTCGGAGTTTCTGTCAGTAGTTGTTTCTGTGGAACCATTTGCTCTCCCAGATGAAACTGAGGAGATCCTTCAAAAAGTGATCCATTAGCTCTCAGTTATTTGACCCACCATGAGTGGCCTTTTTGGGTCCCAGTAAGAGACATAACATAGACTTCGAAGTTTCTGTTAGTAGTTCTGTTGAACCTTTCTCAGACCAAAATGAGAAGGTCCATTAAAGGTGATCCATTAGCTCTCAGTTATTTGACCCACTGTGATTGACCTTTGTGATTGATAAGAGGAGATACAGACTTCTGAGTTTTTGTCAATAGTTGTCTCTGTTGAACCGTTTGCTCTCCCATATGAAACTGAGGAGGTCCCTGAAAAAGTGATCCAATCGCAGTATTTGTTGTGCTTAAGAGGCTACTAATTTTTCACTCATTACTTGCTGGAAGTCTAGAATTGCTAAACATTAACTTCATTAAAAGTCTAGAATTGCCAAACATTGGCGAATTAGAAAGAAGAATTAGAAACGATTCGACGTTGCACTTTACAATGTCCTTCGGTTTCCAGGTATTCATCTTTACCTGGAAACCGAAGGTAAATAATAATAATTAATAATTCTTCTTAATTAATAACTTAATTAACTTAGCTTTGAACTCAAGGCATAATAGAGATACCGAAGTTCACACTGCATTTGCATTTCTTATGGATCCTAGCTCTACAAAAGAGAAGGTTGTACTATTCCACTCTTATTTCCCAACAACAAACCATCTCTTTATGCTTTGGTGAGCTGTTTCAGGAGAAGGCTGGCGCTTCAATCTAACCCAAAATATCTCACTTTACTCTATGAGGTAGTGTGATCCCAACTACTTGAGTCACTTTGACTGTAGCCCTGGAAATTCAAGACTCCTGCAGATAACAAATATCTTTCTTTAAGGTGAACTGATTCCAAAGACTCTCACTCAGACTCATCTATCTTAGTTAGTTCTCTGAGGTAGTGTGGTCCCAACTACCTGTGTCACTTTGACCGTAGCCTTAAAATTTCAAAACCCTTGCAGCAGTCGAACTAAGCTTTGAACTCAGGGAGATAGCGAGGTTAAAATTACATTTATAGTGTATCCCAGCATGGTTAGAGAAGAGATTTTACTATGCCACGACTATTCCACAACAACAAACCATTTTATTCGTAAAGGTAAACTGATTCAAAAGAGTTAAACTCAGTCTCGTCTATCTTAGTTAGTTCCCTGAGGTAGTGTGATCCCAAATACTTGAGGCGCTTTCACCATAGCCCCGGAAATTCAAGACTTCTGCAGCAACTGAACTAAGCTTTGAACTCAGAGAGATAACAAAATTCATATGGCATCTCTCACCATAAAAGAAAAGGTTGTACTATTCCACACTAATACAACAATGAACCATCCCGTTGTGCTTAGGTGAGCTGTTACTGTTATTCCAAACTAACCTTATATTAGATTAGGTTGGAGGCGCAGGAAATAAAGTGGTTAGATTAGGTTAGGTTGGAGTGGCAGCTAAAAGTCTAGAATTGTCAAACATTGACTTCCATTTGGAAGTAGAAGTGTGTCGCTTGGAAGTAGAAGAAAAAACTCGTTGCAGTTTACGTTCCAATGTTCTTTCTTGGACCGGCTGAGACGAAAAATTCAAGGCTCTAAGCATTTTTTCTAATCTAACTAAGCTTCAAACAGAAGGCATCAAGGAGATTCATATTGAATTTCTTGTGGATCCCAGTACCATAAAAGAAGAGGTTGTACTATTACACAGTGATACAACAACGAGCCATCTTTTTGCACTTCAGTGAACTGTTTCAGGAGAAGTCTGGCACTTTACTTATTTACTTAACTGCCCATAACAATATCATTTAGTTCACTCTTTAGTTCATTTAGTATATCATTTTGTTCTCTGAGGCAGTATGACCCTATTTGCTTCTACTCGGCCTATACCGAGTTAACATTTGGCGCCACTTTGGAGACCTCTGAATTTACCATAAGAATGAGGTCTCAGTTCTCAGTAGACGACATCCCAGACTCATGATGCCAAGGTTTTTTTATAGAGGTTAAAGGCATCGAGGCGAAAGGCATCGAGGCGTCGACCCGGTAGTTGGCGAAGAGGAAGACCATGTCTACGGTGGAAGGACCAAGTTGAGAATGCCCTAATGAATCTTGGTGTGACCAGCAGAGGCATCTGGAGAGAACTTTTGCGGCAGACCGTAACCCGGTAACGGGCTGTTATGGTTAGTTAAGTAAGTAAGAACAGCATCGAGATGTTCGACGCGGTAGTTGAAGGTCGATGGCGAAGAGGGAGACCGTGTCTTCGGTAGAAGGACCGCCGTATCATCTCTTGGTGTAACCAATGGAAAAGACCCGCGCAAAATGGAGGCGCCTGGAGAGAACTTTTGCGGCAGACCGTAACCCGGTAATGGACTGTTATGGCCAGTTAAGTAAGTAAGAGAAGCATTGAAGACCTGACTGTAGGACTTGAACCCACTAAAACCAACTCTCTCCTCCTGGAACCGTTGTTAGATAGTCATTTATTCAATAGACATTCAAAGCTAAAAGCCTTAAGCGTCTGTGTCCCTACTAAGGTTTGCCGATAGCATTCGAATTCTAATGAATATCATTCGCATTGCTCACAGTTTCAGCTACAATCGAGCCTTGCGAGCCTTTGCAGCTTCCCTAATCTTGTTTGATTGCTATTCTTGTCTGCCTGTCAGTTCGTAGAGCAACTTGCACTTTTAATTTACTTACATAAAAAACAACAACAACAACTAAAACTGAATATAGCAAAAGCAACAACAACAACAACTATAACTGAATGTAGTAAAACCAACAACAATTCAATTGAAAAAGAAGTAAACCAGCACAGACACAGCCACAAACCGACTGAATACCAAGAAAATGAATGCGGAAGAAAAAAAAGAAATGGCCTAAAGTGCATCCTGTATGCATTCAAAACTTTCAAGTGACTTCTAATTGCATTTGTAAGCGTATATTTATACAAAGCGCTGACTGCATGCAGACACAACCAACGAGCAGAGCAAAAGTTGAGCGAGTGAAGCAGAGTGAAGCAAACGTTTGGCCGCTGTGAATGCGACCCAATGGCGAAGCACTCAAAGTTTGAGAAACACTGCAATTGTCTGAAGTCAGTGTACTGCATTCTGCTTTCTAGGCGAATGTATGTGTGTGTGTTTATGTGTGTGCGTGCTGCAAACTTTAGTCATTTTACACATTAACCGCGGCACATGGACTACGGAAAGTGAAACTGGCTGCTGGGAAGTGGCAGCGGAAGCATAGTAGTGGCCAATTTGGCGCGCATCCTGTCAGCCTGCCAGCCTCCCGTTCGCTGCCAACTAATCCACTCCTACGCTGGTCTACGGCACTTTAGAGGGGTTGGGGTTGCTTGGCCGCAACTCGCTGAATGCGCTGACAACTTAATGGCAGAGGCGCAACGGTGGCCATTATGCGCCACATGAGCTGTTGCCAGTTTGTGCACTTAAGAATAAGATGTTGTTGTTGTTGTTATAATAATTATTATTTGCTGCTTCCTTGGGTGAGTGTGTCGAGTGTTTTGTTGGGCCAATTTCAATTACACTGACATCAAAGTTGCTCGCACCTGTCTCTGCTTGCTTTATTGAACTCAAAGAATTTTTTTTAAATTAATTTTGAATTTTATGTTTGAATTTAGTTGAATTTTTTTAAGAATAAGTTGTTATTGTTGTTGTTGTTATGATACTAATTATTATTTTCTGCATATTTGTGGGAGTGTGTCAAGTGTTTTGTGGGCCACTTTCATTTCCATGGACATTGCATTTATTGAACTCAAGGCAATTTAAAAAATATTTTTTATTTAACAATCTTTTATTTTTTATATTTTTTTATATTTATTTTTTTTAATTATATTTTTTGTCTTTCCATTGCTTCTTATTTTTATTTATTTATTTATTATTTAATTTTTAAATGTTTTACTTAGTTTGAATTTAATTTTTTAATATTTTGTATTATATACTTTGCATTTATTTTTTTTAACCTTTATTTATTTTTTTATTTTCATATCTTTGTTTTATTTTTTATTTACTTGTTTTTTAATTTGAATTTTATTTTTTCCTTCCATTACTTCTTCTTTTTATTTATTGATTTTTTTATTTAATTTTTAAGTCTTCTATTTAGTTTGAATTTTATTTTTAAATTTTATAATAATATTTTATATTTATTTTGTATTTATTTTTTAACTTTTATTTATTTTTTATTTCCATATATTTATTTTATATTTATTTTGTATTTATGTTTTTTTTATTTTAATTTTATTTTTTCTATCCATTTACTTCTTATTTTTATTTATTAATTTTTGTCATTTAATTTTTAAGTCTTTTACTTAGTTTGAATTTTATTTTTTAATTTTATATATATATATTATATATATTTTACATTTATTTTGTATTTATTTTATTAATTTTTATTTATTTTTTCCATTTACTTTTTATTTTTATTTGTTTGTTTTATTTTTTATTTAATTCTCAATCTTTTTTACTTCATTTGAAAATTAAATAATTATCCCAAACTTTTACTTATCCTCTCGCACTCCGCTTTTGTTTGGCCATTGGCGCTGCCTGCAGTGGCAAATAATTTGTCCGTCGCATAGCCGGACGGCTGCCTGTTCCGGATGACTTTAATTGAAAAACTTGTGCTATTAATGTTATTGTTTTTGTAGTACTACTCAACGTGTACGTGTACGTGTACGTGTGTGTGTGTGTGTGTGTGTGTGTGTGTGTGTGTGTGTGTGTTATGTGTGACACAGCGTAAGAGTGCGTCCTGACATTGCGCGTAATGTCGCCTTCGTTGAGGAAGTTTTTAATTATTATGCGCCTGAAAATATGCTTTATTTTTTTCTCGCTATGCCTCTGCCTTACACTGTACACTGCCTGTACTGTGTGTGTGTCAGCCGTCGCGTTGCCAGTCATTATTAAAACAATTAAAACTGTCATCATTAAAACTTATGGCGGCACTCGCTGTATGTCAACGTTGCATCGTTGGTTGGCTGGCTGGATGAATGCTGCTGTGGGCAATGATGAGGCTCATTGTTGTTGTTGTTGTTGTTGTTGGAAGCAGTTGTTACGTCTTTATTATGACCGCACAAAAGGCAATGAAGCAGGGAAATTACGCTTTCGAATGCTTTACAGAAGTGATTTGGTTTTTCTCAAAATGTTGAAAATTAAAATATGAAAAGTTGCCAGAACTTAAAGTGTAAGTAATTTAATATTTCTTTATTTAATTGTTGAATATTAATTTTATTTTTAAAATTTTTCAGTTTCCTAAAAGCTTTTTAAATATAGAAATAAAAATGCTGCCATTGCAAGCAACGTTGTGCAAAGCAACTAAATTGGCACTCAAAGTTGTAAAACAAGCAAGTTGTCAGGCTTCACTAGAGACAAAAATGATATTTAAACAACTTGAAAAAATGTTTTTATTTATATATAAATAGTCAAAAACATCCATTCATCTTCCCTACCACACGATTTCCACTCTGTATAGCATCGTTAATGAACTTTGCGCCCGCCTTAAATGGCCACTAGCGGCATTGTCATGGTTGGCGCTTTTGCCGTGGCAACGTGTAAATATTTAATTTTGTCAACACAAATTGACAATGAAATATCAACAAGCAACAAAACAAGAACCAAAAACGCGCAAATGAAGTAAAAACGTTACTGAATAAATGTATAAATAAATCGAATATGACAAAGATGAATGGCCAATGTGTACAGCAGCGATTGCAAGTAATGCTGGATGCGATTGGGGCGAGCGACAATTTGGCGGCCTGTTGAATAATTCAGTGAAGTTCGCACTTTGAAACAAAATAATTGATTTAAACAAAGGTAAACAAATAGTATGCAAAATAATACAAATATTTCAAAAATGGTGGTCTTAGGAAAAATGTGTGAAACAATCAATTTTATGAATGGAAAATACAGCAAAATTTTTAAATTTAATAGGAAAGGTTTAAGAATTGTTTTGGATTTGGAAAGTTGATGAGGGAATTTATTTAAAAGTATTAATTGAGTTGGAACACTTCGTTCACAAATCACTTGTTTTCAAATGTTGGGATTTTTCGTTACGAGATCTTTACTCGTTCATGAGATTTTTCCGAAACCGCGCACTGAAAGAAGGACAAATGAATGAATGAGGGATAAATGGATGAACGAATAGGAAGACGGATAAAGGGAAAGGCAGATAAATGGATGCATGGATAGATGGATGTACGGGAAATGAAAAACCCATGGCGCACATAGGATTTTATTTTGAGTGGATGACTTTAGAGCTCGATGCCATTTGAAAACATATTTTGCAGCAATTTTGCTTAGTATTTGGAGGGTTTGAACCCAAAAACCCTATCCCTTGTGTGGGCCACTGAAAAGAACAATGAAAGATACAACAAGAGATAATTAATGGGGAAAAGGAAGGACAGACTCCAAACTTCCAGTAATCGACAGAAATTTTTGGATAAATTCAAATGCAATAACCTTGAAGAATCGTCAGAACCATTTGTGGAAACTTCAGATGCAAAGCCCTGCTTGATCCTCGTAGTTTCCAAGAAAAATCCAATAATTTAGACGGAAGTCTGTCCTTCCGTTTCCGTTGGATAGACAGACGGACATATAGAGGGGCGTACGGACGATCGGATGAATGGGTCATCGAAAGGATACGAAGATGGACACGAAACGGACGAACGCACAAACCAACGGACATAAGGAGAGATAGAGGGAGGAATGAACAGACGGACACATGGATAAAGGGTTAAATGGGGAACGTCCGGATGGATAGATAGATGGAGGGCTCGACTTGAAACTAACTGATGGATGGGTGGACAGATGAAAGGACGTATAAATGGGCAGACGGATAGAGGGAAGGACGAAGGGACAAACAGATGAAGGGACAGATTGGTAGGAAGCGTAAATACAGCTATATGAATGCACGGTCACATGGGGGAGAGACTAATGCACGGATGAACAAATAGTGGGAGAAATGGAGACCTAAAGACGGATGGACAGATGTGCGGATAGAAGAAGACACGATCAGGACTGGAGATACAGAGGAACGAATATCGATTCTACTGGTGATCCGGAACATGTTTTTGTATATAGTTTCATACTATTTAAGGCTCCCTCTATGCTTTCGAAGCTCCTTTTCAAAGCTTATGTAAGACAGGATCAATAGGAAAGACGCAAAGATCGATGAACAGGAGACACAGACTAACAGATTCCGAATCTACTGGTGATTCTGATCATGTTAAACTCATCTCGATTCAAGTAACTGAACAAGCTACTTCTCAAAGATTTTATAAAGAAGGGCTTAAAATAGGAATAATTTTGATTTAAGAATATTTAATTCATGATACAGAAGGAGTACATGCCAACCTTAAGATCTGGTAACTCTACTAATAATTCCTTATTTTCTATTAGAAAAAATTCCTTATTTTCTATTAGAATCATTAATGTCTTTTTGAACTAAAGACGCCCACCAACTGCTTCACACAAATCACAAAGCTGAAAGCAAAAGCTCAAACAATGTTCATCTGTCAAAAACTCTTTTCAATAAAAAGTTAAAGATTTATAAATTAATAGAAAAATTGCAAATACGATTTTCCAAACTAAAAAGTCATAAACTCAAAGCAAATAGCTTCCGTTAAACTATTTAGTGCTACTTTTCTACTACTATTTTATGGCCTCCTATTGTTTTGTTGTTCATAGGAAAAGTGCGTTCTGTTTGTTCAACTGGCAACAGTGAGCAAACAAAATATTCGCACACATCAGTATGCGCGATGCATTGCAGCAACTTTGGTGGCTTGTTTGCACAGCGAAACTTTTATTTTGTGCGACTTAACCCTTGAATGAACAATAAGCAATGATTTTTATAGCAAAAAAAGGTCTTTTAACTTAAATGGATTTTTAAATAAAATACTTTGGATTTAATACTTTTTTTAATTCGTATTTTTTTTAATTTGTTTTATTTTTTATATTTTTTCAACACATTGAAGAAATTATTTGTCTATTCCTATACTTTATACAAAAAAACAACAACTTTTTTCCTATAAGAAACAATACTTTTTAGTTTTTTTTACAAATTAATTGATACAGATAATAAGCATCCAAAAATGCATTACTTTCTGTTTAGTCAATTTTTAGAAGCTCATAACTCAGCAAAAAAACATCATACGAAAAAAAAATTGGGTGTACACATCCACGTCTACTAGAAGTATAACTGACCAGAATATAAATAAAATTCATTTTTTTGGGATGTCCGCTTGACGTGAAATGCCCCATTTATAAAATTTTTATTATTTTTATATTTTTTAACACATTGAAGAAATTATTTGCATATTCGTGGCATTGAAGATGCAGCACGCATTCAAGGGTTAAGTGCGTGCGCATTGGCATTCTGCTACTTTTCTACTTGAGTTGTTTACAACACTGGCACCAAAACGCAGCGCGCAAGTGGGTTAAAGTGTTTTCGGGCGGTTTCGTGTGCTGTGTAAACACTTCAATGGGCTGGAATGCAGCGAATGCTGCCCCAAAGACATTTGAATTGTTTTAGTGGAAAACTATTGCTGAAAGTAGGGGGAGCAAAGAAATCTACTAGCTGGCAGTCAGTACTGCAAAAAAAGGAGTGGAAAAAAAAGTCAAAAAAGAAGTCAAAAAAAT
The DNA here is from genome assembly GCA_964056695.1 of Melieria picta. Classification (NCBI taxonomy): domain Eukaryota; kingdom Metazoa; phylum Arthropoda; class Insecta; order Diptera; family Ulidiidae; genus Melieria; species Melieria picta. The sequence continues at coordinate 55,623,102 of OZ057398.1, read as the reverse complement.
TTAGTTGAATGGTAAAGAAAGAAGAAAACTATGCAGCGAATTGGCAGTGCAAGTCTTCAGATGTAGGAAAGAAAAGTGTTGACAGCAAAATTATTGAAATAGTTTGAGCCCAATGGGCAAAAAGTTTTGTTAGTGGGAGTTTTTTTCGTGCTACTGCAATGAAATTGTTTTGATGAAGCGTTGGGTTTTTAGAGTTGCAAAAAAGTGGCGTTAGAGGTTGAAAGGAGTGGGTGAAGTTAGGTAATTTGAAAATTTGAAAATTATGGGAAATAATATTGTTGAAAGTTCATTCAGTTCAGTTCAGGAAAAGAGAAGCGCCTTCACATTGACCCATAAACATATGAGACCAAGTGGACTTAAATTTCTTTAAAATATTGTTAAAAGTTTATAAGAAGATATCTGAGATCAGGCTGCGGTTGCGCCAAAACGCAGGTCACTTAGGCCATCAAGACCCATTGTGATACCACAATCAATCGATCTTAACCCTCATCCGACGTTCAAAAAAACTCACACATAAGATGTTCGGGTGAAATTTCACCCATATGGTACTTTGTGTTGTTTTAATGAATTTTTTGACCAATTATAATAAAAAACATTTGTTATCTTTAATCTTTATTATTTTTGTTATCTTACAGATAAATAAGTTAACAAATTCTTCTATATTTACCATATTTGCAATTAGGGCAACTAGGTTAGGTTAGGTTATTGTAGCTGCCTCTGTAAGAGACACACTCGGAGGCCTATTATGAGACCCGTTGTGATATACCACAAATTTCACCCGTTTTTAAATGTGTATGTAACACTGTCTTTTCCAACATAAGCACACATTTCAAGCGGATGGGGAAAGGGGGCAAGGAAGGGCAGTAGTTAACTAAAATTTTGTGTTCACCACATATACTATATACTTTTTTCAAGAATTGCAAGCAGAATATGCCTTTTGATCGTTTTTGATACCAAATTGGCACCGTGTTCCAATAGTTCTTTTACTTTTTAAGCTCTGATTTCTGACAAGGTTTGAGAAATTGGCTATATTGAGATAAGAAGTCAGCATAAAGATTTCCCTTTCGGTCTACGCAAAATCTTTAGCTTTACTAAACTCAAATCTAAGTCTTCAAGAAAAATTCGCCGCTTGTACTTTTTTTGTGATTCCAGCTGGGATCAACAGCGATTCGTTTTTCGTTTGACGGTATAGATAGTGAACAATCAACTGGTCTAAAGTGTCAACTACTGCTTTTGACATACTGTAAACGATATAATTTCGGATATTTTTTTTTCATCCACATTCCCTGGTTATGAGGAAAAGAGCTCAAAGGGGCATCTTTCGCGAAAAGCCAGCAATTATTTACTTAGTTCGTCCTTTTCATAAGACGTACATAGCAGTTGTGGCTAAACCCACTTTTCTCATATATCTCTTATGGGTGTCATTCTTCATTACAATCGTTACGTTCCTGGCGAGTGGTTTTGTCACCGACAGAACGAAAAATTGGTCTGCCTGTTGTGTAACTCTACAGATTATCAAGAGATTCTCCATTCGACTTATAAACACCACTCAAAATTTAAATACCAAAATATGCCTGAATAGCACCAACGCTGATCCATGCACTGCCAAAAATTCGCAAACCTTCAACATTAGTTTTGTCAGTTACTATCTTTATCATTGGTCTTAATTGGAATCTTTTATTACTGACACACGACTTCAAGCATAACGAGTTATACCAACTTTAGTTGAAATAATATAATTGGCTCTTACTTTTCCGTTAAGTTCAGTAGGCCCATTGATCCATAAAAAGGTTTTGCCTATAAAAGCAGTTCAAAACTTTCAATCCAGTGACGTAATTTTATGGCATTTTCGTAGTGTTGCGTTGAATTTCCATACAATTTGTGTATGGGTGAAATTTCACCCGAACGTCGCCCACGTAACTTTTTTTATAATCACCGTTATAATGAAATAATCAATATGTTGTAGATAATTTCTACAACTTATATTGGTTTGCTACAAATACAAGAAATCATTTTATCATTTTGATCATTTTGATAAATATATAGGAAAGTTATAGCATCCCAAAGTTGAAAATAGGTAAAAAATCAGCCGAACGACGGATTAGGGTTAAGAAAGCTCACTCAGTGAACCAGTTAGAGCTTCTTAAACAGCGTAATAGACTATAAATGGTGCTATGGTTCAGATCTCCTCGATTGCTGAAGATGCAAGGCCATAAAGGCCCATTGTTATACCACAATCAATCGATCTTAAGAAAGTTCACTTATTGAACCAGTATGACTGTGAATAGTTCCATGGGTCAGATCCCCAAAATTTTTAGAATACCTTCTTATTGATCATCTCACATCGCTATAAATTCAACAGTTTCCAACGACTTGATGCTAAAATTGTTGAACTGATGCTGAAAGGATTTAATGCTTTCATCAATGCTTAAAGTCTGTGACATCAAATGAAATTGGAAGCATTGGAGCCACAAATTTGCTTGCCAATCTGATAGAAAGCAATCAAATCCTCACTTATTTAATTTTAGTATTTTTCTGAATTGCCTTGGCAACCATAACATCATGTTTTTCTATTAAAAGTGTTTTCAACTTCATACAAAATCAATTAAATTGTGGTCAATTAGTTTAATGAATTCGTGTAGTGGCCACTGGCCAGAAATTTTCAAAGCATTTTCACAGTTTTTTAATTTTAATTTTTCTGATTTTTTTCCTTCTTTTCTCTACATTTATAACTCTCGTTAAGCATTTCTCTTCCAGTTATAGAAAAAGAATTGTACTTTTTTTATTAATATTATTGCTATTTCTATCTTCTCTCATCTCTCATCCACATTGTTTATGTTCTTCTAAATGACTTCTGGCAACTCTGGCATAAAACCGAAGGTTCTTAAGTGTACTTTGGTCATTGTGTTGTTGTTGTTGTACTTTTATTTTTGCCACTTTATTTGTCGTTTTATAAGAAAAGCCATAAAAGCAACGCTCGACTGACTATCGCCAACTGACTGGTTGTGTGTTGACTGGCGGCTTGTTGCCGGCCGCTGGCTGCGGTCTATGGCCGCGTGCGGCTTTTTAGAGTTGTTGCTTTATTTGTTGTTATTATAGTTTGGCGCACTGGCGTATGTTGACCTTTCAACGATGTGTGGCCAGATGTCTGAGACCTTCTAAGGTGACTTTTATTTTAGTTAATTGAGAGTTTAGTTTTGAAGTTCAACAGAATTTTAGTTTAATTAGGGGGTTAAAAGAATGAATCAGCAAAATTGGTCGAGGTCTGCAAAAGAAATTTGCATAATTGGCAATATGTGATTTAAAATTGTTTAATGAAATAATCATTGCTAAACTTAAAAATTTATTCAAATTAATAGGCAAATTAAAAAATAGAGACCAACAATTTTGAAATTTTGAACTAAGCTGACTGTAATTATTTATTGTACAATATAACAACTGTTGGTCGTTTGCGCTAAACATTGCGGTGGGTTATGGTATCAGAAGTGCTGAGATCACAACAAATCATGATCACAAAAACATACATATATAAAAAACGAAAAGCAATAACTACAAAAAGCAAAAACATCAATTCACAATTCATCCACATTTGAAATTAATTGATTAAATTAATTGATTGATTAAAGTTTAATGGTGCAATGAGAACTGTTTCACCATAGAACTTTTTAGGCTCTGACTGGATTTCAGGGTTGCATTCAGGTGTTGGAAGACAGGTTTTTCATAGAGCACGTAGTACGCCCCTCCTGAGACCTAATGGTCCAAATGAGCGTAATCCTTTCATATTTGTGCAGTCCTACCATATTTCAAGCTTCTGACCTAAAGAAGTCAGGACCACTATCGAGTCGAACAAACTTCCATTAGCTGTCCCTAAGATCTTAACATGTCTCCAGTTGACTATTGGATCAGCTATTCGGAACCTAAGCTTATTATTTTTCGTAAGATTTTCCCCTTTATAGATATTCAAATGTTTCAACAGATCAATTCTGTGCTATAATTGGTTATTTTGAACCTAATTTACAAGCCTTCAAATGAGTTATAAACCCACTAACATTTCAACAGATCAATGCTGGGTTATTGGCTCAGTTATTTTGCACTTAACCTAACCAACCTTTGAAGGATCTCTCGTACATATATACCTCTTCTATATATAGAAACATAACCCACTCCGACTCTTATTTGAAGTCTGAAATTCAAAAACATTCACAGGCTTCTTTGTGTTTTTACCCAGTTTCCATCTTTCTCTTTTCTTCTCTCACTCGTTTTGCTTTTGTTTTGAGCCAACTTATTAGCCATGTCGAACCATTTTCATGCAATTTTTTTGCAAATTCAGATAACAACTGTTTGAGTTCCACAGCCAACTAACAAGTTGCATGCAGCCTTGTGTGTTAGGCAACATGTTGTAAACGAGTTTGGCGTTGCAACTGGCCCAACAGTGCTTGTCTTTTGGCTATTGGCCAAGAGCAGTGAGCTGGAAAGCACGTTTCTTTTCGTTTCGTTTGTTTTGGTCAAAAACGTGCGGCATATTTTTTTGCCAACGCTACAATTCGCTTTTGTTTGGCATCAACAAACCGTTTATGTGTGTTTGTGTGTGTGCGTGCATGGTTGTGGGTTTGTATGTAATAAAGTCATATGAAAAAAGCAAAACAAAATAATGGAACTAAATAATTGACACTGAGAATAGGGGAACATATGTTTTTTAACTATAATTTTAGTTATTTTTAATTTTTTATTGTGAAATTTTGGTATCATTAATATTGTTATTAATAATTACTAATAATAATAAATTAATAATAATAATAATAATAATAATAAATATTATTATTAATAACTATAAAAAAAATCATAAAAACATTTCAACTAATTATAACTTTTTTTTTGTAATAAGTTTGTTGGTGTTAAAAACTTAAAACAAAACAAAAAATATAGTACAAGAAAAAATAATAATATAAGAAATTATAATAATAATGAACAATATTATAAAATAAATAAATACGAAAGAAAAGAACAAACTAAAACCCATTAAATACAACAATAAATAGAAATGTTTGTAAAATAAAATGTAAAAAATAAAATAAAAATTTAAAAATTTGAAGGAAAATAATCTATTTTATTAAAAATTGAAAACTTTAAAATAATAAACTTAAATAAATAAATAAAATAAATAAAATAAAAGATATTAGAAGAATAATAAAATAAAAAGATAAAAACTTAAAAGGTCTATGAAGAACATAAACCAAAACAAAACAAAAAATAAAAAAACAACAAATGAAATTTAAAAAAACGCAAAGCATAAGTAAAAAATATTTTACAAATTTTGAAATTAAAAAACAACTAAAATCAAAAATTGAAATTTATCAATAAATAAAATAAAAAAATGTAAATTTGAAAATTAAAATTAACAAAAAATATTAGAAAACCAAATAAAAACAAATGTTGGTTCAATAATAAAAATTTTAAAAAATTAAAACATTAAATACAAAACTAATGAAAAATTTATGGTAAAAAAACATAGAAAGAAGGAAAGTCTGATTCCTTCAGATTAGAAAATAGATTTAAAAAAAACAAAAGCTTAAAATAAAAAACAATAATAATGATGTTTGATAACAAATTATTACTTTGATAGAGATTAATTTTAGGAAAACTTTAAAATAAAAATTAATTAATTAATTAAAATAAAATTTCTTTTCCAATATGCATTTTTATATACTTTTATTGAATAAAAATAAAATTAAATTCATAAATTTTTATTTTATTTAATTAATTAATTTTGATAAAAATTTCGTTTAATTTTCAAGTAGATGAATAATAATTTTTTTTTATTTTATGAATTTTAAATCTTTTAAATAGTGGTATTTTTAGATATTTTCAATGAATACAAATAAAATTAAACTAACTAAAGTAAAGTAATTAAAATTATTATTTTATTTTATTCAGTAAAAATATTGTTATTTAATTAATTTTTCATTAAATTTTTTAAAATTTATGTTAAAGTAGATGTCAATTTTAAAATTTGTTACTTTTATGACTTTTTATATTTAGTCCTTTAAATTTAATATATTTTAATTGAATAAAAATTTATAAAATTTAATTTTATTTGTATTCAATAAAAATATATTGAATTTATTGAATAAAAATAAAATTTAATTTTGGAAATGTTTATTCAATTAAAATATATAAATAAAAATATATTGAATTTATTGAATAAAAATAAAATTAAAGAAATTAGAAATGTTTATTCAATAAAAATATATGAAAACACAACTATATTTAAAAGACTTAATATAAAAATTTATAAAATTAACAAAATGACAACATAAATATATAACCATAAAACTTTATGTAAAAGACTAAAAAAAATCATAATTATCAAAAAACAATTTTTTTTTTAATTTGTACATAAAAAATAAATATTGGGTGTACAACTTTGCTTCCGCCGTTTTCCGATAGGTGGCTGTACCGGCTGAGGCTGGTTGAAATACATAGATGGTAATGCCTTTAAAGTGAGTGTGGACAGTGCCTAACGAATTGTCATCGCCGTTTCAGTGACAGTTGTTCTTGTTTTCGTATTATTCACGCTCGAAAATGTCCGTTTATGTGCCCAATTCTCGCCATTTGCGGGATCAGCTCGGTGTGATTTACTACGAGCTCTTAAAACCGGGTGAAACCATCACAGGAGATCGCTACCGAACGCAACTGATGCGCCTTAGTCGCGCGCTAAAAGAAAAGCGGCCACAATATCAAGAGCGACATGACAAAGTCATCCTCCAACACGACAATGCTCGGCCTCACGTCGCAAAAGTGGTCAAAAAGTACCTGGAAACGCTGAAATGGGAAGTCTTGCCCCACCCGCCGTATTCCCCAGATGTCGCCCCTTCTGACTTCCACCTATTCCGTTCGATGGCACACGGCCTGGCAGATCAACATTTTCAATCCTTCGAAGAATTGGAAAAATGGATTGCTTCATGGATAGCGTCAAAAGAGGACTCCTTTTTTCGAGCCGGGATCCGAAAATTGCCGGAAAGATGACATCGACGGACAATACTTTGAATAATACATCTGTAAGCACTTTTTCGCAATAAAGCTTTTAATTTTGGAAAAAAACGGCGGAAGCAAAGTTGTACACCCAATAAAAACAAACTATATGTAATATTTATCGAAAAGATAATAATTGTATTGTTCACAAAACATAAACAAACAAAATTTTAAGTACTTTGTAGAAAAAATAAGAAATATTATTTTGTTTCTTTTTATGAATTTTATTAATAAACAAAAAAATTAAAATATCATATATAAAACAAAAATTTTGGAGATAAGAACAAGCAAAAGGAACAGAAAAAGTTCCCTCGATTTGACACTAAAAGCCAAACAAATTGTCGCCCTTTCTGCTTTAACTTTTTTATTTATTTATTCATTTCATTTGTTTTCATTCCATTTAGTTGTATTTGTTTTTGCAGAGTGCTAATAGTATTTGTTCCCCCTTTGTTCTCTCCCCTCTGGCTTACAGTTTCCCCCACTGACTGACTAATGTCGCTGCTCTCCGGTAACCCTTCTCACGCCTTCACCGCACACTCATCGCTTCAGCGCTCAACACTCTGCCGGCATTTGCTGCTGTCGTCTGGCCCGCCCGCAAATGTGCCATCACTCGACCAACTGTAAACACCACTAATTGAATTACCAACAATTTCGAGCGCCACACGCCCTTCCGCTTTCTGGCCCCCGACGCTTCCCCGCGCTCGATGCTACTCGCTGCCCCAGCACACATATTAACATTTTTCTGCGCGCATCTCTTCTGCAACATCAGCAAAATTGGCTTACGATCTGCAAATGCGCGCAAGTTGATTCGCCGGTTTTTTGAACCCCCCGTGCCCCTACTCCTCACACTCCCCGCCACCGCTGACTGCAGAGTGCAAGCACAGCTTGCCACTTGCTGCCAGCAGCCAGTTGCCACTTATTGTTGGCTGTGTTCACATTTCATTACGTTTATTGCCTTTTGCTGTTGTTATTTGCTATTGTTTGTTATTGTTGTTGGTTTTTTTGTTGTCGTTGTATTTGTTTTTATAGCTATTGCCGTTGCGCTATCATTACAATTAAGTTAATTATGCAAATTGAATTACACAAAATGCATCAAGTAACGCTGCTCGCTGCTCGCTGCAGCCGAACGCCAACCACTGCGCGCTGAGCGCTGAGCTCTGAACGCGTTGAGCTCAATGGCGCTGTGCCAAATTTGCATATTAAACAGTTTCATTTAATTTAATTTGTTTATTGAGCTTAATTGAAATGGATTATAATAATTCTGACTACATAATCAAAATCCAATATTCGCAGTCGAGCTAAGCCGCTGTAAACTGCGATACAGGGAAATTTGGCGAAAATTGTTAAAAGTGCCAGAATTTCAGACAACTTTGGTAAGAAAACGCCACACATTGCACTCAGCCAACCGGTTGGACGTGTCGCAACCGGTTTAAGCGTTCAGCTGCGGTGAAAATGTGCAATTAAAATTATTTCTTGTATGAACATGTGGCAAAATTTCAACAGGCAATTCATCAATATGAGAGAAAACAACAACAACATCTGCAAATGAGAATACTGCACAATGACAACAAACACAAAGTGGAGAATGCAGACAGCCGAGAAAGTGCACATAGAATGAATCTTTGAACAGAGAGTTTTTGTTTTAGCTGATTGACTGACAGATTCATCATTGGCAACTTGAAACTGGTGAGACTTAATATACAATATTTGGATGGTATTATTGTTATTACTGCATAACCCACTTTGATTCGCCAACGAATCATATCATCTTTTTCCTGAAATTTTTTTTAATAATACTAAAAATAAGCAGATTTGTCCAAAACCAACACAGAATCATTGACAAAATGCTACACAAATTTTGTATTATAATAAAATTATTTTAAACCTGTTAACCTACTTTGTACCTTTGATTCGTTAACAAATCATAGAAATTAGTCATGTTTGCAGATTTTTTGTATTACCATAAACCTGTGTAATCTAAACTTTATATTTTTTTATATAATTTTTTTATTTTTAATTTTTTTTTTTTGCCATGCCACGCCTTTTCAATTAAAGATGGGCGTGTATTGAAAATAACCTCACATTTAAAGTTTTTTGTTTTTAATACTAAAAAATAACCAGATTTAAAAAAAAACCAACACAGAATAGAAAAACTCCACACAAATTTTGTATAATAAAAAATTCGTTTAAATCTGTTAACCTATTTTGTACCTTTGATTCATCAACAAATCATAGAAATTAGTAATGTTTGCAGTTTTTTTTTATTACCATAAACCTGTGCAATCTAAAGTCTACTAGCTTTAGTCAAATTTAGTTTACAGTTTTAATACGTTGCCAAATTTGCCTATCAAATTCAAATAACTTCGATTGATTAACTAATCGAATTAGTAATCGAAAGAAAAACTAAGTTCAGTTTTTACATACAAAACAGATTTCATTATGATTCGACTGACAAAGTATCAAAGTCAAAATCATATTTTTTACACAAATTTAATTCAAGTTTTTAGTACTTTGCCAAGCTTTCCCATCACATTCAAATAACTTCAACTGATTAACTAATCAAATTAGTAATCGAAGCAAAATGTAACAGATAAAGAAAACCAACATTTAAAAATGAGTTAAGTTTTTATAAAGATAACAGATTTCATAGAGAACCAACTGACATTGTATTACATGTCAAAATCGTATCTTCTTTAGTCAAATTTAATTTAAATTGTTACTACTTTGCCAAACTTTCCCATCACATTCGAATAATTTAGATTGATTAACTAACTGAATTATTAATCAAACCAAAATGTGACAGCAGTAACATTTTAGGGACCCTCCAATGGAAAGGTACCTTTACACATTGTCTACACCATTGTCTACATAGACCGGATCCATCAGTTTTATTTATTGCCATGTTTTGCGGTAACATGGCAAATAAATAAATTTAGCATGTGACTAAATATTTAATTGCGCGCTTTTTGTTGTCAGATTTGGTGAGTTAGTTAAATGTTGCGGCGGTAGTCAATGCATTAATTTGGCATTTGTAAGACCGCAGTGCAATCACGAGTGAACCATGGAGGCGGCGGCGGCTACGTTTTGGTTAAAATGAATTCAAGAAGACGCCGATTAGAAAGTGGCATTTCACATTTGCCAGCCAACCACAGACATAAATCACACATTCAGACAATTGGCTGGTAAGTGGACTGAGTGTTGTGCGGTGAGCTAAGACACTGTTGTGGTTGTTTTTGTTGTTGTTCGGCAACGTGCTCTTGCCTTTGAACAAAGTGTTTGCGGGTTCGCGTTGCGTGTGAATTGCGGCGCCAATTAAAACGCCATAATTCGGTATTATTTTTTATACATCATACATGCTTACACAACAACAATAACAAAACAAATGAAACAGTTAAGCACATTGCATTATTGCCGACAGTTTGCATTGGGTTTTTGATTGAAGAGCAAAGTGTTCGATGTGACGTGCAGTGGTCTGCGGTCTGCCGCAGTGATGAATCAATATTCGGTAAACAAAGATTCGACGCTTAAGTCGAGAGCAGACAATATGCACACGTAGGCACAAGTTGCATATGTAGAAGGTTGTATACAGGGTGTTTCAATTTGAGTTGCCTACTATGAGACTACGAGCTGCGTCATTGTGATGGAAAATTAAGAGTTTTGTTTTTAACTATTAAACTAACTAGGAACCAACAAGCGTCGAGTTATGGTGAAGATATCACAAAAAAAGTTCCTTAAATTTGCTTATCATTTAAAAAAAAAATTCTTTTTTTAATAATTTAGGAAAATTTCTTACATTTGTATTTGTTTGTAAGCTGCAACACCCTGTATTTGGATGCCATCTTTGTGGTTATCTATACGGCACAAGTTTTCAAAGGTTACCTAAGCACAATTAAAACGCAATTGTGCCTTATTGTCCATTCGAAAGGCTAAATGTGAATTTTATTGCTTGATTGAAATGAGCTCATTTGTTGTCTATAATTTTTGTATGAAAATTATGACATCAAAAATCTATGAAAAATTTATGACGATGTAATTTGGCAAAAATTGAATGCAATTGGATCTTCAACAAAATTATATGATTTTAAAGGGATTTAGAAACAACCAGAAGAAACAATTTAAAACAAACAAACAAAACATCTAAAGACAACAAATAAACAACAAATATAGTGTTGAATAAAATAATCATTTAAGAAATAATTCATAACAATAAAATCTTTCACTTTCTTTGATAAATTTTTTATGAATGTTTAAGTACTGAAAGACTTTCTAAGACTGCCTAAGTTCAACATTTTTGAAAACTGACAGAATTTAGTAAACACATTTAAGGTTAAAGTTTTTCCTAACATCTCTTCCTATAGTCGAAAAAATTATTTTAAAAAAATCTCTCAACAAATTTAGTGAAACTTTAGATCTTTAATTACTTTACTTTAATTTAATTGTCTTTCACCAACAAGACGTCGGTTTCTTTTTAATAATAAAATCTTCCTCTTTCTTTTGTTATTCCACTTAAAAGGATTAAATTGCATGTTAAAAATTTCACTCAACTCCAACTCTGTAGTGTCCTTTGGATAATAAAATCGTCTTCTGTCTGCTCTTGTTTCACTTAAAGAGATCGATGATGCATTCAGTTATCAATAACCACAGCTTTTTAATAATAAAATCGTCTCCTGTCTGTTTTTATTTGATTTAAAAAGATCAATTACACATTCAGTCACCGATAACCACAACTTTTTGATAGTAAGATCTTCTCCAGTCTGCTCTTATTTCATTTCAAAAGAACAATTAAATTTTTGGTTATCCATTACCACAACTTTCTGATAGTAAAATCTGCTTCAGTCTGTTCTTATTTCACTTAAAGGGATCAAATACACTTTCATTTATCTATAACCACAACTTTTTGATAATAAAACCTTCTCTTGTCCGCTTCTATTTCACTTAAAAAGGCCAATTACACTTTTGGTTATCCATAACCTCAACTTTTTGATAATAAAATCTTCTTCAGTCTGCTCACATTTCACTTAAAAAGATCAATTACACTTTTGGTTATCCATAACCACAACTTTCTGATAATAAAAGCTTCTCCTGTCTGCTTTTATTTCACTTAAAAAGATCAATTACACTCTTGGTTATCCATAACCATAACTTTTTCATTATAAAAGGTTCTCTTGTCTGCTTCTATTTCATTTAAAAAGATCAATTCCACTTTTGGTTATCTATATCCACAGCTTTTTGATAATAAAATCGTATCCTTCTGCTTTTATTTCACTTAAAAGGATCAATTACACTTTTGGCTATCCATAACCACAACTTTTTGATAGTAAAATCTTCTCCAGTCTGCTCACATTTCACTTGAAAAGGCCAATTACACTTTTGGTTATCCTTAACCACAACTTTTTGATACTTAAATCTTCTCCAGTCTGCTCACATTACACTTAAAAAATCAATTACACTTTCGGTTATCCATAACCATAACCTTTTGATAATAAAAGCTTCTCCTGTCTGCTTCTATTTCACTAAAAAAGATCAATTACACTTTTGGGTATCAATAACCGTAACTTTTTGAAAATAAAAGCTTCTCCTGTCTGCAATTATTTCACATAAAAAGATCAGTTACACTTTTGGTTATCCATAACCATAACTTTTTGATAGTAAAAGCTTCTCCAGTCTGCTGTTATTTCGCTTAAAAAGATCAATTCATCATAACCATTATTCATAACCACAACTTTTTTGATAATAAAAGCTTCTCCTGTCTTCTTTCATTTCACTTTATGAGATCAATTACACATTCAGTTATCAATAACCACAACTTTCTGATAATAAAAGCTTCTCCTTTCAGCTCTTAGTTCACGTTCATCGCTTATTTCACTTAAAAACTACAACTACAAATGTCAATTACACTTTTGGTTATCCATAACCACAACTAAACTGCACTCTAAAAGCTTGACTTACTTCTTGCGCTAACTGATCTCTCACCACCAACTCGGTTGTGTCTTTTCGAAAATATTGCAAAAAGCTTTTCTACTACTTGCTGAATTATTGGTCAGCACAAATTGCTAAGTGGTCAATGGCAACATTTCTGTTATTTTATGGTTCAACATGTCGTTGTTGAGTTTGCGGTTCGATGCATAAAAACTTTATTGGCAGTGCAGCTAAGCGCAATTATCAGCGTTAAAAACACATTTCATGTTGCAATTTTGTGCCATTTATTTGTGCTGACTGTAAAATTATTGATTCGTGCGACATTGTGGTCATTTTGTCAGTGTGACAACACTCGTCAACTGGAATCAGGAAACGAGAGAAAAAAATAGTTTTAAGCATGTAGTGAAATTAACTAAAATGTAATGAAATTGTTGCAAATTTTATATAATGTAGATTTTTAAAACAAAGTGGTGACTTAAGATTAGTTTTAAAGAGTGAACTAAGGCAATGACGACTAAAATTAGCCTACAATTAACTTACAAATAGATAATCAAACAAGACCATCACATCTTTTCAGTTGTAGAAATCATCTCACACTGGACTCCAGACAAAATGTAGTGCACAATTTGTTGATTTATTTATTTCCAACTAAATCGTTCACTCATTCGATGAAGTTTTGATTAAAAACTTGTTTTAGATTTTTAAAAAATTTAGTACTCGTAGGTGTAGTATAGATAAATGACATCGTTGGAGCTCATTGATTTCAGAATTCACCAGAAAACCTTACGAACTGTTACCCAACTACTCAAATGTAGAACTTAGAGGGTTAAACTCTAGGAGCGACCGCCTTAGTTTCTCTTCTTAAACATTTCTGCCCAACATACTGAACTCATATCCTGAACGCTTTTAGAACTTCCCAAGCAAAATGTATGTTTTTGTTGAAGCTCAGTCCTTTCTCTATTCACCTTTTCTTCATGGTCTTTATATATGTACAGATATTTGCATTTCGTTGTCAAACATAAATAAATAAATTTTTAATATTTGCATGTCTTCTTCTCTGCTGTCACTACTCAAACAAACAGAACATTGAAAATTGCGATCTGTATTTATGAATGCAATAAAGTCACGTGGCGTTGGTTTATTTTCAGTAGCAGTGACATGAATACCCCAAGGCTTTGTTGTACATGTGTGAACGTTTGTGGTTCAGTGTTGCCAGGACAAGGGAGTATATAAATAAATAAATAAATCTTTTCCAGAAGCAATGCGCTAAAATGAGTAGTGAGAAGAATGGTTGATAAACGTTTAAAGAGAGTGGACGAGGCCTACCTGAGGAAGTAAATGAGGAGCATAGATGACTATGAAACTGCCGGGAACTTTTCTAAAGAGATTTGAATAGTCGTTGATATTATTAAAAATGCATTCAGAGTCCTAAGAGCAGAGCGGCTGGGGTTCAAATCCCCCAAACACAAAAATTGCTAATACAAAATATGGTTTCGAATGGTGTTTGGCTCAAAAGTTGTACGCAATACCTTCCCCCCCAAAATGAAATGCTGTATGATCTTCTGTCAGGACATCTTGTGCCGATATTCCGCTTACAAGAAATCGATGAGAAGCTGCGCAGATTGCTGTGACTTCGGCTCGGAAGACGCTACAGTTATCTGACAACTGCACGTTCAAATTGAGATGTAATTCTTTTGAGTAGATACTGACAGATAATGACTCTTTCTTCTTGATTTTTTTTCTTTAAACAAATTTCACCCAAGAAAGGTGGATAGGCATTTTGTACGTCGAAGAAAAGGAAAGCAAAATTAGATTGAAATTGTTTTAGTTTACTTTGAAAGGAATGATTTATTTACTTTTGAAATGTTTTGAAAGATTGTTTCAATCTGTTAAAGCTGAATGGTTCAGATGGTTTTAAAAGAAAATAAATCAAATCTAAGAGTGTTTTTGTTGATTTGAAATGGACCAAATCAAAGATAAAATTGCTTCAGTTAGTTTCGAAATTACCGGAACCAAACCAAAGCTAATAGTGTTTTGGTCACTTTAGGAAGGAAATGAGCTCATTTGTTGTCTATGATTTTTGTATGAAAATTATTACATCAAAAATCTATGAAAAATATAAGAAGATGTAATGTGACAAAAATTGAATGAGATTGGATTTTCAGCAAAATTATATGATTTTAAAGGGATTTAAAAAAAGCTAAGCTAATATGGCGTTCAAACTGACTCATTTAAACTAGTTTAAGTGGAAAGAGCTTTTTGTTGAATACAACCGTCCAGACTGCTCAATGAGGTTCAATTTGACAGCTGTTTGTTTACAAATAAACAAATTAATATATTTGTGAACTGTGCGTGAAAATGTGCTGGGAGCATGATTCGAGCGAAATATTGGTGCATATTTCACAATCCACGGCAACATTCTCAACTTCGTCCAAATATTAGACGCCTTGTATTCAGATGTCATAAAAGGGTGATGAATGGAATGAAAGCAATGCAAGCAAAACGATAATTTTCATTCAATTCAAATTTTTCAAATTTTCAATTTTTTTGGTTTTGTTTTGATGAAATGACAGCTGAAATTTAAGGGATGTTTTTCTAGTATGTGTTCAGAGTGTGTGCGGTGTGTTCAGTTGACAAAAAAGCTTTTTCAAACTCGTTTCAAAACATGTTAAATGGTTTAACACGTTTAATTTCCAACAACAATTGCATGTGAATAAACAGGTTTTCGAACTGGTTTTGTTCATTTAACTTGTTTAAGCACATTAAACACGTTTAAGTTGTCAGTTTGAACGCCATATAAGATGGTTTCAAAGGTACGAAATCAAAGCTACGATTTTTTTCGTTGGTTCAAAAGGTACGAAATCAGAGCTAAGATTGTTTCAGTTGGTTTCAAAAGGTACGAAATCAAAGCTAAGAGTGTTTCAGTTGGTTTCAAAAGGTACGAAATCAAAGCTAAGATTGTTTCAGTTGGTTTCAAAAGGTACGTAAGCAAAGCTAAGATTTTTTTAGTTGGTTTCAAAAGGTACGAAATCAAAGCTAAGATTGTTTCAGTTGGTTTCAAAAGAACCAAATAAAAGCTAAGATTGTTTCAGTTGGTTTCAAAAGGTACGAAATGAAAGCTAAGATTGTTTCAAAGGTACGAAATCAAAGCTAAGATTGTTTCAGGTGGTTTCAAAAGGTACGAAATCAAAGCTAAGATTGTTTCAGTTGATTTCAAAAGGTACGAAATCAAAGCCAAGAATGTTTCAGTAATTTTCAAAAGGTACGAAATCAAAGCTAGGTTTTTTTGTTGGCTTCAAAAGGTTCAAAAGGTTTTTTAAAAGTGGTAATAAAAACGACGTCTCGAATTACAGACCTATCTCCAAGCTCACTACAGTCTCAAAACTCTTTGAAGGAATTGTCAAGGAAAAACTTGTTCCTGCGGTACGCAATCTGATTTGCCCTAATCAGCATGTGTTCGTAAGTGGCAGATCTACAGTTTCTAATTTAGCAGTATTTACTGAAGATTGTCTTGCGGCCTTTAAGGACGGCCACGAAGTGGATGCCATCTATACGGATTTTGCCAAGGCCTTTGATAGAGTTTCGCACAAAATCCTTGTTTCTAAGCTTGATCGCCTTGGTATCCACTCGTCTTTTCTTAAGTGGGTTGGGTCCTACTTATCGCATAGGTGTTGTACCGTTGTAATTGACAACACTCCTTCCATGCCTTTTGTGGCCTCCTCTGGAGTCCCCCAAGGCAGTATCTTGGGACCACTGCTCTTCGTCCTGTTCATTAATGACATTGGCTCTTGCTTTCTCTCAGCTAAGTTTCTTCTGTACGCCGATGATCTGAAGATTTACATTATCAGAAGGTCGCCATCTGATTCTGTTGCACTGCAATCGGACCTAGATAATCTTCACGGGTGGTGTGAACAGAATCGTCTGTTTCTTAATATCAAAACATGCTTTCATGTGTTATTCTCCAGGAAGGATAACCCCGCGTTTAGGTCTTTTACTATTTCTGGCTCCACTCTTGGGATGAAGAAAGAGCTTAAGGACCTTGGTCTATTCTTCGATTCGAAGTTGTCCTTTTCTTCCCACATCAACTTTGTCGTCTCCAAAGCATACTCCCTGTTAGCATTTATTCGTCGTCACTGTTCGTCTTTCTCCGACCCATATACTCTTAAATCACTTTACTCCTCCTATGTTAGGTCTAACCTTGATTATGCCTCGTTTATTTGGCGTCCTTATCATGCTTCTCACATTAACCGTATTGAACGCATACAAAAAGTTTTCTTACGTTTCGCCCTTCGTTCCCTCAACTTTTATGATCCTATCCCATCTTATGATTCCCGCTGTTTACTTCTTAACCTTAAATCATTGGAAGGCAGGCGTACCTATCTGTCTTGCTCGTTCATATTCAGTGTCATAAACGGTGCTGTCGACTGTCCCGAGTTGTTGCAAAGAATCCCATTCTCTGTACCATCTCGCACACTCAGGCATTTTAATTATTTTAATGTTGGGTTCTGCAGATTTGATTATATCAAAAATGCTCCAATTACTAGAGCTCTTTGCAACTTAAATTCTGTTCCTGAACTCGATCTCGCGCTTCCTAAAAGCTTAGTCTTAAGATACTTAGCTGAATTTTTTAAATGAATTGTTTTGAATATACATTGTTATTAGTCTGTAAGAATTGTTTATTCAATGACTTAAATAAATAAATAAATAAATAAATAAATAAAATCAAAGCTAAGATTGTTTCAGTTTGTTTCAAAGAAACCAATCAAAGCTAAGATTGTTTCAGTTGGTTTCAAAAGGTACGAAATCCAAGCTACGATTTTTTTAGTTTGTTTCAAAGGAACCAAATCAAAGTTCAGATTATTTCAGTTACTTTCTAAATAAACTAAATCAAAGTTAAGTGTGTTTTAGTTGCTTTCGAAAGGCACCAAGTCAAAGCTAAGAGTATTGCAATCGTTTACGATAGGAAATGGAATTTTGTGGTCAACCTTCTGGCAACACTGGTTTTTGGGTTCAGGCATCAATGTTGATTGAGTGTGTGTGCATGTGAGCTGACAGGCTAAATATGCCCGAAGCCATATTGAGCTATGTATATGTTTACATATGTTCATTGAGATTGGTATGAATGTATATATGTATGTTGTTGTTGACATGTGTTATTCAAAATAACACAGCAAGATTCGAATATTGAAGCCAAAGTGTTCATATAAAGGAAATCAAGAGCATCGAATTAAGTGCAAAACTCACAGTAAAGTTTAATTTTAAGTATCTAAAACAGCACAGAACACATTACAAACTTGGGTTTAATGTCTTCAAAGAAAACAACCATTCATAGGACTAGTGTGTGGCGATTAAACGCTTTAAACAAAGCATACAAAAATTAAACTCAGACCACATAAAACGCATAGTTTGACGCTTAAAAAGCGACGTCACGAGTAATGAGCGAAGATTTGCATAATTAAAATTTGTATAAAAGACCAATAGAAATCTGCATTGTAGCAACTCAGAGACAAAGTTCAAGTCATAAACAGCAGATGGCATTCATAAATAAAATCGCTCATTATTAACACCAGCGAACTGTGACTGTGTGTCAAACAAATTATACGAATTTATAATGAACAATTGGGTAATTGTTCAAATGGAACAGCGAGAAGTTCCAGCTGTTTTGGGCGCTGTCCAGTCCAGTCAGTGAGTGAGTTAGTATACAAATTTTTATGGAAGTAAGTAAATTTTGAAATAATTCTGTTTCTTCAGTGCGACAGTGCTGCTTACAAAAATCAAAAGCTAATTATTTCAAAAAAATATGAAATAATATCTCCCTACTACTTACAGTCTACCTGCGCTTGTACGCCAAAAAGTATGCCAAAATAAATAACTCAAAATAATTCCACTTTAATTAAGCCTCAATTGCGGCATAAATCTGTGTTGACACGCAACTTTGGCACAACTCACACACACACACACACAAACGCTCATCTACACAAATCTTGGCATTAATCTAACCCACAAAGGAAATATGAAAAAATTGACCATAATTCCATAATGTGTGCTGTGTATGCCACGTCACAGGCTCTGCGTGTTTCTAATGGCCCGAAATGGTCTTTAATGTTGATTTGCAACACAACTGCCGCGCCGCAATTTGATTATGCAAATTGCCAATTGACATGTTAGGTTGACATTTTGCATGTCACGCACGTTTAAGCGTCCAATGTGACCAACAGCACAGCTGACAATGTTGTTGTTGTTGTCGACTTATATAGGAAAATGTCAGAATGTTGAGAATTTCTATGTTATGAAAGTGTTTGCGGCAAGTAAATATGAGTTTTAGTGTGCTAAAAAATATAGAAAAAAAATTGTGTGTTTTTGTGATAACAATTTGTTACGTTTCTGTGCAAATGACAGCGCTGCCAGGCGAATTCAAGCTTTAGTAGAATCAAGAATCAAACAATTTTGAAGTCTAATTGAGTATAATTTAATCTTGCATTATTAAACATTGTTGTCACATTGGAGTTTTAACTGAAAGCAGGTTCATCGATCTTTATGTTAATTTCTTTGGGCCCATAAGTCACAAGAATTTACTCGAAATAAGCCATATAACCTAATAGAGGGAAACTGGGGGATCCAAAAGAGACCCACTAAGTGGTTTGACCTAGCAGCATAATCAAAGTAGACTTTAAGGCATAAAAGTCCATCATGCCTATAGAAGAGAATACATTTCTATCTACGCACATTTTCAACTTCTGCAAAACAAAATAAAAAGCCCAAAACAAAAAGAAACGAAGAAATGTTAAGAATCAGCGCGCTTTCAATGTGAACAATTCAACAACTGAATTAGCAAACTTTTGGCATTTTCTGTCAGCTTCATTTTCATTCGTCATTCCATGAAAAAACTCATCTCAGACTGCCGCCCGCTAAGTATTTGTAACACTGCGCTCTAATTACTTGCGTCATGCTTGCAAGTTATCGTTGTTGTTGTTGTTGTTTTTGCTGTTTGTCTGGCCGCTATTTAGCATCTTTGTATTTGACTTTGGTCTTCACCTAATGACCTAAAATTTAGTTTCTTGTTGCTCGACGCACTTTCCACCAACGAACACAACAGCGCAGCCCAGCTTTTTGTTTGCTTTTGTTTCCCCCAACTTTGTTGCTGCTTCTTGCTTTCTTTGCAACAAACAACGCCAACTGTTGGTGCCTACAAGAATGCTGCTGCTAGTAGCAGTTGTTGTTGTTGTTGTAGTTATTGTTATTTTTGTTTTATGGACGCATTGTAATGGCCTTCATTTGATGCTCGCAGGCTTTTGTGCGGCTCGGCCATATTCATGGCTCGGTTTTGTGGCATCGTTCTTGCTGACTGTTGGTGTTGTATTTGTTTTTCTTTGTTGCTGCCACTAAAGGCACTTGTTGTGCACACATTAGCCAGCCGGTTGCTTGTTGTCATCACTCCCCCACACAACCAAACACTGACTTTCATGGCCTCAGGCTTGCCACTGCTGGTGTTGCAATTTGTTTTTGTTTTTTGTCCTCCATTTTTTTTATTTCTTTCAGATCCGCTGGCATCCTCTGCTATCTGAATTTGACGAGCTGTCATTTTTGTTTATAACTGAAAAGTGTTTTAGAAATGCGTCTGACTTTGCTATGCACAATTTTTTGGCATTGGCGTGGGTCAGGGTCACATTGACTCAGAGGTTAGTGTTTCATAGTTATGGGTTGTAATTTTAGCTCAAACAACACGAATCGAACAATGGTGTATAGCTAAGAATTAGCAAAGACTACGTTTGAAGGAAGTTTATTAAATAGTAAGATAAATTAGGCTGACTTAACCCATAAGCACCTAAACGCCTGAAATGTCCCGAATCATCTAATGTTTTTGGACGTTTTGTCCCTGTCCAAACATAACAACGTGACCTGACAGACAACTAATCGCTTTCGTCTGGTATAATTTGTTATTGGCAGTCAATACAGTGTTGCCAGATCAGAAGATTTCCTGCTAGATTTAGGAGAATCTTGGCTTTTTAGGAGAATTTTTAGGAGGGGGATTCTTTCGCAGAAATGTTAGAACATTTTGAGGGTAGTACATTTGACATCATTAGTGGCACTGAAGCCTTGAATATTGAAAGATAAAGATAAGAAGATAAAGAAGAAGAAGAAGAAAGATAATTTAACTTAATTACATTTTATGGTTCAAAGTGTAAATTTATGCAATGAATGAATGATTGAAGGAAGTTTAAAAAAGCGAATTTCATACCGATCTATTTTTATTAGTGTCCGACCGAATATCCGGTTTCGGTTTCGGTCCAAATAAGTGGTTTCGGTTTCAGTTTCGGCCAAAAAATGGCCGAACGGCCGAAACCGAAACTTTCTAGAATATTTTTTTTATATTTTATTGTGTAGCAGATATATAGCGAAAGGAGGAGTAATTTAGATGCCACCAATGTAAATAAACTTTCTTTTAGCATATAATATTAAATTATTTAATTTTGAATATTAGCGAGTAAGGTTCGAAAGGGTGATTTTTTCATGTTTATGTTTTTAAAAAATGAATAAATTGTTTTTATTAATAAGTATTTATTTATTTATGTTATGTTTGTTTGTTTGTTCTTTATTTACTTAATGTAAAATTCGTTTGTTGAAAAAAATGCTTAATATGATGATTTTTATTTCAAGTAGAATGTTTCGGTTTCGGCCGAATATTAAAAAAAAACCGAAATTCGGTTTCGGCCCAAAAAAGATGTTTCGGTCGGACACTAATTTTTATATATGTTTTGTTTGTGTTAAGTTGTTGTTAAACTAAAGCTGAATTAATAACGAAATAATTAACGAAATTCACAAATTAATAAGTAGTAATGAATAATGAAATAATAAATGAATGAATGTTATATAAAAATAATTTAATTTTTTTATAATGACAAATTAAAAAAAAGAAATTTTTTCAATTTGGGAGGAAGTTTCAGTTTTTTATTTAATGGAGGAGAAAGTGCCAATAAAAAATGTTGGAAATTTTTTTTATTTTCGGACAAAATTTCAAGTTTTTGTTTTTAATTTAGGAGAAAGTAATTTCAGGTATCTGGCAACACTGAGCCAATCATTGAAGCAAATAAAAACTTAAATTTGTTTGTCTTAAAGTACCAGCAGTCAGGCCACTGTTGAACGCTGTTTTACTATCGTTTTTTCAAATAAAACAAAACCAATAAAATGCAAAATATGTAAATCACAATTTGGCATAAATATATTGACAGCAAAAATTGTTGTAAGCGCCTTAAAAGCGAGCTAAAGTTTTGGCGCTATTGAAGTGTTTTAGACTTTGAAAACTGCAAAAATGAAAAAATTGAACAAAATATAATGAAATTATGTAAAAAGAATAAAAGAGAAAAACAAAAAAAAATATGAAAATGTTTTTAAACAAATCTTTTTTCACTAAAAACAATTATGAAAATATTTCCCAACACATCTTTTTTGTTCAAGCTAGCAAAAAATTTAAAAATCTTTACAGACAAATTTTTTTTATTGCAAAGTTGCCATATCTACACATCTCTATTGTTGTCGTCACCACTAACGTCACAACTAACATCAGAGATATGCATATTACCGTTAGACAGAGTTACCTCATTTTGCCTAACGCCTGCACTGTTACTGGACTTTTTGTGTTTTGTGCTAATGTAAAGTTTTTTGCTCATTTTTCACCATTTCTTGTTCTCATATTTTTTACAGATTTCTACTGCAGAAGTTTCTAGCTGTTATTGTGTTTGTTGTTGTTGTTGTGGTTGCTACTAACACCTTTACACCCTACACAGAGTTTTTAAAATCACATTAAACATTTGTGAGACAAAGAATTCGTAACACCGTTAAGGAGCGATGTGAGTCGATGTGAAAAAGTTGTATATAAATTGACATAATTACTTACAATAACTAGAAGAATCTATTTGAGTGACAGTTCGAGCATCCATCTGGCTGTCCATCCGTGTGTTTAGAATCACTAAAAAACTGTTGAATCATCCATCTGACCGACTGGCTGTCCATCCGTTTGTTTTTCTCTCCGTGTGTCCTTTAATCTGTCTATTCGTCCTTCTTACGGTCTATTTGTGCATGATTTTGTATATCCGTCTGTCTGTATAACTGTTTATCTATCTGTTTGTTTGTCCATCCGACTGTTCGCCTATATGACTGTCCAATATAGAAGGATGATGATATAAACCGATCCCAGTGTAAGTCAATTCGTTCGTCTGACCATCTGTCTGCTCGTCACTCTGTTCGGTCGCTTGTCTATTTGTCTATGCATTTGTCTATTCGTTTGTCAATCCAACCGTCAGTTCGTTCATCCACATCTGTACATCCGTCCGAGCATCTGATCATCCATTAGTCCATCCATTCATCTGGCTGTAATAAGTCTGTGCATCCATCCGATCAATCGTCTGTCTTTCTGTTTCTTCACCCATTTATCCATGTATTCATCAATGTGTCTCCTTCGCCTGTACACCTGTCCGACCATTCGACTATCCTTCTGTGTATTCATCCGCATGTATATCTATCCGTTCATCTTATCATCCGTTAGTTTCTTTATTCAAGCATTTGTTCATCATTCATATTTATATTCCGTCTGTCTGTTTTTTCGTGCTTCTTTCAATATTTTCGTCCGTGGTTTTAAATATTCGTCCGTCTCACTGTCTTCCCATCCCTTTGTATGACCATAGGACTATCTATCTATCTAATTATTTATCTGGCTATCTACATACATATCCTACTATCCATGTGTCTCGCAATTCATCTGTCTGTGCGTGCCCTTTGCAGTTCATCTATTTCAGTTCGTCTATTCACACATCGTCATTACATTTGCCTGTCTATTCGTTCGAGTATCTGTTATTCATCCTGTTATCCAATCGTCAGTCCATCAGTTCATCTGTCCATCTATCCACCTTTCTGCCTATTCGTTCATGTATCCATGTATTCGTCCGATTATTCATCCATCAGTCCGTATATACGTCCATTCGTTTTCTGTCTGCTCGTTAATGTATCTGTATTTTTTCTGTTTATACATCCATTAGTCTATCTATCCATCTTTCTGTCTATTCGTTCGTGTGTCGATCTTTTCTTCCATTCATCTATCCTGTCTATTCGTCCATCCGTCAGTCCTTCTATTCGTCTTTCTGTTTATTCATTCGTGTATCTCTCTATTCGTTCATTTATCTATCCGTCAGTCTATTTGTCCATCTATCCGTCCTTTTGTCTATTCGTTCATATGTCTATCTTTCCTTCAGTTCATCCATCTGTCCATCATATCTGTCCGTCCGTTGGCCCTTCTATCTGTTTGTCGGTGTCCATGTCTTTTCTTCCTTTCATCCATCCAACAGTTTTTGTCCGTTCATTCGTCCCTCTGTCTGTTTACCTATCTATTCGTCCATTTGTCCATTCGTCAGTTCATTCGCTCATCTATTCATCCTTCTGTCTACTCGTTCGTGTGTATTTTCTTCCATTCTTCCGTTTATCCACCCAGCTGTCCATCCATTCGTCCCTCTGCCTATTCGTTTGTATACATCTATCCATTATTCTGTCTATTCATCGTGTATCTGACTTTTCTTCCGTTTATCCATCCGTCAGTTCATATGTGCTTCTATCCGTCGTTCTGTTTATTCATTCGTGTATCTCTCAATTTGTCCATTTATCAATCCGTCAGTCTATATGTCTATCTATCTGTCTATTCGTTCATGTCGTTCGTGTCTGTCTTTTCTTCGGTTCATCCATCCATCAGTCCATCTGTCTGTCTGGTTTATCCTTCTGTCTGTTCGTCCGTGTCCGTGTAATTTCTTCCGTTCATCCATCCAGCAGTCCATGCGTCAGTCCATTCTCTTTCCGTTTTTATGTTCTTCCATTTGTGCCTCTGTCCCACTCTACGTCTGTCTGTCCTGTTTTCTTCTACTTTCTTATTTTAGGGTTATATCCCATTTTTGTAACATTGTCCGACTTGTCTGTCAAATATCGAATTGATTTAATATCTGAACAACTTATAGGACAACATATAATAAAAATCTGAAATTCACCATAACTAGTTCGTCCAGCTGCAGCATTCAAGTAAGTCGGTCAAAACCAACTAAAACTGTCCGTCTCCCACCTACTCTCCATTCTCGATGACATCAATGGCGCAAATGACAGCGTGTAGATTTGTCACAAAGTTGTGTGGCTCTGCAGATTCCCCACACTTCGCACCCTGCTCCATGTTGCACGTTTTTTTTTATTTTTATTGCCTTTTTTCTTAGTTGCTCACATGCGAAGTTTTCGCAATTCTTGGCTTCTTAGTTGCAGCAACGAAATGCCAAAGTTATGCTTTATGCAAATTTATGACTTCCACGTTCGTAAGAAATGCTTCGCACAGCTGACGCAGGTACTGAACTTTGCTGGCGACGAGAGCGCGAGGGAAAGCGTACAAATCAGCGAGCCCGCAACGTTGTAAGTGAAGAGTAAGTCGAGTGTTTTTGTTGGCGGCAAAAGTTTGTGTCAAGTGGCAGCAACACAAGAATGAAGAAATAAATTTAAGTAAAACGAAATTGCAGCTGTCGTTGGTGGCGCGGTCGAAGTGCAACGTGGGGCGTCACTGTTGCGGGCGGTGGAGGGTGTGAAGTGGTCGTGGCAACAGCACAAATCACAGTTTGACACTTGCGTTGACTTTTTTTCTGGCGCTGAAAGCCAACAACACGCTCGATGTTAGTTTGTTAGTTTGGCCTATTAAACGAATTTTTTAAAATAATATTGAACAGGATAAAAGTTGTTTAAATGTTTTACCTCACTTCACATACAAACAAGTTTTCTGTGTTTCAAGAGAAACCAAAAAAAATTAAGAAATATTTTTTGAAAACGCCCCACACTTTTAGTGAATTTCCACACTTCAAAGCAGCTGAAAAGCGCACAATCACAAAGGCAAAAATGCAAATTTTCATTAAATGAAATGCCAAAGAATTTTTTGTTTATTTGTCACAAATGCATAAACATTTCTTCTTTATTACCTCACCCTCGCTGGCAGTGATTTGTTGTAATTTTTAGCGCCATAAGCGACATGTGTTGACGATCTTGTTTATGCGGCTTATTATAAACACTCCAGCCAACTTTCAGCCAAATCTTGAACAAGTTTAAGCGAAGCCAACTTTGAATAAAAAAAAAACAAATGTGCAAAGTTTGGGCCTTAAATTTTCAAGCTATAAATTTTCATTGCAACTTTGCGCTAAGTGAAATTACGCTACATTAAAAAAGGAGAATGAGCATAAAAAGTCAAAAGTTATAAAGCAGCCAAAAATTTGTGAAGCTTTGAACTAGCAAAGTTTTTGGTAAGACAAAAAAATTTTGATTTTATTTATACTAAAAAAATTTGTAGAAAAAACACTACTGAAACCATATACAAGAGACTTGTGTATGGACGAGTATTTATATAGAAGCAGAGCGTCTATTAAAACGCTTATTAGAACTAAGACTAGACATGCTGTAACCATTCAGGGTCTTATAACACTCATACATTATATGTCATACTATAAATTATATATACATATTACAGTATATCATAGTATTTATAAAAAAGATATAGAAGAAGAAAAAGATGTTCGTCTCGGAGATATGACTTGTTCAATGTTCAATGTTCAAGCCGAAGAAATCACTTAGGTCATGGGACCATGTTTGATGTTCGATTTCGAAGACATCACAGATTGACTTGAATTGATTGAAACATCTGATTCATGTTCGATGTTCATCTCTGAGACATTACAAAGGTATGACTTAGGTCATGGAATCATGGCCTATGTTCATATCTGAGACATCAAGAAGATATGACTCATGTGACCAAGTTCAAAGTTCATTTCAAAGACATCACAAAGATTGACTTGATTGGATTGAAGTTACTGATTAATGTTCATCTCTGAGATATCACAAAGGTATGAAAAATTCATGGGATTGAAGTCGGATTTCAGATTGGAGACATCACAAAGATATGACTTAAGGGGTCATTCTCATGCGCGGACAGGAAAAATGGAAATTTTTCAGAAATTATTTCCTTTGTGAATACGAGGAATTATCAAAAAAAGATATTCCACTTTAATTTATTCATTATTATGGTACAAAAATAAAAAATAAAAATATTTTTTTTTTAATTTTTTCAAACACTTTTTTTCGATTAAAGACACGGCTTCTCCCGCGTCATGGTCAGCTGGCGGGGATTGTTTTGAGTCACAGGATTATCTGAAACATAAATTTCAAAGAAATTCTTAATCAGTATGAACGTACCTCTCACCCGTAGTAAATTTGAATTTTTTCATAAGAATCTCACAAAATGGCAGGCATTGGAAGTTAGAGCAGTAAAAAATGGTTGTTTTTGAAGATTTTATCAATGAAAAAAAATATGAAATTTTTAACATATCAGAGTGAATTTACTAGGGGCGATAGCTAACAGTATGTAGAATGACGTGACAAAATCGCAGAGAGATCGGATGAATGGTTTTTTTTAAATCATCCCCGCCATTTCAAAAAAAGGCGTTCCGAGAAAAACACG
Organism: Melieria picta; assembly: GCA_964056695.1. NCBI lineage: Eukaryota > Metazoa > Arthropoda > Insecta > Diptera > Ulidiidae > Melieria > Melieria picta. Next base: position 55,595,636 of record OZ057398.1, on the reverse strand, counting down.
TTTAAAGTTTTGACTAACCGCTAGAATCCTTGACCGCTCGTTATATAAATGTCTGTAGAAGCCGAAATACTTGAAATTTGCCAATACAATTTTTACAGCACCTTCTTCAAGGATGATACATTCCAAATATGTTAAAAAAAAAAAATTGATTTTTACAAAATTTCACATTCCCCTTAAGTGATGGAATCAAGTTCGAGATTCATTTCAAAGACATCATGGGACCATGTTCGACGTTCATTTCACGACGTTCGATTATTGATTATTGCTTCGTAGAAGCCCAAAAGTTTACAACCACACAACTCCGATTGCATGGGAGACGCCCTCTAGTGATTTTCTGAACCTTAAGTAATTTTGTATTTTTTGTTCTCAAGAATGTTGCCGATCGCTAAATAAATCATTCAAATTGGTTTAATAGTTTCCCAGATACGATGTTTCCTCGCTTACTACTACATTTACAAGTGGAGGGCCAATTTCATAGAAAATGGTCAGTTTTATATGGCAGCCCCCTAAAACTTGGCGATAGCGGTTCCGAATGTTTGGAAGAAACATTCGGAAGAGAAAATAAATGAGTGTCGGTCTTACATTTGACACATCTGGGGCCAACCTGGAAGCAGTTGGAGCCTATTTTATAAAAATGATCATTTGTATGGGAGCCCCATTAAAGGTTGAAGATAAGGTATGAATATGTTTGAAAGAAATATTCAGTAAGAAAAACTAGTGGAGGTCAGTCATAGATTTTAACCCTCTAAGAGCAATTTCTGAGCAGTTGTGGAGCAATTTGTCGAATTTCCCAAAATTTTTTGTGAACTTTGACCTCGATGCGACGCCATTTAACCCACTCTAGTCCCACAATTTTTTGGCTCGTGTAAAAAATGAGAGGTTCCTCAGTATCGAGTACCTATTATTAAGAATCCCCATACAACACTTAATCATGTCTACTGGCCAAAACAACCCTTCAATGGCTTAAGAGTCGCTACAAAAGTTTCCAAGTTTTCGCTTCTCTAGTTGGTCACACAAAGAGTTCATAGAGCATTCTCAAAAAAGATACGGTCTCCCTCTACGTCGTCGACCTTCAACTACCTCATCGAACATCTTTTTTCCCGGAGCTTCATTGTCCATACGGGACACATGGCCAACCCAACATATTTTCTGTCCCTCTTAGCTTAGGAAGTATTGTCGCATAACTCGGAGCAAAAGCATACTTTTCCTTTCTGAATGCATCTTTAATAGATCCATTAGGGAGCTGAGGAAATATTGTTGCAAAAAAATTTCTAAAAATGGTTTACCGCTGTTTTGTAACATGACTTCATATGGAAATTAAAAATCAACCAACCGACCAACTAAAATTAAAGGTGCATTGTAGTGGCCCCTATTCTAGTGTTAAGTGTATTTAATGCTTTCCTTTTCATTTCTATTCTTGCTATTTCCTTCCTTGTCGCTCATTAAACAACAACTTTTATTCTAATTCTAATTGCATACGCAAAAGCATCCTTTTCATCTCTGTCTATTTATTTGTATTTAATTTGTACTCCTGCCGCATTCAACAACTTTTCTTTCACCATCTTCTACCTTCGCTTGGCATAAAAATTAAATGCGCGAAAAAATCAACATTTTCCGTTTAAATGTCATCTTGTTATTTCCACTGCTGACCCATTTCCGTCGCACAGTCTAATGAGTTTATACAAATAGTGGTCAAAAATAGTACTTGATTTGTTACATCTACCTAATTTATTATTATTATTTTTTTAATTTTCGAATAGATTTAGAGTAAAAAAAATTAAAGAAATCAAAATAAATTCACAACTTTTATGTTAATTAATCATATAAAATTATTTATTTTTATTATTAACGCACTCGCTACACTGTGACAGCAAATGCAAAGTGTTACCAATTCAACAGCTAAATGAAAAAGGCGTAGAGCCAGCAGTCAAATAAACAGCGCGAGTGTCAACAATTTCCTGGAAAATGAGCAGCAAAGAATTGCAAACGAATGCAGAAGAAAGAAAAAATGCTGACACCAAAGGCACAAGAAATGGTGCGAGGAAAAAAAATTGCATACTAATGAAAAGAAAATAAAAGAAATTTAGCGAAAAATTAAATGAAATTACCAAATTTTGTGTGCTTACTTGGTTCACTTTGTTTATTCAGGAGAATTAAGGAAGCTATACAGAATGGGGTAATGTCCTTTGGGAAAATTCTTTAACAATCAGTGAATAACAAAGGATTTTGCATAATGAGCAATCAAATGGGGGGAAATAAAAAGTCGTAAATAAGTTGAGAAATGCGAAAATAAGACTCAGAAGAGAGTAAAACAAGTAAAACGAGTTAGAAAAGCAGTAAAAACTTCATTTCAATCTACAAATTTATTCTGCAGCTTGCAATCACCAAATTAGTTCTATGTATGATTTTAAAGAATTGTTATAATTTTTTTTTATAAAACAAATTATTAACACAGAATTCGCTTACCAGCTGTCAACTGTCAACTGCCTGAAGCTTCGATATTGCATTGTGAAAATCGCTTAATTACCTCTTATCTGTTTACCACACATTAAAGATCTCCACTTCGTGAAAATATCAGCTACGGAAATGACTTTATCCATTAACAATAACAACTGACAAGGTTGCCAATTAATTACAATATTTCAATGTGGCATTCATTAATGGTTTCCGCTGCCACGCATGCTTCGCATATGGTCAACAATTATTTGCATTTCAGTGTACAAAAACAATGAGAACCACAACCACAACCATACAAAATAAAGCGACAACTGCCAGTGCAGTATTGACTTAAAATTTGATTAAAAATACAACGCAGGGTAGGCTTTTAATGACTCGCCAATGGCAACAATAAAAAAAAAAACCATAGCAACAATGAAAATGCAGACAACCAAGAGAAATAATGCCAACCAAAGTCCAATCCATGCAACAATGTGCGAAGCTTATTAAAAATTGTATAAAAGTGCAGTAAAAATAAAAATAAAAATGTAAACCAAAAATCGATTAAAAAAGACATGAATGGGTGCGAAAATTGTAAAATGTAAAACGAGCACTTGAGGTCATGTGAAGGTGAAAGGTTTTTTTAAGGACCTCCCAACCAAGCTTACGGAACTACTGACAAATCATTATCGATGTATGTGTGAGATGACGTTGTGCTGACGGAACACAATTGGCCACTTCTGGGCAATTTTTGATATGAAGTGCAGTAAAAGGAATTCAGAAGAATCCATAGGTTTTGCATGAAATTGAAGGTGTGTTGATCCCATAGTTAAAATGATTCGATTTGGGTCGAATGTGCGGAATTTTGTTCAATATTTTGTTGTCATTTTGAAAGCAATTTGATTATATCTCTGTCACATAAATCCTTGTCCTTATTGGCAACAAACTATGACAATTGAATCGACAAGCATCTCTTGAAGTAAATTTTTCACCATCGCAAAAATTTAGCACAGACAGCAACCGGAAGTAATCACTTGGTACCAGGTCCGAACTAAAAGGTGGATGCATAAGAACCTCTTAACCAAGCTGCCGAAGGTTCTGGGGAATCATTATTGATGTGTGTGTGACCTGAAGTTATCCTGATGGAACACCATTCCTCTCCTATTAGACAAAGCTGGTTGCTTCTGGACAATTGGTTCCTTTTGCTGGTCTAATTGTTAACAGTACAGGGAAGAATTAAGAGTATTGGCCATAGGAAAGCAGCTCTTAGTAGACATGATTCCCTGTCAATCCCATCAAACACACAGCAAAACTTTTCTAGCTGTCAATTTTGGTTTTCTAGCCAAGCAATTACGATCGTTTTCACTTAACATTATCCTAAGTAATTCATTTTTTATCATCAGTCAACATTCGCTTCAGAAATGTCTCCATTTTATTGTTACTCAGCAGTGATTCGCAGATGGAATTTCTTTCCAAGAGATTTTTTTGCATTAACTCGTGTGACACCCATACATCGAGTTTCTTCTTCTTCTTATATCCAGTCTTATTCAAGTGGTTTCAAATGGGGTTTTCTGTGCAATAACAATCAAACTCTACAATTTCCATGCATTTTTAGACATTTTCGGCATTTGGCCTTCCAGAGCGTGGATCATCTTTGGCATAAACTTCAACGGAATTTATGAGATCCAAATTGTGCATGATTGGCTTTTACAGTATCAGAAACATAAACACGATTCACATTTTCAATCGCTTGACTAAAGAAAAACAGTAAAATTTGGTGTATTTTTTTTTTGTTGATGTCCATTTTTGATTCCCGCTCAATCAAAACTTAGTGGCGCAATAAAAAAACTGTCTGAGAAGTTTTTTTAATGCGAAATCTTATCTCGTCAACGTCATCGTTACTTCTATAAATGTTCTATATTTTTCTTTATTCCAGTTGTATTTCGCAATGAGTCAAGCAATCATAAAATTGTCTGAGAAGTTTCTTTAGTACGAAAGTTTTTTTTAACGTCATCGTTACTTATAGAATTTTATAAATTTTATTTTTTGGCCTTTATTGAATAAAAACTATAAATTTTGATATGTTTTCTCTTTTTAGTGCGGTGCATTTTCTTTTTCAAAACCCAATGAATCAATCACAATAATTAAAATCAATCTTTACTTATAGAATTTTTTTAGTGTTATTTTGTTGGTCTTTATTGAAGAAAAACTATAAAATTTTGTATATTTTCTCTTTTTAGTGTTGTGTATTTCTTTTTGTTGGTGTCCATCTTTGATTCCCGCTCAATCAAACTCCGTGAATCAATCACAAAACTGTCTGAAAAGTTTCTTTAGTGTGAAATCTTATCTTTTTAAGGCCATCGTTACTTTTATATCTTTTCTTTATTTCAACATATTTTCAATCGGATGGTGTTTTCCCTTTTTTTAAGAAAACGCATAAAATTAGGTGTATTACTAATTTTTTGTGTCCATCTTTGATGAGTGCTTAATCAGAAATCAATGAATCAATCACAAAACTGACTGAAAAGTTTTTTAGTACCAAATCTTGTCTTTCTAACTCTATCCAGCCCAATCCGACTGCCCTCTTTTAACCCTCCATTACTATCGTCTATTTCACTAACGCCATTACTATCGTGGGTGTAATCCACCCACAACTTTTTATTATCCGTTTTACTTATCCATGGAGGTAAAATAAACAAAACCCAAATTTTTTCATAATCAGAACATCATAACATGTAAAAACAAAAGTAAATTGTTTAATTTTATTAATTCATTTATTTAATATAAACATTTGTTTATGTGCATCTCATTTCAAGGAAAAAAAGATGAAATAAAAAGTTGTATTGGGAAAATAGCCACATCTTGCACAATATTTAAGTTATGTTTCTTGGGCTTAGTGATTTAGAAAGCTAAAAAAATAAGTAATAAATATTTATTTAATAATTTTTTTCGGACCGAGGTAAAATATTGCGTAAAAACTCAAACAAAAATCAACAATATACCTGCTACTTTTTAAGGTTACACCGTGCGACAAAAATCAAAAAATTTACAAACACACGAAAAAATCTATATACTTGCGAAACTAGGAGCCAAATGTAGTAAAACTGCGTTTTTAGTTTTTCTCTCTGACGTCAGGATTTTTTTTAAAGGACTTTGAAATTTCAAGGACATGTTTATTTCAAGGAATTATTTCAAAAATTGAGCGTATTGTAGAATAACAATATGGGTATCAAATGAAACAGAAAATCCTTAGAATCTTAGAAAATTTAATGTTTTGGTGCAAAAGGACAAATAGGTATTAAAAATGTCCATTTGAAACTTTATCCTTGAATATCCTTGGACATTTCCAAAAACTATTGGAAAAAAAATTTGAAAAAATATATCTTAAGGACTAATATGTACACTACTACATCCTTGAATTTCGCCCTTCTAACTTTATTAGTTTAAGATATAACAAATTTAATAAAAATTGTGTTACTTATCCTAGAGCATAATTTTTAAGGATTTTCTACTAAGTAAATAGTCTATACGTTATTTAAAAAAATTGTCGCCAAAAAGTGAATAAAAATATATAAATGTATTTTATAAAAAATACAACTTCATTACTAACAATCGGTGTTAAGCATCCAGCAATTTTATAACGCCACTACTATCGTAGGGTGTAACACACCCAGTGACTTTTTAAAAAAATTGTATAAAAGCATCAGCTTTATTTATGGAACTGCAATGTACTCTAAAACCTTCAGAAATATGCAAATGTGGATTACATTATAACTTTATTTTGGTTTTGGTTAAAAAATCTATATTTTACTAAGAAATTTAACTCACAGGGTGGATTCCACCCTGACGATAGTAATGGAGGGTTAAAAAAATATAGAATTTCTTTTACAACTTAAAATTGTTTAATTCATATTTTCTATTTTATTAAACATAATATTAATTTTTTGTATTATTAACCCATTAAAACCTGACCCCAGAAAGGCTTGTGCGATTTCCATAAAATTTTACACAATCTTATTAATTGACCTAATCAAGAAAAAAAATCAAGCAAAACATTCATATCATGTTTTTTTTTTTGTCATGTTTTTCGCAAACATTACACAAATAAACAAAATCAAACATTTGCGGAAAATAAAATGTGCCAATAAAATATCAGCTGCTTGGATTTTGACATTTTCACGCGTTGCGTTGTATGAAAATTGGCAGTGTTTAGGCCCAACGTTGCATTCGCGCAACACAAAACGTAAAGCATATTTTTTGTTTAAAAAATAAAAAAAAAAATGTTCAAAACTTATTTTTAAATAGTTTAGCATTGCAAAATGCAGCCCACTAAGGGATTTTGATAGGTTTGAAGAATAAGTATTTTTGATTGAATTTCAAAAATTCCCCAAAAAAAACCTTTGACTTTGGATCGAAAAAAACGTATGAATATTTAAATAATTTTGAAATTTGAGTATGGCAGAGTCTAAAACGATCAATTCTAATCCAATTCTACCCATTTTCAAGTCTTTTGTCTTTATGAATTACTTAATATAGCGAAACTCCCAAACGTTGCGCAAACGCAACGCTCAGGGCTTAATGGGTTAAGTACTATTTTTTGTTATTATTTTTTAATATATTTATTTTATTAGATATTGTATTTATTTTATTTTTTTTTGTTATTATTTTTTATTATTTTTGTTTTTATTAAATATTATATTTATTTTATATTTTCTATTTTATATCATAAAGTTTTTAGTTTTGATTTCATATTGATTTTTTCTATATTATTTTAACTCGCATGCCCGGTTGACCCAAATTAAACTTTAATTTAAATAACTTGCATGAAAAAAACACCTGCAACAAACCAGAAATAATTGCCCATTGCACAAAATTGTTGTAAAAAGTGTGAATGAAATTGCGCTCAATTGAATTGATGACAATATGAAAAAAAATTTAACATTTAAATTGTGCAACAATTGTAATGTTTGCCACAAAAGAAAGAAACAAAAATATCAACAAAAAAAACCCGGCACGCAATGCAATTCATGGCTCATGGCTGTGCAAGTCTCATCAGCAACATGTTGCACTTGCGATTTAAATTCATGCACACACGCGCACTCACACACATATACACACATAAGTGCTCACAGGCATACAGCAAGTCAGTTTGTTGCACTCTCCCCTTGAGCTGCGTCACCGTCGAGTGCTTTTTATGACGTGCTACAGTTGGTCCCCAACCCTAAACTGATGTTTAATTTTGTAATAGTTAAATGCTGCTGACAGCAATAAAAACCAGTCATGACAACAATTATGTTTTGTCATTATGGGCGACCGTACGGCGTGTCATATCAATAAGAAAATCGAGTAAAGTTCATGAAAGGGTGAATATTTACTGGTTAGTGATCAAGTTGAGAGGTAATGAGGTCTGAAATACTGCTCGATCTTTTATGGTTTAGTCCTTGAAATCTGAAAAGCGCATGAAACAAGCAACAAACTATCATTAATTTTATATTTCCCAGACTGCCAAATTCATAGATATAGCCTGTTTAAGTCGATCTATGACACAGTTTTGTGCAAAAACATGTCTTTATCAACTTTGCCTTGAACTGAATTTCTTTCATCAGAGTTGTTGACACATGTTTTTTTAATCCACTTTTAGTTAACTAACCTTCGTTTTGTTGTTTTGGCAACAATTGCCACATTCATTGTCTGTTGTTGTTATGCATTGTGGTTATTTGATTGTTGATTGTTGATATTGTCAAAACTCTCATGAAGCTTTGGCGGAAGAAGCACAAGAAAGCTTTCACTACATGAACATGAAAATAGTGACAGTAAGAGGTGCAATAAAAAACAATGTGAAATAAAAATAACAACCAAAACAACAAATCGTAACACTAACAAGCAACAATGGCTGGTAAATGTAAGAGTCAAATAAATGTGAGTGAGAAAAAGCACACAAAAACAAATAAAAATTGGTGCAGTTGGTCTTCATTGTGTTAGTTCTACTCTACAGTATAGCCACGCCCTTTTTTCTTATGGGTAAAAGTAGCCAATTTGCCTCTAATGTGTCAACTTTTAAATTACGTCTAAAAATAAATATTAATTTAAGGTAGAATGAGTTCATTTGGCGCATAATGGGTTAATAGTTAGTTAATATTAGTGCAGTGGGTCTTGGTTGACTGGTTTATTTATTTTTTATTATTTAATTCATTTATTTTTGAATTTATTTAATTTTTTTTATTTATTTAATTAATTATATTTGTATTTACTTATTTATTTATTTATTTTATATTTTATTTTTTTATTTTATTTTATTTTATTTTATTTTATTTTATTTTATTTTATTTTATTTTATTTTTTATTTATTTATTTCTTTTAATTTATTTATTTATTTATAT